>CAUYUJ010017524.1:126308-233491 GCA_963575745.1 Prorocentrum cordatum | reverse complement strand
GTAGTAGTAGTAGTAGTAGTAGTGGTGGTAGTAGTAGTAGTAGTAGTAGTAGTAGTAGTAGTAGTAGTAGTAGTAGTAGTAGTAGTAGTGGTAGTGGTAGTAATTGTCTTAGTAGTAGTAGTGGTGCAAGAGTAGTAGCAGTAGTAGTCACAATAAAAAATAGTTGTGGTAGTCGTAGTGGTAGTCGTGGTAGTAATAGTCGTAGTGGTAGTCGTAGAAATGTTAGTCGTCGCCGCGTGTTGGGTTATTGCAGGTTTCTGGTCTCCTCGCCCTGCGGTCGACTTCGATGGACCGTGTTTCGGCCACGCTCGCAGGACAGCCTGTTCAGCAGGATTGCTGCACGGTTTCGGCGATCTGTATGCATTGGTTTGGTGCGTCGTCTCTGCCCGCGGTGCGGGATAGTTCCCTTGAAGGGCAACGGGTTATCCCTCCTGCTTTGCTTGACCCGGCGGACAGCCCCTTGTCGCGGGGCACGCCCGGTTCGTGGTGGGAAAATTACTAAAAAAATGCCTAAGGTAATCAGAAAATCGTCCCCCGATCATTTTCTTAAAACTATTTTTGGATGTCCATCCTGTCTCGAGCGCGAAAGATACCCGTACCTTTACCTAGACAGGGTGGCAACGGGCCGGGGTGGCGGTTCGTCGCAGCTGACGGCGGCTGCACAACTGTAGAAACGACAGCCGATCGAGAATTACAGACCGCTGTCTTTTCGGGGCGCACGTTAGCACCGATCGCACGTGCGTTCGAATCGGCGGAGTGCCCGACCCTGCGTTGGTTGTTGTCGATGTAGACCAGCTACTGCGGAGGCGCGCCCCCAGACACACATCCGGGCGTTGAGGAGTCAACGCGCACTCGGGGGCGCATGCGAACAACTCTGGCGCGAACGTCATTGCGCGACAACCGCCCTATCGCGAATTGCTCGATGCTGAAACATTGCGAATCTGTGCCCTGGGCGAGGTCGCCAGAGGCCGCCCCCCTTGGACGGCCGTCCGCGGATCACCCTAGCTAGGTACGGTTGCCCCATGGAAACCCCAAAAACATACCCGTACCTAGCCGGGGTGCCGCAGCTCACCCCAGCTAGGTCCGGGTATGTTCCGGTGGTTTCAGGCAGGCCCCCGTACCTACCCGAGGTGGCGGCAGGCCCAAAACGCTGTCGAGCACATATCATGCCCTCCAGAGCCGTCCCCGACGTGGCCGCTGCGGCCCCCTGGGGGCGCGACATTGCAACGTCGTTCCTCAGGGCAGGCCCAGACGCATTGGTTGCCAGGATAGCGAGGGAATGCAACTCTTTATCGATTTGGACAGGCGCCGCCACATATGGGCGGCTTTGAACCGCGCACGCACCACGATGCCCCGAGACGTCCCTGACAAAAACCAGCGCTTGTCGCTGCAATCAGACACCTAACAATCGAGCGCGCCGTTGCGTCTTCACGCGTGGATGCTGCACTGGCGCGCGCGGGGCAAGCTAACCGGGCACAGTAGCAAACGCCCAGTCCCCCGGACGGCCCATCTCACCTTGGCTGGGCCCGGGTACGGGTATCTTTCGGACCAATGATCCTGTAGAGGGACAGGCCCGACTTAAACATAGGGGGAAACATAAGGGGGGGGCGTCCAAAAGACCGCTTGTGAATTTCCAGCGATGGCGGATCCCGTGGGGGGGGGGGCAGCGCGGCCGGGCGCTCCTTGTGGCATGCAAAAGGCGTCGTGCAGAAAACATCCCGCGCAGCGGGAAGGCCCTGGCTGGCACGGGCAAGATGGGCTGGCCCATTCCCTATGCACAGTGCACGAAATTCGGAAGGACGGCTGCCGGCAGGGCTCCGCGTGGTCGGTCCGAGGCCGACGCGCGCTCCAGTGCGTCGGGGGCGCCACCACGACCAAAGAGTGCAGGTGCTGGCGACGGCGGTCGGGGGACTGAAGCGCCACAGGTGGCGACGGCCGATAGCCGAACCTTGTCGCTTTGGGCGGCCCACGTATGCCCGTTCGCACCAGTACTGCGTACCCCTTAGGACCTGCGCAATCGGCACGCTCATGTTATCCTCGGGATGGGGGGAGGGCAGGCGGGCCCAAGGACCCGGGCTGTCGCCAGACCCTAACAAAAACAGGCGCCGAAAGGGGGGGTCACAACTCATGACCCGAGGCACGTGCGCGGCCCAGTGGGGGGCGCAACAAGGAGAGGGGCCATGACATCTTCGATTGTAGCCACCCATTCTAATCATCACCGCCCTCGTGGCCGCCCCCGAAGACAGGGGAGAGAGAGCGGAGCACACAGTGGGCACCCGCGCGCCGGGAGAACACAGAGGAACAAAACATGACATACACAAAAACTGCTGGAGGTCCGCGCGGATCTCTTGGAACTGTGCCGACTCCCTTCCCTGGCGCAAGGAGCGCGCCAAAGGCGGCGCCAGAAGCAACGGCACGGGAATCCAGCGTCGACGCGAGAAACCCGCGCGGACACCCACAAGTTCATGCTTATGCAATTTGTCATTCCCCGAAGAATGCGCAGGAGGGCAATATTGCGATGTATGTGGCAAGCTCCGCCGACGGTTGCAGGTCGACGAGTCCCTTCGCATGCTGCCCAGGAGCGAGCGAGCCGCCAAAAAGCTGCGGATGGTGATGCGCTGCACGTGAGCACTTAAAACATCCAAATGATGACATAAACATAAAGACTCGCAGGTCCGCGCAGATTTTGCAGATTTCTTGGTTCCGCGCTGAACCCCCTCTCTGGGGCGCGGAGTGCGCCAACGGCGGCGCCGGAGGCGCCTCCAAGCGGCCCAAGCGCCGATCCAATAAATCCGCACGGACCTCCGAATTATTATGTTTATGTCATTCTTCGTTCCCCTGACATTGTCATTCTGCAGCGCGAAGTGAGAATCTCCACCGCCGAGCCAGGCCAGGGCCATCTGGGGTCCTGGCGTGCCCTCCCGGCGAAGGCCAAAAGGGGGGTTCGGCACCAGACCTTGGTACCGTGGTAGGTATGGGTGCCTCCTGCGGGGGGAAGGATTAGGAGGAAGGAGGAGGAAAGCACCTACCCACCTTCCCCGCCTCCTCCTCCCACCTTCCTCCTCCTCTTCCTCCTCCTCCTCCTCCTTCTCCTCCTCCTCCTCACCTGTGGCATCGCTCTTCTTCCGTCGCCGCTCCTCCTCCCGCCTTCGTCCTCCTGTGAATACCCCCTCCGTGCGTGCCGCACCACCACACACAACTGAACGGATAGAACGCATGTGGTTGTCATAATGCGGATCTCGCCTTGGCGCTGCGCACCTAGGACTTTAACACTTCCAGCAACTACACAGGTGGATGCTACCGTACAAGAATACACAGTTCCTCTTCAAAAGATGGTTATCGCACAAGACCTCCTCAACAAATACTAACATAAGTGCAAGCTTGTGCAACGGCTACTCGGACGGAGGGCGGATCCTGCTCGATCAGAGACGGCAGCCGCCTGAAGCTGTGCCGGATGATCCACAAAAACATTGCCCATGTGAAACAGCTACACGGATGGAGCGTGGTTCCTGTGCAAAGCTGGCTCTGGCGCTGAGCGTGCCCTTTGATACAGAAAGAAAGCACGACATATACATAAATCTTGGCGCTCCGCGCGGATTTCCTGGATCTGCGCTGGACCCCCCCCCCCCTCCCTGGCGCGCGGACCGCGCCATGGGCGGGCGATCCACGAGATCCGCGCGGAGCGCCAAAAGTTTATGTCTACGCAGCTTTTTCTTTCTCGACCTGAATTAGCAGCCCGACCCCGTCGCCTGTCTTACAGCGCCGAGGGGTGCCTGGCGGTGTCTCTGTCTGAGCCAAGCTGTCCCGCACGCGGGCGCGGGCCCACGGGGTGCCCTGCGCAGGGAGGCAGAGGGGGGCGCCCTGGACGGAGGAGGACGAGGAGGAGGAGGGGGAGGAGGAGGAGGAGGAGGGGGAGGAGGGGGGGGAGGAGGAGGAGGAGGAGGAGGAGGAGGAGGAGGAGGAGGAGGAGGAGGAGGAGGTGTGATGCTGTACAGTCAACCCATCTAGCAAGGATTCGCGGTGAGGATGCAAGGGCCTTGGACGCCCATGACGGGGCTCTTCGAACGGGATTGGCCGTCGAGAGTGGTTGAGGGTTGACCGAAGATGACCGAAGAGGCAAGGATGCTAGGGTACCCTTGGGAAGCCGACTATCCTTACTTTACGGTTTGACTGCATCGTTGGTACATATTGGGTTCAATCTGATCATCCGCCTCCCCCCCTCCGTGGTAGTAAACTCGGTATTCGGAATCTCCTCTGCTCACCTTCAGGCGCTGCAGAGGCGTCCCTGTCCATAATCCTGTCCCTGGCTCCTGGCTCCAGCCTCTCTTTGCGCTTTGGTAAGACGCCTCGGTCTCGACGGATACGGCGTGAAAAATGCAGGAGAGCTCTACCCTCGAATTACACAACAGAATGATGAGGCCTGAGCCCAGGGCAAGTGGCTGGCCCTCGAGCCCACCTCACAAAGATCCATGCGGGTATTCTGGCAACGCTAACCAGACTCGAACTTATCCCTATCTCTAACGTGGGCAAGCCAAAAGCGATGACAACCTCAATGATGTTCCCTCAGATCTGCACATGAATCAGGAGATGCCTTTCTGAGGGTCAGGGATATGTTCCAGGCTGCTAATGAGCCCCGGCGCGGGGTGAAACCGACGAAGCCGTTGGAAGGAACAGTGAATGGCTCTGAGAGCTCTCGCTGCCTTGTTGTCCACGCTCCAGGCTAGCGGTGGCGCCATTCGGCCCTTTGCCCGCCCTCGGGCGAACCCCCCCTCGTGATCGCGGCGGCGAGCAGGGGGAAGTCGGGGCCTAGCGGGCGTGAAGTTTCGAGACGCACCCCATACGTCAGAGCCGAAGCATCGCGCCCCAGCATTTCGAGTCGTGCTTGCTGCGGCCGCCACAGCAGCTCCGCGTCCGCGAGCCCAGGGGAGACCGCTCCCTCCGGGCGGAGGCTGCGGCTAGGCGTGAAAATGAAATCGTGCAAAACGGCTTCTCGGAATTGCCAGTGCAATTTGCTACTGTCAATATTTCCGTGCCCTCGGGCAGCAGAGACCCAGCGGGCAACTTGTGGCAGCCTCTTTGGTCCCGACCAGTGAGCGCCGGCAGGGCTGGAGAGGGATGACGCCAAGCACCAGTTGCGCAAAGGATGATTAAACTCGTAGGCACCTCGCTGCCTGAGCGGATGCAGCGCCAGGCCGGACCTAAACGTTGTGTTTTGTTTTGTTGTTCGTGTTGCTCTCCCTGTTTTCCTGTACCTCCTGCCAACAAAAAAACAAAATACAGCCGAAGTCCAGCAGCGTGCAATCACTGCCAAACACGCCGTGCGAAACGCAATCGGCGCGCACCATTACCTCCGCAACCCTTTTCACCTTCTGAAAAACGTTACAACATCCACAGTAATTAGCGCAGCCGTGGCGCCTCGGGCCCGCAGACCACCGCGCCGGAGCCGCGGCTGGCGGGGCGTGCTCGGCGCGCAGCCAGGCGCGCCGGCGCGGGGCCTCCCGCCTTGCAGCACCGGCGCAAACAGGCGACGCGCGCGGCGACGGCGGCAGTGCCCGCTGCGCCGCCCTGTCCGCGGGGCAGGCCTGGCAGCTCCACGCCGCCGCGCAAGGCCCCGGCTGGGTGGCGCCTGCGCGCGCTGCGAGGCGTCTGCGACCACTGGGCCGTGGTTGGCGGCGTCGCCGAACGAGGGCTGGGCCGCTGCTGCCAGGCCATGTGCGGGTGCTGGGTGCAGAGGGGCTGCCAGCCCCACCAAAATACCCTCAGAGGCAGGTTGAAAAACTTAAGCGACAAGTTGTACATGCAGGGGCAGGTGCCCTTGAGTCAGCAGGCTCGCGCGCGGCAGATTCGCACAGCGGCCCACAGAGAAGAGGACGATGAGGAGGAAAGAAACTGAGACGCGATAGACAACGAGGACGCTGGCATTGGAAAACTTGGTCATGGCGCTGCTCACTCAATGCAGGCGTGCTGGAACCACTTTCGACCGGAAACGCCTGCCCTTCCCCCCCCCCTCCCCCAATCTCCGTAACTACCGTCCGACCCCTATCACCACAACCTCCACCATCGGGCCAGACCTAGGTCGCGCTGTTGCAAGTCCACATCCGCTGCGCACCTCTCAGATCCGCGGAGCACCGCCACCGCCGCACAGATTCTTCGAGTTGCGCGTGATCTTCCGCGTGGGCTCGGGGAAGGGCACTGGGCTACACTCCGAGAACAAGGCAGGCTTCCAGGCGTCGGGGTAGGTCGCCTGCATGACCTCGAGGTTGCGGTAGGCTTGGACGTTTCTGTCGAGGCCCTGCCGGGTGCTCCAACACAAGCTGCAGACCTTCGAGCTCCTCTTGGGCCACGCCTGGAAGCCCTCGAACGCGCCGAAGAGGCGACTGGCAACCTCAGTGCTTAACGCGTTTACAAACGCGTAGCCACGCGTCTGGTTCGTCTTGAAGTCTATCGGCAAGTACACCAGGTCAAACTGCCCTCGGAAGCCCTGCGAGTTCAGCAGCTCCACGAACATGTCTCGCGTGAGCAAGTAGGGCACGTTGCGGAACAGCACGGTGGTGCGCCGCTCGGCGCCACTCGGCGGCGGCGGCTCGCCGATCGGCACCTCCAGGCCCACCCACGGGGTCAGCAGCGCAGGCGCCGACGACGAAGCGCGCAGGCTCCGGGCCATGTCCTCCTCGGCGGCCTCCTGGAAGTGCAGGAAGGTGTTCCTCACGACCGCCCTCCAGCTGCCCAGGCCTCCGAGCACTGAAGGCGGCAGCGCCGCGCCCTGCGCCGCTCCGGGCGCGCACGCTCGCTGGCCGCTCGCGGCGGGAGACGGGTGCTCCGGGCGCTCCATCAAGGCCGCGGGCGCGGCCGCCATTGGCCCTGCCGGGCGCGTCGGCCGAGCCGAGGCTGGGGCGATCGGCGTGTGCTTCAGCCAGAACCTTAAGCTAAACAGCTTGACTCAAAGTGGCTCGACCCCAAATGACCATGGAGGTTCTTCGCTCGAGTTTTGAGGCCCAAGAGGCCCAGGGCGAGGTTTGGCGGCGCGCAAGGCTATCTGGCAGGGTGGGCGGTATGCTTAGATGGCGGGATGCTTCTTAGAAGGATGTCTCTAATCGGGCACTTGTACTGACCCAGTTCAATGCAAACCCGGTTCACTCAAACTTTGCAAGATCCTGCCAAATCCTGCAGGATCCTGCAGGAGCTTGCGCCCTAATCTGGGTCAATGCGCCCCTGGCTCTGCAGGATACTGCAAAACCTGGCGCTCTGGCTGACCCCCTTTCCACTGACCTCGTCGAAACGGGTCCTGGACCCTGGTGCCTCCCCTCCCCCAGGACAAATCCTTCATCCTGAATTGTTTTCTGACAGTCCCGGGGGACCGTGGAGGGCCCCAAGGGCCCGAAAACAGCGAAACATCTCAGGACCCCTTTCCCTCAAGATCCGCTCCCCCCACAGCGAATCTGACGGCATTTATTTGAGGAGGCGAGGGCTTCCAAACAGCCACTGGCCTTCGTAGAAACCGATCGCCGCATTCGCAGATCGCCGCCCCATCGGGGCACTCTGGCTCTTCGCTCTGGTGTGGAAGCCCGTGGGGCGCAGGCAGGCTCAAGGCAGCACCAGTCTGCATCGGATCGAGAAGTCAAATCGAACTGGAATCTGCCTCGGCAAGAAATTCAAATCGAATCGAGTCGGCTGCGCCAACATGCGCGACAGCACCGTGCAGACGTCGGGCCTTATCGGATCGTCGTGATATCAGAACCGCATCGGGTCGGGCCAGACGGGAGATCGGCATCGAACTGATCGGATCGAACATGGACCCTGCCCAAGTGGCCAATGCAGCACCCGCGGATGCTTTCCTCGGGCTCGCTCGGCTGGTCGTAAACCAAAGGGGGGAGCACAGGGGTGAGAATGGACCGATGAAATTTCAATTCTAAGTTGTCCTATCCTACTTCATGTTTTGGCCTCCGATCCGTCGCGCCTGCTCCGCACATGCCGCGGCCTACTTCGGTGCAAGAACCAAACGGCAAAACTCTGAAAGCAAGCGCCTGTTATGACACATCGCTGCTTTGGCACGCTGGGGACTGCAAGAACATCTGTTTCCAGCGAGCTGGTTGCAGGCAGACGGCGTTACGTGTTCGGACCATAGACCCCGTGTTACCCATCGCCCATCGCACCTGTGCCGTCTTAGGCGGTGCTCGGACGATTTTTTGGACGCCCGAAATGGGTACGGAAAGAATGGGTACAATGCCCAAAAACAAATGTTGTCCCAAACCAACAGCGGCCGCTGTTGGGCAGGCGGCCTTCTGTCCCAAATGGGCACACAGGCCGCGACGACACCGACAGCGAGTCCTGTTCAAAATGAACAAGAACTGCTGTTGGGCATTGTACCCGTCCTTTCCGTACCCATGTCGTTCGTGCCGAATTCTCGCCGGCCTTCGGCAATCTTCGGACGGTCTCCGGAAGTCGTTGGCAGTTTCCAGCGGTCATCGGCGCGAAAGCTGGCGGTTGCGTTCAACGCGGGGTCCGGGATTTGGTCTCCCATGTCCTCCTACAGGCGAATTCTTGACGAAAAATAAAACATACTCCAAAAATATTCAAAACTAGCTCTAAACAGAAACGTCCCCAAACTATGGTCTAACCATTTTCGAATATTCCTCCTGTAGAAAGACAGACCCGATCTAACAGGATCGACCCCAATCCGTGCAAACCTCGCGTTTCCCCTGGGGCAGTGATGGCCGCTGGGCATCGAGAGGCAACTGCCCAGCGCAGGGGCAAGAACCGGCGGCACGCAGCCCGCTCTTGTCCGCCCTCCTCCTCCTCCTCCTCCTCCTCCTCCTCCTCCTCCTCCTCCTCCTCCTCCTCCTCCTCCTCCTCCTCCTCCTCCTCCTCCTCCTCCTCTTCCTCCTGCGCACAACCTGAGGCGCCACAGAGTCTATGACACCACAGCCGTCAGATGGCGTGGCTGAGGGCGCACCTTACAACCGCCCTCAGCCACGCGCTTCGGACAGGGCCCGCATGGGCCAAGCTCCTGCCGCGAGGCTACACCTCGGGCAGAGGGGACTGCGCACGGCCAGACCGCCAGCGCGCACGGGAGGGCAGTGCGGGACCAGCAGAAAGTGGGTCACAGCACGAGCCCGTCGAAGAAAGAAAAGAGAGGGGAGGGCGGGCCGAGGGCCACGGGGCGATCTCCCTTACTGGGAGGATCCCCTATGGCCAATGACCTGCCCCCCAGAGCGCGACCCCACGGTGGGGTCGGGCTGTTCCTGACCATTAACATCGAGAGCATCGGGCAAAACGTCAGGAGGAGGACGAGGGCGGCCACTGGCAGCTGCCAGCAGCCGCTGAACAATGGCAGCACGCTCTGCCTCCGTGCGCTGCGTGCGCTGCTTGCGCACAGGCACGGCGGTGTCCGAAACATCTCCTCCGCCCCCGCTCAACGACGTCGACGGCGCGACACCACCTTCCTCCGCTAGAGCAACAGCACTGCCAGCAGACCGCTGGGGTGCCTCCGAGGTGGCCACGCCTGCCTCCAGCTGGGGAGCTGCCGAGGCGCTAGCCACCGTAGCAGGCTCAGAGAGACTCTTCCCTCCTCCACCGCTAGCCAACGACGACGCGCCAAGGCCTCCATCCTCCGAGATGGCGCCAGCACCCACACCAAACGGGTGGGATGCCCCCGAAGGTTGGGCCGAGGCATCAGTAGCAGCACTGTCGTCGCCAGCCTCCAGCTGGGCGGCGTGAAACGAAACGGCCACAGCGGCCACAGCGAGCGGCGCCTGCGCTGCGACCCGAAACACCTTGGTGCCGAGGCGAAACTCCCCCTTGCAGAGCCGCTTGAGCACCTTCAGGGCATGGTCTGCGGCCACAGGCGGGCACGGCTGGCTGAGAGCTGCAACGCGAGAAACCGCAAAGCTGCCACAACGCGCGCAGCCCACAACAGTGGGACCTTCACACTGTGCAATACGAACTAGGTCATGCTTGCGCGCTCCATCCCCTAGCTGCCTCTGCGCAGCCAGCACGCGAGACGCAATGTCAGATGGGACGGGGTTGCGCACAACGAAAGGCCGAGGGAGACGCGGCTTGCCACGATGGTGCCGCTTGGGGTGGCCACAATCTTCAAGCCCGCCGCTGAGTCGGCCAATCCAGCCCCCCCCAGGTCTTGACAACCTTGGAGCGAGCCTGCAGCTGCGCACGGCTCTGCCGCGGCACTCGCGCAAAGGCAGCAGCGCTCTTTGCAGCGCGGTCTGCCATCACATTGCCAAACTTGTGGCGCGCCGTGGCGCGCCCGTGCTGGATGTCACCTGCGGCCGCATGACCTTTGACCTTCGAAAGCTCGAAACCGTCCCCCCAGTCATCCACCAAACGCCAGAACTCCCGCCAGAGGTGAGCATGCGCGGCAACACAGGCAGTAGTGGCCACGCGGCCACGTTCGTGGAAGCCATCCACGACAAAGGCTGAGTCCGAAAACATGCGCACTGGCGGCGCCGCAAAGCGCAGCACATGAATAACTGCGATGAGTTCGGCAGCACTAATGCACTGCAAGGGGTCGAGCACGGGGCCAAAGCAAAACGAAACAAACTAAAGGCAATCGAGGTGAAGCGCCACGCACCCCCAGCCCGCACTCGCGAGCCTGGGATACTCAGCTTCAAAAACCGATCCATCAGGGTAGACATCTCCCGTGAAGCTGTCAGGCCCTCCAAGCCCCCAGCGCACGGGTCGCCCAGGCGGCGGCCTGACGAGTGCAGGAAACGGGACCAGACAGCGCTCAGCAAAGACGAGGGCTAGCGGCGACTGCGCCGCCCGCACTGCATTGACACGAAACGCAGGAACCGCCCTCGAGGCTGTCGAGGCGCACACAAGAGCAGTGCCTGTGCAGCAGCGTGCCTTCGGCGTGGGGGCAGAGGAGGCAAGTAGGCGTGGTATCGTATCCTTCGGCCCACTGGCGCTTCTGGGGCCACTGTCCCCCAACCACGGTGCTGCGCAGGCGGCCTCTCTGCGGTGCCGTGAGCTTACTCTTGGTGATGAGCAGGGCCTTCAGGGGGCTGAGTATGACACCGTTGCAAAACTCAGGGAGGCCCAAGTGGTCGGCAACCTTGGCGAACTGCCAACACTCGACGGCACGGTACACGAGCTCTTGGGTCGTAACAGGGCAGAAGTCCATGGGGTTGATGACGGCCCCATCGGGCCAAGTCCAGGAGGTAGCCGAGGTAGCCGTATCCCGACACGTTTGAGGGTCGCCCACACTGCACTGAAAGGGCCCCAAATGGAAGACCAAAGGTGCTCAAGAATCGAGAGCCGATCGCGGGCCTCACGGAGGCCGAAGTCCAGGGCGTCCAGCGTGGAGGAAGGCTTTCACAGGCAACCACGTAGCCCTAAAAATGGGGTCCAAACGGTGCACAGGGGACAACAACAAGGCCAGGGTCCGAGATTTACCACCCATACGATGGTCTTGAAGTTTACCAGCAGCACCTCTAAGAACCTCTAACTCCTGCCCGTTGGTGCCCACCACGGCGGACCCATATAACACGGAGGACTCCAGAGCACTTCGAGCCATGCGTCCAAGCACGCGGCGACGAGGTTTGGAGCCTTTGAGGATCGACATGCGCTGCCGCCTCCTGCCCACGGCCTTGACACGGGAGGCGAACGTGGCCTTGCCCCTCCAGCGAGCCCAGAGGAAAAGTCCACACCAAGGTTTCTCTCAGCTCTAACGGGCAGGGGTTGGAGGCTACGGAGCTTCGAAGCGATCGAGGCTCTAACAGCAGGCGAATTCCCAAGCACACGGGACTTGTCGACAGCAATCCTAAGGTCGGCGGCCTTGAGCTCACTGTGGAGCTTCTTACCCGCACCGACGATGTCTTGCACCACTCTCGACTCTGCGCCCCATCTCATGAAGCCAAAGTCGCCCACATTGACCGACAGCTGGACCGTCGGGAAGGAAGCCTGAACAGCGTCGAGAGGGCCTAGCAGCACCAATTGAAACATAGAAATGGCAAATGCACAACCTGGCACTACGGTCTGCTCGACATCCAGCAGCGAACCAACCTCGCCAGCCACATCAAGCAGCCTAGGAGCCCGATAAATCTGAACCAGGAGGTACAATTGCCACAAGGGAAAGCTGGTAGCCTGCGCAGCCGGGATGAGATGTCGGTGCTGAACCAGTTCGAACGCCTTCTTTAAATCCAAAAGCAACGTGGCACAACTACGATTTTTGAACGTCGAATGTTCGGACCAGGCAGCTTGAATCCAAGCACAACGCTCCGAAGACTTCCCATGGGCGCCCCAAAAGAAGGCGCGATAATTTCTCCCCTGCCACTGCCAGATGAGAGGACGTCTCAGGCGACATTGAACACGAGCCAACACATGGAGCAGCCCAAGCGGTCGCAGACCCCCCACCCGTTTGAGAATGAACACAATGCGGTTCCACATGACAGGCCACTCACGCTTGTGCTCAATGTGCGAGATAATCTCGCACAAGGCTTCCAGCGCAGAGGGCGGCAGAAGCAAAAGGGAACGGGGCGAGACTTGATCAAAGCCAGTGCCAGTGGAGGACTTGAAGCTTTTGAGAGCCCGCACGAGCTCATCAACACTGGGACGCTCAGGCGGCACACCAAGGTCAGGCCACTCGAAGGGGCTTAACGTGACCAACGGACCACCACTTTTTCCACTCGGCCTCCAGGGACTCGACCGACTCGACCGACGAACAGGGGCGAAGGGCGGGGTGATCAAGGGCATCGGGCTGCCAACCGATAGGGAGGGAGGAAAACTTGAACAAAGCCGACATCCCCCCTGAAGAATGCTTGTCGACCCATTTATTACATCCCCTGTCCTTGTCGTGCGCCGACTGTGCCTGAAGCCTCTTGGCTTCGACGTCCGCCAGCTCTGCCAGCGCCTTGGCCGAGAGCAGCGGCAGCAGGTCTGCCTGGCGCAACACTGCCGCCCAGGCGGCATAGACGGCACTGCTGGGGGGCCGGTGAAAACCTGAAAGCCGAAAAGCTGCCGATACGAGCTGCCGCCTGTGGGCACCCACAGGATCTCGCGCGAGATCGGACAAAAGGACGCTGACCTTGCGCCACCAACACGCGAGCGGGGAGACCTTCGGAAACCTAGGAGGCCCAGGGCAAGGGGGCTTCTTAGAAGAGATCTTCAAAGGCAGGTCTCTTCCGACATACCCATCAGCACGCTCTCCCGATTTTTTATTAATAATATATATATATATATATATATATATATATATATATATAATATATATATATCAAAAAAAAAAAAAAAAAAAAAAAAAAAAAAAAAAAAAAAAAAAAAAAAAAAAAAAAAAAAAAAAAACTCGGCCTCCGCCGCACGAAGGAAGCTGTTCCATTTGTCCTGCACGGAGGCGTGAGGATCAGAACAAAGCGCGGCCACGGGCTCCCACCTACCCTCGACAGGGGGCCCCAGACAACCAATGGGGCGCTCAAGAGGGAAACGCTTGGGCACCTTAACGAACTTGACATCAGCTATTGGCTCAACACGGGGAAAGACGAGCCTGACAAGGTAATGGGGGGAAATGGGGATGTCTTGAACAATTTCCGCCCTGGCCGCACCTGCAATGACCCTCGAGACGACGAAAAAGTCGATGCACCTCATGGCTGGGCGGCACGCACCGCCAGCGGGAGCAACAACGACTGCATCCATAGCATCAACCCACCCAGTCTGCTGAAGATCACTGCGTTGTATATTCCAACCACCACCAATCACGAAAGCTGTGCCAGCTGCCTTGAGGGCCCTGCCGACGCGGCACAAGATGTCCCAGTTGACTCATTCACCCGGACGGAATGCACCAAATAGAGGTTCACAACCAGGAATCCACCGCGAATCATCCCTCCCACATGGTGGCGACTGGCACGCGCAGGCTGCAGCACAGGCGAGACACTCTCGAGCACTCCAAGACCAATCCTCTTGGGCGTGGCCGCGATCAGCCCGCCGGTGGGGTTGCCGAGAGTGGGCAGCGCGGCCGTGAGAGAGGCAGACCAGCCAATCTGACGGAGGCGCGCCTCAGTCGGCTCCACCGGCGAGACAGGGATCCTGGCATCCTGCACGAGGAGAACGTCACAAGCAATGCACTCACCCAAGTAGGCGTCAAGCCCGATCTGTCCTCCAACATTGGCGGTGATCAGGGTCCACTCCTTGGCACTGCCAGCGCTAGGATTTGGACGGGGGCATGCTGGACGCGCCGTCTCCCTCACTGAAGGGAGTAAGCCGAAACTTCTTCTGCGCAGCGGAGTTGATACCCCCAAGAATGTTTTCCGCATGCTTGCGCGGAATCTTGTGCTGTACAAGGAAGGCATTGAAACCTTGCTCAGTGGATAGCTTCTTGAGAAATCCTGAGAGCACGCGAGCTGCGGGCGGCGGGCCTGCACAGGCCGCTGTTGCCCCAGTCCCATCCCGTCCCCGCCCCGCGCCCAAACCCGCCCCCCCTCCACTAAGCGAGGCAACAGGCGAGGCTCCAGGCGCAAACGGGGACTCAGACGGCGGTCGACCGAAGACTGCCAGCGCAGCAGTCTCCACATCACGAACGTTGGCTGGAGCGGGTTCAGCACGCGGTTCTCCAGGTGGAGCGCCCTCCATGGCATCACCGTCGCCACTGAGGTCGTCCAGGTCGTCGGTCTCGTAGCCGTCATCGGTGGCTGCCTCGTCATCAGGATGAGCAGGAGGTAGAAGCGAATCACGCGTCTCCAACAACGAACGGAGCGAGCGCGCCACATCCGCGTCCAAAGACCGGAACTGCATGAGCAACGCGAAGGCGGGGTCGTCGGCCGCAACCGCTGCGCCAGAGGCACCGACCACTCCCGCACCCCCAGCGGCACACTGTGCCTCCTCCTCTTCCTCCTCCTCCTTGTCCTCCTCTTCCTCCTCCTCCTCCTCCTCCTCCGCCTCCTCCTCCTCCTCGTCCTCCTCCTCCTCCTCATCATCCTCATCCTCCCGTGCACGCAGTAGGCGCTCGTGAGGTCCCCACGAGAGCCCTTCACAGCGAAAACCGCGGAAGAGCACCCATCAGGACGACATTTTTGCCACCTCTGACTGGGGGCGACATCCAGTCGGAGGGCCAGGGACAGGGTGCTCTCTCCGTGAGCGGCCTGAGTCTAAGTCCAGGCCGCCTCTCTCTAAATCGCCAGGGTGCCAGGGCTCAATGAGGAAGATCCACTCGCTGCCCTGCTTGCACCTGCCCTCGGCCAGGCCTCGCAAAGCACGACTGCCCCAAAGAGAAGGGGCGGGCAGACACGGCTCCCAGAACAGGTTGGAGATGGCGACCCCGCCCGCCCCACGCAGGGCACAGACCGCCCCCCGCCTTCCCCCCGCGAAAGCGGAGGGATAGGCGCGGCGGATGGCGCGACACTCTCTGCAATACCGCGATCGCAACATCAGCCCGACTTCCCGCCGACGAGAGCACGGGGGGGGAGGATGAATTACTTGCAACGGTGGCACAACATCGCGCACCTTCTTGACACGCCTGGGGGGTAGGGAAGCGCTCGCAGTCTAGGTCGGCCATCGGCGACCCACGCAGCCCGACCCATCTTGCAAGCGAACACAACTTTAAATTGACTGTTGAAACGCGCGGGAAACTGCTCAGACACTCTGCAGAACTCGGCGGCCTGCTCGGCATAAACGCCAGCCAAATGATTGCCAACCTGCGCGTGCGGAATTGACGCAGGCAAGTACATCAGACATGTCAATGCGTGTGCTTTGACTTCACGAAGGCTGAGCTGCCCGAGGCCCCCCTGCCCTCGATGGCGCGCCGCGCAAGCTTCCAGATATCGGCCCAGGCGGCCCTGGATGATCAACAGGAAAGAGGGCCTCTCCCCCAGACGCCCTGGAAGGCAAAACTGGGGTCCGTCCACAAGGTCGCCCGAGGCATGGCCTGCTTGAGGCCCATCAGCAGGGCCCAGAACTCGCGCGCGCCGATATCGAACGAACCTGCTGGGGGCCCCCCTGCAACCACTGTGCGCGTCGCTCGCTCAGGGGGCAGGGCCGGACCACTGCGCGACAGAACGATGGCCCAGCCGAGCGAGCGAGCGGCGGGCGGAAGCTCAGAGTCGAACAAATCCCCATCAAGAAAACAGCCACCCCCGAGCTCCTCAGGGGCCCCGACAAGCCACAGCTCCTCAGAAGGAGAGGGGCGAGGAGGGACACGAGCAGGCAGCGGCGCAAGCAGCCTCTCAAGCAGGAGACGAACACGGGGATTACCTGCTGCTTGTACCATGGCCTGAGCGCACGCTGGCGGCTCCTGCCCCAAGCCAAGGATCTCTTGACGTCCCGCGCAGCTGAGATGCCTGTGCAGCTGGGGCAGCGCGGCACGCGCGACAGACCTGCCCCTGCGACACACCATGCTTGAACTGCCTGTCCTGCGGCCGCTGCCTCCCCGCAAAAAACGCCGATGACGCGCGCGCCCATGCTCTCTTGACTTCAACGTGCTGGACTTAATAGGCGCAAAAATAAAGGCTTGCTGGAAATCGGACATCTGGAAGCGATTGGCCACCTTCCCCCATAACCAACTGCCAATGCGGTGTCCAGAGCTTTCTTGACGGCCCGCGGGCACAACTGTTCAACCGAGAAGGCGCCCACGCGAATGTCGAGACGGAGCGCCGCGGCCACGGCAGCAGCAAACGCGCCGCGGACGCATTGCCAAGGCGAGCCGTGTTCCTGGAATGTTTGCCGCGCCCCTGCAAGACATTGCTCGGCCACGCCCCTCGGCGCCCGCCCGCCCCGGAGAGGGGGGGGGGGCGAAGGCGAGGGGAGGAGAGACGTTAAGATCGCACGCGGGATGTAAACGCTCGGCCTCAGTCAACTGCAGCACGAGAGCGGTGGACACACCTGGCAGACGCTGGCTCTGGACGCGCGCCCGCTGAAACCAAGCTTCCTTCAGCTCGCGCCCGCTGGCGCCCGCCACCCCCGACCCATAGGGGGCGGGGGCCTGCGCGGCAGCACGGGCAACGAGATGCATCTGAGACTTGCGCGAGCTCCCAGCCAGCATGAGAATCACATTGTGTCGAACCTTAGCAACAGCGCGCCTGCGCTTCATTGCGCGGCGCTTGACCACGCCGCCTGCTGCGCAATCTACGCCGTGGTCGCGCTCTGACTGTTCGCCGAGAACTCTCTCAGCACGAAGCGCAGCTGCCAACTGCGCGCGCAGCCGAGGGCAGGGCGCAAGCACCCCAGACTTGGGCCCATCGCGCATCACGCGCGTGGCCCGACACAAATGTCACGCAGCTCGTCGGAGGGGCCAACCTCGCACAACCCCGCGTCGTCCGCGACCGCCCCAATCTGCACCTCGCGGGCGGCGCGGAGAGGAAACGCAGCCTGGGCCGCGCCCGCCGGAGCGAACAACACTAACCGCAGCATGACGGCGGAGACATGACAGCCTGGCAGCGCGGCTTTCTCTGTGAGAGCGGGGGCCGGCGTGGCCCCAGCGCGGCCCAAGGCCCGCGGAGCCCTGTGTTTTTTGTTTTTTATATATACATATATATATATATATATAAGAGAGAGACGCTACTGCCTGAGGGGGAAATCCCGGGGACCGAGCCGCGATAAGCAGCTCCCCGTGTCTGACGATCTCGAAAGCTTTGCACAAACCTAACAGCGCGGTGCCCGCAGAAAGGTCGCCCCTGAGCCCACTCGGCGAAGACGGCTTGAACCCAGACGAGCCGATCCGAGCCCCTCCCCCGGGCCGACCACCAGAACTCACGCAAGTTGCACTGCGGCCAACGCCGATTGAGGGGGCGACGCAGACGACCTTGCACCATGGAGGCGGCGCGCACGGGCGCCATCGGTCGCAGCCACCCTGCGCGCTTCAAAATAAAGACGACTTTGGTCCACAACTGTGGCCAATCAAAACTACTCTCGAACGCGAGGATGAAATGCCTGAAACACAGGAGACCCGCATCGGGGAGCTGCCTCGGGGAGATCTGATCATGCCCCGCTCCGCTGCTGACCTTAAAACTGCGCAGGCAGGCCTTGAGCTCGTCTAGATCAAAGCTGGGTAAATGGCGTCCCATGTCCTCTGGCCAACGCAGCTCATCGCGCAGCCGCCACACCTCCCAGCGCGCCCCAAACTCAGCCACCAAGAGATCCATCTCTCGCTCCTGACTAGCAGGGGCAGGCGGCGACGAGCCGTCGTCCCGGAAGCGCGGGCTGCTATGCCAGGAAATGAAAGGCTTGGGCCAACTTAACAGAGCACCTCCCCCAGCATTGCTGCGAGACCTGACCCAGCTTCTCCAACTGGAGTCCCTCTGATGCCCGGCCGCTCGCGGATGTTTCGCCGAGAGCTGTCTGGCGCGGGCTGCGGCGAAACTCGCCCAGCTGGCTAAAGGCCTGCGCGACCAACCTCCACCAAATGGGGAACGGAAGAACGGGGATAGGGCAAAGCAGACGGCTTGCGCGCTGGCGCACGCCGACGAGGCAGAGCACGGGCCCTACCTTGGTAGATGTGCGCCTCGTCACTGGAAATCTGGTAGATGTCGCCGAACTCAAACCCCATGGCATTCACGAAACTCTCCCACAACTCCTGCGCGCCTACCCCGGCGAGCACCTTGTCCGTGGCATGGACCCACCGACCGCTGTACAGCTGTGCGCCGCGTGGCCGCTGGCGAGGGAACATCCTGGGCACTCGAACCCGAGGTAACGAGCGCAACTGCTTGAGACCTTGCAACGCCAGCCGAACAGGAAGATGAGGAGCCGTGCCTACGCCGGTGAGCACGCTGAGATGCTGCTGGCACTGCCAGCCGTCGGAGACGATGAAGTTACCCAACGCACGCCCAGAGCCGCCTGCACAGGTGGCTAGCGTAGGCGGCAGGACATGGCCCGAGATGGCTTCGAGCCAGCCTGAGCCCAGAAGCTCTTCTGGACTCAGGCCCCAGTCCCCTGGTAAAACGAACGGCAAACCGAACTGCCGGAGGACAGCACCCAGCTTGCACAGCAAGTGCCAGTTAAGCGCTGATACACCAAGAGAACCATGAAAATACATAAGTGTCCAGAGAATGCCACCTGGCACAACCCCAGACATGCGCCTGACTGCAATGCGCGCTGGCTCAAGCACTGGGTCCTGACCGACCAAGACTGAGAGCCCGTGCCGCTGCTGAGCCAACTGAAACAAAGACCGCCTGAAGCGCCACCTCGGCCTGTGGGCAGGGCTGCCGTGGCCGATGCTCTCCAACCCATATTGCGGAGCCGCTGCTCCCGCCACATGACCAAGTGGCGTTCTTGGATGCCGACGGCGTCCCTCGCACATGGCGAAGAACACCCACTGGCTAGACATGAGACTATGTGCGCGCCCGCTTCGCGGCGTTCTCCTGCATGGTTTGCAGCAGGTTGGTGAACAGGGCACGATTGATCTTGGGCCTGGTGGAGGAGGACGAGCTTCCATCGGCACTTGCACCTGCAACTGGTGTGGAATCGCTCTCGCCTTCCATGGCGTCGTCTTCGTCAACAGGGACGCCCTCCTGGGCCTTCAGGAACTCTGAGAAGAACTCAGGTGTGCCGAAATGCCCCCTGAAGGCAGCATCTGGCACAGCAGCCACACCAGCAGGAGAAAGCGGTTCACCTGCTGGGACTGGCTGCGTCGCCGCTGACTCCTGACGTTCACGCTCTGCCGCCTCGGCATCGGCGCGATGCTTCTCGAGCCGATATTTGACAGCCTGGGCGATGGGCTTGAGCGACTCGGCTGCGGCGGGCAGCACGCTGGCAAGACTACTGGCGAGACACTCGAGCTGTCCAAGAGGGCTGCCAGAGAGAACCCCGCCCACGCCGCCAAAGAGCCCGGCGTAGGCTGCCACAGCCTTGGCAGCCGCCGCGTCCGCCTTGGCTTTGCACTCCGCCAGGTTGATGGCAAAATGCTGCATATGTTCCATGGCGTTGGCCACCGCAGCCGCCGCCTTCTCATACGTGCTTTGAGCCTGCTCGAGCTGCTGCTGCTGCACTGCATCAGACGCCTGGCGAGCAGCGCGAACGGTGGGCACCGCCTCCCCAGCTTGCAAGTTGCGAGCTGCAGTGACCCGAGCAAGATTCTTCGGAGGCAAACCTGTAGCAACAACACCGAAACCAACTTGAGACATCTCGACATATACAACGACCAGCGCTTCAGACAAGACAGGAGGAATAGGCCCAGGACGAGGGGGGCCATCCTTCCAATGACCTGCAGGGTTTCGATGCACCATGTCTGGCTTCGGCTTGTTGGGCTCAGACCCGCAGATGCGGCATCAGGCCCTCCACCCGAAGTTGCCTTTGTACCCGCACCCTTTGTTGGTGCACGTCCATGTGTGAGAGACAGTACAACTCATGTCGAGTGAGCGCAAACAAAAAACAACAGGAAGTTGTTCTACAGAACAGCTGTGCCTGGCGACTGCCAGAGTGAAAGGTCGGGGCCACGAATCCCCACGCCAAAATGCAAAGGTCACTGAGCCACACGCTACGGACCTTGAACCAAAATGGCTACGGACCATACTCCCTCTCCCCCTCCTCCTCTTCCTCCTCCTCTCTCGCCTCCCTCCTCGTAGCCGCATTCCTGCTCCCTCACCCTGGGACCACACCTGCAAAGGGGGGGCAGCGGTGGCCCCGCCGCGTACCGGATGTTGCACTCACCAACCACGCCCAGGTGGCGCACCACCTGGCACGGCGCTCCGCGAAAAGGGAGAGGACTATCACCTAGACTAGCAAAATACGAGACCTTCCAAACCAAGCAACAGGAGGGCGGTCTTCAACTGTGCAAGAACCTTGGCGGCGCTCCTGCAAGGGTACCCTTGAGCTGAGGAAGTCAAAAACGACACCAAGAATGGCCAGAGCCGAAGGGTGCATGGTGCCCTTGCGAAGAAGGCTCAGCCTTACCGCAGATGTTGCCTGCAATACCCCGCATGGCTGCGACCGCCCCTCCCCCCTTCCGTGAGCGCCGCCTACCTCAAGGGCCCGTGGGCCAACGAAGCTGAGGACACCGGCAGCGTCCTCCAACCACCCGGGAGGCCTTGGTGGGCGAGCCAAGGAGGGGGGACGGGAGGGAAGAAGAGGAGGTTGGGGGAGGGGTAGAATATGCCACGTCTCGAATGCAAGGGTCCGCGCGGCGCCAAAAAAGAGGACGAAAGCTCGAAGAAAAAAAAACGTCCTGGAGCCTCCTGGGGCTGCTTTCTGCCGGAGGGCGCCCCGAGACCCGTCCGTGGGATCCACCCGGAAGAGGTGCAAAGGAAGGGGCGAAGGAAGGACACGGAATCATTGACGCCGCGCTGCCCGTCACGCGGGGTGCCAAGCGCGGCGACCTTCGAGCCCTCGGGCCGCCAGCCAGGAAGTTGCAGCGATGGGGGCCGCGTGTGAGTTCGGATCGCCGAAGGCATCGTGAGTGGGCGTCAAATCGATCACGCGCACAGACATCGAAAGTGCCCTGGGACAAAAAAAACATGGCGGCATTTGTCCTATCCGAGTCTCTATTATCTTCGGCGCTGTGCGCGAAATCCCGCGAGGCAACGGAATCACCAGCACCCAACGCAGAAGGCGGCACATTCGCACGAGGCGGGGTGGTTGCGATCTGGGCAAGGCTGGGGGCCACGAGGGATGCTGCCAGCGATAAGAAAGAAAGGCTGGTAACCTGTGTGAAGGAAGACTTGACCGAAAGGCCTATCCCATCCTGGGCATCCAGTGGGTAAGGCGTTAGCAACGAATAGAAGACAACGATGAAGATTCTAGCCCTTCCCCACTCGTCCACAATTTTTTTTGTATGTGCTGATGTCTGCAAGCCAGGAAGGGCAGCGGCACAGTAAGGAGTAGGAAAGGTACGGGGATCATTCACAAGTCGTTCCCTCTTCCTCCGTATCCAACATGCTCCTCTGACAATACATATTCCATATGTGATGCCTCCCCCTCCACTCCTTCCCTCTCTTCCACTTTGAGGTTGGAACACGTATCCTGCCCGTCTACTTGGGAGGGCGCTACCGAGCCATACCGAGGAGGACGCCCACGGTGGTTGGGCAGCGAAGATGCGAGTCGCCGTCTACCCTCTGATGGTGGAGCTGCTCATCATCCCTCTCTCTTCGGCGTCCCCCTCCTCCCCATTTCCCTTTCCGCCTGCCGTGAGCCTCCATTCAACGATGTACAGACTAGGGTTGTCCTCCTCCTCCTCCTCCTCCTCCTTCTCCCCCTCCTCCTTCTCCCCCTCCTGCTCCTCCTCCTCCCCCTCCTGCTCCATCCCCGGGTACGTCTGACTGGAATTTTAAGACGAGTCCAGCCGTGGCGACAGGAAGCCTCCCAAGGGCCCGAGATCGGCGAGCCGACACCCGAAAAACTCACCGCGATCTCCCCCCCACTTCCACACCCCTCGCCGCCTTCAAGGCGCACTCCCGCAGCCTGTAGTATTCGGAGTTTGTGAGCGTCTGGGAGGGAGCGATAACGATGGAATCGCCTGCAGGCGGGGCAGGGCGGCAAACCCAACCCCTCGGGAGTCTCCAGAGGACTGCCCTTAACCGTTTCACTCGGGGCTCATGAAGGCTCCTGGAACACATTATTCGAGTGGCCTCCCAGCCAACTCTCTGGATAAAACCGAAGCCCCCGACTCGGTGGGGGGCTCTCCGCTTCGACACTTACACTCCTCCGAAAGGCATCTGAGATGCCATTTACCCTCCAGCGTCCAACACCCGCATACCCTGCAAACCCAGAGGCTTCTACACAGTCAAGCTCACAGGGGGCAAAAGGGAGGCGAGGGGGAAAGAGAGAGAAGTAGGACGACGAACGCCAATAGAAGTATGTCTACAGGCTCTGCTCAACATGGCCCTTCGACACATGGGGAGGAGGAGGATCGGGAGAAGGAGGAGGAGGAGGAGGAGGAGAGCAAGAGAACGAATAATCGAGGGTCGAGTACCAAGACCAGGCTGGGAATTAACTCTCCTTTCGGCCTCGGAAGCCTTCCAAATTTCTCCGGGAACATAAAAAAAACATATTACTGAGGCCTCTCGAGCCTCGAGACTTCAAGACAGCTCCGGAGACCTCCAGGGGCAGGTGGAAGGAGCGAGGGAGGAAGCACGGAGTGATGGAGGGACGCGTGCTCTTGGCAAAGTTTGGGCTGAGAGCGATCTTGGTCGATTTCTGGAGGTTTCCGTGGGCACGAGCGTGGATGGAGGAGGTGTCCAGTAGCGTCACCACTCCTCCTAATTGCCCGTCGTCCCTCGTTCGCTCCATCTCCCCGTCCTCTCCACTCATGCTCCCCCTTGCCACTTCTCACCATTCCCCCCTCCAAACATACTTTTAAGTGTCGCTTGTAATACTATCGTAGAGGCATGCACAGGGAAAGCGAATCAACTAGACTACTTCTCGGCAAAAATGGCAAACATAAATGTTGTTCGATGGTTGAATCGAAAAGACGCCGAAAGCAGACTGCAATACGGAAAACAAGAACGAGTCATACTTGTTAGCCAACCGCAGCATACTTGTTGGCCAACCTCTGCGTGCACGGACAATTTTAGAACCAGCGGCACGTTCGCCCTCGTATCTGCCACCTTGCCTTACGCACGCAGTGAAGTGTCCCACTGCTCATGCAATTGTTCGGCGTACAGGAACTCTCGATTTGCAATGTTGGTTGATTCTGATCTGCACAGCCGCCCTTATGCCAAAAACGCACGGGCGCTCCTAAGGTGTCTCGACGTGCGCCAGGCGAGCTTGTTCAAGGGCCAGGGGGCTCCGAAACAGGCCAAGAAGGCTCCAAGAAGCCTCCAAAATCCAAGAGCACCCCAGGACGGCCCAAGATCGCTTCCAAACGCACAGGATGGCCCAGCACGGCCTGAGACTTCCTCCAAATTCAGGCTTGAGGAGCCCAAAAGTGACGACAGTTACAGGATCCCGATGACCCGCTCGGATTACCAACATGATCTGCGGGCCCCATAGGGAGGGAGCTCCCGCCTGAGACTTCCTCCCAATTCACTCACAGACGAGGCTCCCGCCTGAGACTTCCTCCATTTTCAGGCCTGGGAGCTCAAAAGTGACGACAGTTACAGGATCCCGATGACCCGCTCGGATTACCAACATGATCTGCGGGCCCCATAGGGAGGGGGCTCCCGCCTGAGACTTCCTCACAATTTACTCAACGATGATGAGGATGAGGATGATGAGTGGTGGTGAAGATGAGTGGTGGCGATGATGATGTTTGAATGAGGATGATGCCGATGCCGATGATGATGATGATGTTCGTGAGCGTGTGAGAGAGTGCGAGTGATGATGATGATGAGTATGTGAGTGAGGCACCCATGAGGGCCTCAAGACTGCCCAAGAGGGCCCAAGAAGGCCCAAGGGGACCCCAAGGCGGTCTAAGAGGGCCTCCAGAGGAGCCCAGTAGGGGCCCAAGAAGGAAGACACGAACCTGTATTTCGAGCCCTCTGCCCCGAGACGGCCCTGGAGATCGCCAGCAGGCCCCCAAGAGACCCTCAAGAGGCCCCAAGAAGCCCCCAGCGAGGTCCCCAAGAGGCCCCTGGGAGCTTCAGAAACGCCCCAACGAGGCCCCCCCAAACTGGCCCCAGAGAGCCCTCCGAGATGCCCCCGAGAGGCGTCGCGCAGCAGTGGCAGCGGGCCCGCGGCGAAACGTCAGCGATCAGACAATCTGGGCCGGCGGATTGAGCGAAGCGATCGAGTGCAACTTTGGCGTGACATTTCCTTACTGTGACCCACTGATGCTCGCACTGTCCACTTCTTCCCATCGCAGGCTTCTCACCGTCATTTCGCAGGATTCAAGCCGTGCGACAGCGACCATGTTTCAAAAGCAGAGGGGCGGCGGTGTCCGCCCCCTCGGGGGCGTTCAGTGGAATATAACTTTCGTTTGGAGCTTTCCCCCCTCCCCATGGCCAGAAATCTATTTTTTTTCAGCGGATGGAGGGCGGCCCCTTTTCAAAGCGGGGCTCTCTCTGGACACTTCCTCGGACATGGTGATCCTACCTCGTCGCCGTCCTCGTAGCTACTCCTTCTCAAAACGGGGCTACCCCCCGAATAGGCAAGACCGTGGGACGCTCGTCTTTCAAACGGGCAGTTCCCGCAGTGCACAGGATCTCCTGTAGGGACTAATGCGGCGGAAACTTGGGACTGGTGGGATATTGCAGCATCGTTGAATCACCTAGGGCTTAAATCTGGTCCTCCTCCTTCTCCTTCCCCTCCTCCCTCCAGGCCTCACCAGTCGACCTCCAGACCTCTCCTGGGGCGCGTGCCTAGCCAGAACCTCGAGGCAGATCCAGGTGTGGCGACGAGGGGGCCCAGAATGGTGCCCCGCGCAGCAGAAAGCCTCGATGTCCAGGAGCCTCGCTCCTCGAACCCTGGCCCTCCCCAAGCCGCGGCTGGTGGGCCGAACGAGAGTGAGCGAGCGAGCGAGCGGGTGTTCGAACGGCCGCCCGCTCCCTCGAGCGAGCCGCTCGCTCGACCGCCCGCTCGCTCGACCCTGCCTCCGCGCTCGCCGACGTGCTCGCTCGCTTGCTCGCTCGAGCGCCCGAGCGAGCGGGCGAGAGGCGCAAGGTGCGCGTCTCCTCGTGCAGGACATCGCCGGTGCAGAACATATCCGAGGCCACGGCCCACCGGGTCGCAACTGTTGGCTGGTGGGTGGGTTCGTAGAGAGGGGGAGGAGGAGGAGGAGGAGGAGGAGGAGGAGGAGGAGGAGGAGGAGGAGGAGGAGGAGGCGGAGGCGGAGGCGGAGGCGGAGGCGGAGGCGGCGGAGGCACCAGAGCATCGAGGAAGGCGCCCCACGTCCGAGCCGAAACGAACTGCACGCACCACGTCGCGGTTGCGGCCACTGACGCGGCTGCCCCAGCAGTACTTCGCAACCAATGATGCTGGTCCTGAGAGAAGCGGGTCCTGGATCCCAGGGGCCTTCCTCCGGGACCAGTTGTTCACGCTGAATCTTTTTCTGACAGTCCCGGTGCCTGGGTAGGGTTCCTGGAGGCCAGAAGCGGCGAAAGACCTCATGACCCGTTTCCTTTATTTCTTTGTTTCAATACACATACATATATACATACATACATACACACATGCATACATACATGCATACATGCATACATGCATACATACATACATACAGACACACCTACCTACCTACCTACCTACCTACCTACCTACCGACCTACCTACCTACATCCATCCATCCATCCATCCATCCATCCATCCATCCATCCATCCATCCATCCATCCATCCATCCATACATACATACATACATACATACATACATACATACATACATACATACATACAGACACACATACATACATACATGCATACATACATACATACATACATCCATCCATACATACATACATACACACGCATACATACATACATACATACATACATACATACATACATACATACATGCATACATACATACATGCATACATGCATACATACATACATACATACATACACACGCATACAGGTATACAGACATACATACATACATACATACATACATACATACATACATACATACATATATATATATATATATACATACATACATACATACATACATACATACATACATACATACATACACACACATACATACATACATACATACACACACATACACACACATACATACACACACATACATACATGCATCCATCCATCCATCCATACATACATCCAGACATACATAAACACATACATGCATACATACATACACATACACGCATCCATACATAGTTTATGTATATATATACATATGATGTTCCGGCCATTGACACAAGCATCGGTGGGACATATGTATGCTTGAAGTGATCCAGCCACGGGTCTGGCGTCAAGACACAAGCTGGCACACAGGAGGAAGAGCAACGAGGAGGAGAAGAGGGACGGAGAGAATGCAGCGGGCAAGTACAAGAACTCCTAAGTAAAACCTCAGGACCCCAGCGGCCTTCCTGTGGAACCCCAGCGGCCTTCCTCCGGGACCCGCTCTTCATCCGAAGCAGTTTTCTGATAGTCCCAGGGCCAGGGGAGGGTCCCTGGAGGTCGAAAACAGTGAAAAACCTCAGGACCCGATGATGACGATTACGATGACGACGATGACGATGATGTCGATGACGACGGCGATGACGACGATAATGGCGATGACGACGACGAAGGGGAGGCCGAAGACGGCGAAAGACCTCAATAGCCGTTGCCCTCAAGACCCGTCGACTTCACGGCAACGGTGTGACGGGTGAGCCGCCCCGCCGCCAACGCGCTGGCGCGCGCGCGGCGGCCTCCACCCTTGCCGACAACTCCTCCAATGCCCCGGTGTCTGCCTGGGGCCGGGCGCTCCCGCCGAGGCCGCAGAGGGGACGGAGGAGGAGGAGGAGGAGGCGGAGAAGGAGGAGGAGGAGGAGGAGGAGGCGGAGAAGGAGGAGGAGGAGGAGGGAGGAGGGGGAGGAGGTGGAAGGAGGAGGAGGAGGAGGAGGAGGGAGGAGGAGAGGAGAGGGAGGAGGAGGAGGAGGAGAAGGGAGCAAGGAAGGAAGGAGGAGGAGAAGGAGGAGGAGGAAGAGGAGGAGGATGAGAGGGAAGAGGAGGAAGAGGAGGAGGAGGAGGAGGAGGACCAGAGTAAACCCGATTTGCATCAAGCGACGCTGCAATACACCTTCCCTTCCCACATTGAATGACGAGCGGCCGGTCGGTCCGCCAATAAAAAGAGGGCGCCTGTTTCAACATATCCACGCCCTATTGTATGGACGCCCCGGGTAGCCCCATTTTGAAAAGCAGATGCCATCCATCCGTCTAAGCTTTGCAGGGTGTCAAAGTCGTGGACGTAAGCTCCGCGGAAATTCCACGCGAGAGCCCCACAAGGAGACCAGACGATATCCTCATTGTGGAAAGAACGAAGCCCCCCATCGTTCTAGGCGTTGCAAGATGCCCAAATCGTGGACGTATGCAACGAGTCAGTATCACGCGAAAACCCCCTTTCGAAAGAAGAACCGCTCTCCATCCGTGTTAGCTGTTGCACACCGTGGAACGCCGGGTCGTAGAGGTCGAGGAGAGCCCAAGTGAATGTAGATGGTGGAGTTCGTATTCGGAGGCGCGCGAGGCTAAGAGGAGACCCCAATAGAGTGGGGGCGTTCGTTAAGAAACATGCCCAGGAGGTTGCAGACCATGGAGGGTTTTTATCTGATGCGGGCGGCGGTGATATCCATGGCCGATATTGGAGTTTCACCGGCTTCCAGACCCTGGACTCCTTGTCTAAGGGTTCCTTGTCCAATGACCCCAGCCGTCTTGGAAAGGCCTCGCCATCCACTCGCGCAGCTAACGACAATTTGGACGCCGAGTATGCGCGGCGCCAGGGCGAGAGCCCCTTTTCGAAAACGGCCTGCTGGACGACTGGTGTAAACCCAAGGAGCATCATCGATGTTGCAACTCGCCCTCCCTCCAAGCTCCCTCTCCACAGGTCCCTGCGAGAATTGTTTTGAGTGCTGGAAATACCCCGTTGGAAGACAACCATCTGAGAATTCTCAATCGTGCCAGATCACAACTCGTTGGACTTCAACGCCACACGCCAACTTTACTGTTGCGTCCTGACGATCCTGCATCGCGCCAAAACACCGTTCCTGGGACTGCAACACAGCGAATCAAAGGGACTGTCGCGCCCGGCTAGCCCAAGCAATGCCGGAACACCATTTCTGGGAAGCCAGCCATACAAATCCATTAAACTGGTGTAAGCTTTCCACACCAATGTGCGCGGCGCTTAGGCGAGAACCGAATGCTGAAAACGACCCCCCCCTCCATCGGGGAACCTCTTGCAACCTTTTACGACGAATGTGCGCGGCGCTAAGGCAAGAACCACAGTTTGAAAACGCCGCGCCTTCCGTCCGTGAAACTCTTGTGAAATTTTGGGGCGGATATGCGCGGCGCAAAAACGAACATCACACTTGAAAAACGACCCGCCAAGGAGAATGTGCGCGGCGCCAAGGCTAAAGCGAAAACCACATTTTGAAAACGACCCGCCCTCCATCCGTGAAACTCTTGCAGACTTCAACAGCGAATGTACGCGGCGCTACTGAAAAAAACCGCATTATGAAAACGACCCATCCATGAAACTCATGCAAGCTTTTACAAAGAATGTGCGCGGCGCTGAGGTGAGAACTTAATTTTGAAAAGGAGCCGTCCTACATCCGTGAGGCTCTCGCAAACCTTTACAACGTTCCGCGCGGTGTTGGGGCAAGAGCCACATCTTGGAAACGACCCGCCCTCCATCCGTCAAACTCTTGCACACTTTGATAACGAATGCGTGCGGCGCTAAGGCGGGAACTACACTTTGAAAACGACCCGGCCTCCATCCGTCAAACTCTTGCGATTTTGTATCACGAATGTTCGCGGCATTGGGGAGAGAACCCCATTTTGAAAAGGAGCCGGCCTCCATCCGTGATGCTCTTGCAGTCTTGTAGCGCGGATGGGGCGAAAACCACATTTTGTAAAGGAGCCGGCCTCCATCTGTGATGCTCTTGCAAGCTTGTAGGGCGGATGTGCACGGCGTTGGGACGATAACCACATTTTGTAAAGGAGCTGGCCTCCATCCGTGATACTTCTGCAAACTTGTAGGGCGAATGCGCGCGGCACTACATTTTGTATACGTTCTGGCCTCAATCCGGCAATTTTTTGTGATGAGTGTGCGCGGCGCGATTGCGAAGGCCACATTTTGAAAAGGACCCGCCGTCTATCCGCGAAGCTGTTGCAAATTCTGCACTTCAGAATCACAGGTGGTGGAAGACTCGCGCGAAACGCCCTGCCTGCCCTATCGACACGACTCGGGGTGCCACAGGGAGGACTCAGTCATAAGCAGGAGGAGGGAGGACCCATGGGTCAAGGCGTCGCAACACAAAAATGTGGTTGTCATTTTCTCTACGTCCTCCGCCTCTGAGGGCCGCTTCCAGGCCTTGAGGCCGTCAGAAAACGATTCGGGATAGCAAGCCGGCTCCGTGGATGATGTCGAAGTCTTCAGGGGCACTTTTCACGAAACAAGCGCGACTTCGGGGAAGGGGGAGACGGGGGAGGTGGAGGAGAAGGTGGAGGAGAAGGTGGAGGAAGAGGAGGAGGAAATGAGGAGCAGGAGAAAGACCAGTGTAAACCCAAGGCGCATTAACCATATTGCAATCAACCCTCCCTCCAAGTTCCCTCTTCCTAGGCCGTTACATGAATTATCTTTTTACTGAGGAAAGTGCACCGTTGGAAGACAACCATCTGAGACTCTTCAATCGTGCCAAAACACCATTCCTGGGACTTCAACGCCGCGAACCACCGTTACTGGGACTTCAACATCGCCACTCAACGTAATTGTTGCGCCCTGACAGTCCGACAGCGTGCCAACATACTATTACTGGGATGTTAATGATGAGAAACCTTTCAACGGTTGGGAACTCATGAAACGAATGTGCGCAACGCCATGGCAATAACCACAATATGAGAAGAACCCACCCTCCATCCGTGAAGCTCTTTTACGTTTAGAGAAATATGTGGGCGACGCTGAAGCGACAACCAGATTTTGAAAACGACAAGCCCTGCAAACTTTTACAACGAATGTGCGCGGCACCCAAGCGAGAACCACCCGCCCTGCACCCGTGAAACTGTTGCAAATGTTTATCACGAATGTCCGCGGCATTGGGGTGAGAACCACATTCTGAAAACGATCCACCCTCTATCCGTGAACTTTTTTTTTGTTTTGAAACATTTCTGAAACGAAGGTGCGTGGTGTTGGGGCGAATACCACATTTTGAAAACGCCCCGCCCTATATCCGTGAAGTTGTTGCAGGTTTAAAGCTTCAAGATCATACATGGTGAGGAATTCTCAGCCGAAGCGCCTGGCCCGCCTATTCGACCACCTCGGCGTGCTACAGGAGGAGGAGGAGGAGGAGAAGGAGGAGGAGGAGGAGGAGGAGGGGGGGAGGAGGAGGGGAGGAGGAAGGAGGAGGAGGAGGAGGAGGAGAAGGAGGAGGAGGAGGAGGGCGACACTGCGCTTTTAGTGGTCTTTGTCGTTTCTGGCCCTCCAGCAAGTCCCTCGTCGCAGCGGCTGGCTTCCCCTCGGACCTCAGGCGCCCCCCAAAGCACCCCGGGAGATGTCAGGGAGGAGGGCGGCCATGACCCCAAGCGTCTCGAGGGATCGCTCTGCAACGGTTTCGTCATGGTTGGGATCCGCTGGGCCGTTTCCTCTTCCTCCTCCTCCTCCTTTTCCTTCTCCTCCTGCTCCCCCTCTCCTTCTCCTCCCCCCTCTCCTCTTCCCCCTCCTTCTCCTCCTTCTCCTCCTCCTTTTCCTCCTCCTCGTCCTCCTCCTCCTCGTGCTCCCCACCCCCTCCCTCCTACCCCCCGCCGCCCCCTCATTCCTCCCCCCCGTCCCCTCTTCCTCCCCCCATCCTCCCTCCTCCTCCCTCCCACAAACGACTCATGATGAAAAGCCGACCCCAAAGGCCAACGACCCGAAAAAATAATCGACTCGGAGGGCAGGAGAGGAAGGCATCTGATCTCATAGTTTTCGGCCTTGTTTTCTGCTCCTGGGGGGCCTTCGAGGCCAGGACTGGACATCGCCCGAAAAACTGCTCAGGGTGGCGCCCACGAGGGGTCCAAGGATAGCGGCTTGAACCCGCATGGACATGCCCACCCAGACTTCGACATCTTGAAACAACCCGACACAATGTGAACTTCTGCGCGTGTTTGCCTCCTTTTCAATGCCCGCATCTCTCCCCCCGCAGCTCAGGCCAGCCCCTCTGCGGCGCGACAGTTTCAACGCATGAAGTATGTATGTGTACTTGTACATGTTCTTATACGGGCCTCTGAGAAGGAGTAGGGCTCAGAAGCGATTGATTGAGGCCGTGGCGTTTTGTCTGGCCGTTTCGCTTGGGACATCCCCTTACATTCATGATATCGGGCGGCCCCCTCATGGAGATTCCAGCGTCACCGTCTTAAAACACAATGGGTTCTCAGCATTTTTTATATGACACCATCACAAACACCATGGATTTCAATGTTCTTGGACGTCGCCCTTAGAACAGCAGTCATTTCGCGTGAAGGCCCTTTCCCACCGAAAAATTGGAAACCGACGCGTTCAAAATTGTCCTCGTATTTTTCAAAATGGTAATTTCGCTCAAAACATCCTCCACCAAGTGGCTTCGGATCTTATTTTGAACTGCGATCGCAATGTGTGGACCCCCCTCCGCCGCACGAGCGCACGCACACACGCACACGCACTTTTCGTCGGCGGCGAAGCAAAATGGCTGCGCCAGCGATAGGGCCAAACGGGGGCACCGAGAAGCGAATTGGCCAGCGTGCAGGAGAGGGGAAAGAACGGACAAAGCGGACGCGGAGGGAGGAGGGGGCGCCCAGAGGCGGACGAATTCCGACCTGAGCGCGCTGGCCCGGCCGGTCCCGTCAGCGGGGGCCGCACCGCTGGGGCACCCGCGGGCGATGATGGGGCCAAGTACGTGAAAGCAAAGGGTACCGCAATGACGGCGTCGGTGAAGGTAGGACTAGGTACGTGCACGTCGGGAAAAGCACCGCGAGGCCGCCCAGGTGGGTGGCCGGCTTGCAAGGGTGCGGCCGAAGCAGTGCCGCGCGCTGCTGGGGTTGGCAGTGCGTGGCCAGTCAAGGGGCACCTGACTGGTGCAATGCCCTGTGCAAGCGGTCTCAGCTGACAGGGTGTGCGCCACGCGCTGTCGAGGTGGGCGGCACATGGTGACTAGGGGCGTCAGGCCGGTGCGATGGGCGGCGGACCCGCGAGCTGCAGGAGGCACGCCCAGGTGGCTGCATATACGTAGTTTGTTGGGCCCAGGCCTAGCTCTATGTCGTAGAGAAAGCCGTCGTGGCTGACCAGCTTTCGGCAGTGCTCGCACAGGTCGACAGGGGTGTCCCGTAGGCCATACAGGTGGGGCTGGAGGCTGTGCACGTAGTAAAGGATTGGGGCCAGCGCTGGGTCCATCAGCCATGTGGTGCCTGTCGCTTGGAGGTCCATAGCCAGCCACTCCCAGCTGAAGTCCGCTGGGAGCTCGCTGTTGTACATGGTCTCAAACCCTAGGGCGCGTTGCTCCTGCACCTTTAGCAGCCTCTTTTCCTGGGCCTGTCTGGCGCGCTCTGCCTCGATTCGTGCCGTCTCCTCTGGGGAAGAATCCCCTCCGATTGGGTACTGTTGCAGTCGCGAGGTGTCGCCCCCCACCTGCGTTCGACTGCGATCCCGCTATGGCTCCTCTTCCCAACAGCACCCTCATGATCCTCATTATCCTCCTTCTTTGCTTTTCCCTCTGCTTCTCCATATCCTTCCTCATCCTCCTTTTTTGAATTCGACTTCGCATTCCTCATCTTGTCCATCTTCTGCGATGCTTTGCGTGTTGCACTTTTTTCTGTATGAGCCAGGGCACGCACGTGGCATTTGTATGTGCAGATGTGTGTACGTACGTGTATATATATATATATATGTATGTAATGTATATTCCCCAAATAGTGTTTTCACTCAGGGGTCTACCTTCTCTTCTATGGAACTGGGCCCGTCTGCGGTCCCGGCGGCCCCGTTCTCGTCCGTTGCCGCCCCATTTCGATGTGCATAGTTTTGAATTGCTTTGCTTTGCGTCGCACTGTTTTTTTTTCATTGCGTCGCATTGCTTCGCAATGTTGTTCATTGTGTTGTATTGCTTTGCTCTGCGTTGCTTTGCGTTGCATTGAATTACATTATGTTAATTCGCACCACATCGGTTCTCCCTTCTATCAAGGGTGTCTACTCTACCCCTTGGAAGTATCGGACCCCTGGGACATAGCATATTGCATATGATTCTGAGCATGGGTCATGTTCCATACGAAATCATCACATCTCAAACAATCTTATTATCGCCGCCCTTATCCGGGTCAACTGATACTATGCGCGCGCACTCAGTATAACAACAGCAAAGTTTTCTCGATGCTGCAAACGCCCTGTGCAACATCTCTCACGAGTGACACGCGCACGCTCACATGTCGAACTTGTACCAAGCACACTCGTTTTGCAGTGGCCACAATCTACAAACGAAATGAAACAATAAACCTGTTGTCATTCGTCCCAGAGTTCGGCATTTTTTTGCCCGAGCGCATGTGCTGAAATCATGATTCTAGCCATCTCGCTTAAAAACCGTATTCTCATCCCACCACGTGGTGCATCCGCGTTGATCCAGCATGCACCCAATGCGCGAATCCGTAGCACGTAATGCCACGCGGGCCACAAGCGCGTTCCGCCACGCGGGCGCGTCGAACCCCTTACGACAAACGCTGGCTTTCGGATGCATTTCAGAATCGAGCTTTTCAAAGATGTATGAACCACCACGTTGACCAACACAACGCTTGCTAGGATTCTTGGATTTCCGCGCGCGCACTTCCCCAACATCACCGTCATCAACTCCGCCACATCACGTCATCGTCGCCGACAACTGCAGCAGTTGCTGCCATCATCAGTCAGGCACTTTCGTCATCGACGCATGGACGTTGTCATCGTCATCGGCATTACCAGCATCGGCGTCGAAATTGGCTTTGTCGTCGCCATCATCATCACTGCCACTACCATCGCCACTACCATCGTTGCTGCCGCTGTTTTCGACGTCGTCATGATGCCGCGCCCGCCCGAGCCACCGACCCGTCTTGAAGTGCCCGCGTGCCAGCGCGGCCATTGACGCGCGATGGGACGCTGCCATCGGTAAGCGCCATCGTGGCCGCACCAATTGCGCCACACCAACTGGCGACTCTGCGTGCGAGCTTGCGCGTGCCAGCGCGGCCGCAAAGATGCCGGCCATGGCCGAACAGTCATCGCAATCGCCGTCACATGGGTTGGCAAAGCAAGTTGCGGGTGGGAGGCTTGGGTGGTTGCGCGAGCAGTGGGGTTTATAACTGCAGAATTGCGAAACACTAATTGCACCACCCAAGTTGCACTGCGTAGGTTTCAAGATATCACGGTTTGGCGAGCACGTTGAAATTCGCCGCATCCCACACGAACGACTTGATTCGGCTATGCGCAAGGTTGGCGTTCGGCGCCGGCCTGCCGATCACTTTGCGCACTAATGACTGGGGGCACTGGCGGATTTTTTCGTGCCGCTCATTTTGCGATCGCCATGGGCACTGGACAATCGTGCGCGAATTCCAGAAGTCAGTCAACACGTCGTCGTGCAAAAACGTCAAATTCCCCGCCTCTTGTCTCCTTCTCTCCTCTCGTCATAAACCTCAAACATTCTCATTAGAGTTCGGCAATCGTCTGGAAGCCTCGGGGGGCCTTCGCAGATCTCACAGAATCGCTGACCCCCCTGAAAAGCGCCGTTTACCTCCGACAACCGGATAAGCCCTGCGAGTCCCCCTCCCTCCTGAGACAGCCGAGAGGTCAGAACGAAAGGCACCCTCTGAACGTCGCCGAGACCGCGAGGAAGACTATGCCCAGCCCCCCCACACCCAGCAGCAAGCGCCAGCCCCTGCAGCAGGCCAGCTCGCGGCCGCAAGGCAACCAGCTCCGCCGCCAACCGAACCGCGACCTCGGTGCATTCCCCCCGCTTTTAAGCCGCGGACGTCGTCTCCGCAAGTCTGCTGCCGGAGCTGCCCACGCCTTGCTGGCGGCGTGGCCCGCCTGACTGCTGGAACTGGCTTCTGGGTTACTTGGCGAACTCGCTGGGGCAACGCGAGATGTGAACCTGCACTCTTGGACCGCGGATGTCGAGGGCGGGGCAATCGAAGTCCAGCCGCTGCTGCTGCTCATCCTCCTCCACGTCCCCCATCCCTTCTCCTCATAGATAACTCCTCCCTGTCGCAGTCCGATTCCAGTTTTCATGGCGGGCCGGGCGTTTCGCCTGAGACTTCCTCACCACTAATGACCCTGAAACTTGAAAAGTGACATCCGTTTCACACATGGAAGGCGGGACGTTTTCAAACTGTGGCTCTCGCCCTAGCGCCGCGCACATCCGCTTTAAATATTTGCAAAAGTTTCACGGATTGAGGGCGGGCCGTTTTCAAAATGTGGTTCTCGCATTATCGCCGCGCACATTCGTTTTAAACACGTTGCAAAAGTTTCACGAACTGATGGCGGGCCGTTTTCGAAATGTGGCTCTGGCTTTAGCGCCGCGCACATTCTTCTAAAACATTTGCAAGGGTTTCACGGGTTGAGGGCGGGCGGTTTTGAAAAAGAGGCTCTCGCCGCAACGCCGCGCACATTCGGTTGAACAGTTGCAAAGAGTTTCACGGATTGAGGACGGGCCGTTTTCAAAATGTGGCTCTCGCCTTAGCGCCGACCACATTCGTTTAAACATTTGCATAAATTTCACGGGTTCTAATGATCAGCGTACCAGAAATGGCGTTTTGGAGGGGCTCAATATCATGCGGGTGCAACACATATGCTGATTCGCGGTGTTGAAGCCCCAGAAAGTGCGCTCTGGCACGATTCTGGATCGTCAAGACGCAGCGGTCAGGTTGATACGCGGCGTTGAAAATCCCGAGAACAATGTTTTGGCATGCTTCAGGATCTTCAAGCTGTTGTCTTCCCACGAGGCAGTTCCCTCAATGGGAACGAATCGTTGCGGGGGCCCATGAAGAGGGAGCTTGGAGGGGGGGGTAATTCCAACATCGTTGATGACTCTTGGTTTCACACTGGTCCTCCTCCTCCTCCTGCTCCGCCTCCTCCTCCTCCTCCACTTCCTCCTCATCTTCCTCCTCCTCCTCTTCCTCCTCCTTCTCCTCCTCCGCCGGCCCCGCCCCCCCGCCCACTGCGCGCGCACCCCTGCGCGCGGGGGGGGAGAGCAACAGCTTGAGGGAGTGAGGAAGGGCGAAGAGGAGGGAGGAGGGGGTAGCATGAGCATGAGCATGACCGTGGGGCGCGCCCCAAGTGCTGGACCACTGAGCTGCTAACTTCAATTCACAGCAACCTGCAATCTGAAGCGCAGCAACACAGAGAGCAGCAAAAGAAAATGCGCCTGGGTTCTCCGCGAGGAGGGCGAGACAAGTGCCAGGCGTGCGCAGCGGCGGAGGTGCCGCTGAAGGCCTGGCAGCGAGCCCACTGGCGCGCAGCCTGCGGCTGCTGCCAAATGGCACCACCTTCAGGAGTCAGCTCCGGCTGGGTGCACCTCGTCCTTTCCCCTTCCCTTGGCGGCGACGGGGGGGAAGCGCTACCGCGGGCCCCACTTCGGGAGCCGCCGAGAAAGTATAAAAAGTTGGGTTTTGAAAGACAGAGGCCGTTTCGGGACCAGGAGCGGGCTCGAGGGGAGAGGGGCGGATCACCGAGGGAGCGGAGGGAGCAACTAGTCCCGAAACTCTCAGAGCATCGATTTCAGACAGCACACCCAGTCTTAATAGCTGCGGAGCCCTACTACTGTCTGCCCAACTGAACTGTCCTGGCCTACTTCCCACTACTTGATCGTGTCGAGGAGCCTCTGAGCCTCTGGGAGCCCCGCCTATGGTCTTCGCGCCCCCCTGCGCCTGGAGGACGGCCCGCAGGCTGCTCAGGACCTGGCTCGCCACCTCCGCGGTGCCGTCCAGCAAGAACTGCACCTTGGCCTGCTCCTGGTTGTTCTTGTTCATCGTCTTGACGCGCTTCGCCCTGCAGAAGCGGACGTACTTGCGCAGCTCGCCGGGGTCCTTGCACGGAGCCGCCACCGCCCCCCAAAGCTTCATGCACGCCGCAGCCTCCTTCGGCGGCTCCTTCCCCCCCTCGTTCAGCGGCTGACTGGCCCCGCAAATAAGCGCGGAGAAGACTCTCAGAAACGGCGCGCACATCAAGCTCTGCCAAAGCTTTCTACAACATACGGGTCCCCCATAAGTGCACCACAACGCGGCCGGACAACTAAAACACTGTCGCTGGCAAGAAGTTGAATCGCGGCCTCTCGAAACCTTGCCCTCCCGAAGTTCATATCCTGAAGTTCCAGAAGAAGAGTGTTAGCTTGCTCCACGGGGTCCCAAGACGTCGAAGGGAAAGCGTTACTCAAATCTTTGCTCGACCAGCTCGTACTGTATCCATTAAGCCTACACCTGTGCGGCATGATGTGTATAACCAACATGGCCCCCTCTTTCCTCCTTCCCCGCGAGAAACCGTAATCGTTTGGCCCGAGCGGCACAGGATATTTCCGATCAATAGTCCCCGCCAGCCAGGCCTTGCCCAAAAGATCCAGCAAGTGTATGGCCCGTTTACCTTTGGGGCCTGGGACCGAGGACTTGGGTGGCGCACAGCCGAACGACCTATTCCACATCTTAGGGAACCTGCCTGCAAATCTGATACATTCAAGTCCTTTGAGCAGAGCATCGTAAACAACAGTAGCATCTAGCTCGCGCTCTGCGCCGACCCCTAAACGATCGGGGCGGAGACTAAAATCTGGATGAATAGCCATGCCCCACACATCAGCGGGGACAGTCCAGGGTGGACAGGAACGCCTCTCGGGCGCTCGGCGTAACTACTTCGCAATCGAGAGCATGTCTGTAAGTGCTTCCACTGAGAATATTGAGTGTGAACCCTGCTTTACCTCCTCCGTCTCCTCGTCCTCCTCAGTAGTAACTTCCACCGCCTCCATTCCACCTTGTGGCCCCTCCAACCCCCAGACCGACATCCACTCCTCGGAAGTGAGAGCAGCGCCCTGTAGGTGTCGATATATATATATACATATATATGTGTATGTATATATTTTATATATATATATACATACATATATATAATATATAATATATAATTTTTTTTTATAAAAAAAAAAAAAAAAAAAAAAAAAAAAAAAAAAAAAAAAAAAAAAAAAAAAAAAAAAAAAAAAAAAAAAAAAAAAAAAAAAAAAAAAAACGCCCCCGGGGGGGCACGACCTCTTGCCGCGAGAAGTCGAATCAGACGATGTGCCTCCTTCAGGTTCCTGATTCTCCACGCCTCCTCCAACTCCTCCGTCGCCTGCTCCCTCCACTCCACCATGTGCTGCTTGCGGATTTTTGCACAGTGCTTGCTAAGCTCCTTCAGCTCCTTCTTGATCCTCTCTTCCTCCTCCTCGTTCCCAGCCTCCCTGAACCTAGAGCGAACCTGAAGGCGCTGGCGCAAAAGCTCTCGGCGCTGCGCTGCATGCGGCTGATAGGATGGGGAAGCCCCAGCAGTCGAGCCACCGAAGACTTCGCGCCCAGCAGACTGAAATACATCTGTCAAGTACTTAAAGTAGCGGTTCGGCTGCCCGCTGGTGAGAGCGTCTGTGAGCACGTCCATATTCTGCTCAACCAGCACGGCAGCCTTGGCGAGAAATGTGCGGCGCGCCTCTGCCAACCCCATGGCATCGAAATTCCAGAAGATTCTATATGGGGAGAGCTCTTGGGGGTCCACGTGGGTCCTGTTGAGGTTGCAGTGCAGGGGCGCATGATCTCGGAGGTGCCGAGATGGGATGAGTTGATGTCTACGCATGAGCCCCAGCAGAGGCCCTCCCGAATGGACCAGACGTTGAGCACCCGCGGGCCCGAATATATAATCAACTCTGCTGCAGCTGTTTCTCTGTCCAAACCATGTAGGTTCGACGTGACTCCGAAGCCCAAGAAGCACCATGCCGTACTCCTCCATCACCTCCCTCACCAAGTGCCCAGCGCCCCCAGACAGATTCTCCCTGGTCGAGAGCTCCTCCGAGACAACTGTGGTCCCGCTATAGACCCAATTTTGATCTTCCTTGACAATCCCTATGCCGTCATTCAGGTCCATGCAGACAGAGGCATCGTTCTGGAGCTGCTGGCCAGGTCCGCGAAGACCTTTCTCAACCACGTGGTCAGCCTAGACACGGTCGCGAAGTAGTTAGGTATCCCTTTTACTCCCCGTGGTCGTGGCGGAAAATACAGCCCCAGAATTGCTAAGTCTTGCCCCTTGCGTTTGACACAAACTCCAAAGCCTCTGCCTCCGAGCTCAGCACCTGGGACCCACTGGCGGACAATGTGCGACTCCCGGAGGCCGCAACTGAGCGAGATAGTGATGCCCGCACTCTTGTTAGTGTGAGCCCCTGCGCACCAGCCCGCTTCAAGAACTAGTGTCTTATCAATCCGCTTCTTCTCTACCTGGCCGTGGAACTTTGCTCGAACCTGCGTGCCAACGAAAACGCACACGTGAAATGTCTTTGCTGTCTCGGTGACGATTTCCTCAAGTCGGTCAGGCTGACTCAAGCTGAGAGGGTTCCAATGAAGCAGACGCAACATACAGAAGATGGCCACGCTGGCAATTCGTGACCGAACGGCCCAAAGCGTAACGTTCGGTAAACTAAACATGTCACTGCGTTGTGTGTGTGTGAAGGTGGGTCGGGCGGCGCTGCATCGGGCCACCGTGGGAGGGGGAGGGGAGAGGAGGAGGGGGGAGAAGGAAGCCTGGTGCGCTGGCGCCACGTCTGATATCCTATCCCTCTCTCCCATCCCTTCCCCATTGTTTTGTTTTTTTCGTTCATGGACGCGTGTCAAAACCGACCTGGACACCCAACACAAAGACTCGTCCTGTTACGCGCGATCGGAAACAGGGCTGCATACATAGGAGAAGAGGGGGACGAGGGGAGGAGGAGGAGGAGGAGGAGGAGGAGGAGGAGGAGGAGGAGAGGAAGAGAAGGAGGAGGCGGAGGAGGAGGAGGAGGATAAGATGGAGGAGGAGGAGGAGGAAGAGGAGGAGGAGGAGGAGCAGGAGGCGGCGGGTGAGCAGGACAATGAGCACGAGGAAAAGGAGGATGTGGAAGGAGGAGGACGAAGACGAACAGCAGCAGCAGGAACTGGAAGTAGCGGAAGGGGCAGGAGGACCAGGGGAAGGCGGCGGGGGGAAATGAGAGGGGCGACAATGATGAAAAAGTACTCGATCCAGAAAAGAGGAACGCTGGGGCGAAAGCGCCAGTCTGAACGACGGGAGCAAAACGCCGATCCGATCATAAGGCCCATGCTGCAACGGGGACACCATTTGGAAACAACGAAACCAATAAAATTGTAAAACAAACCATCGGAAATACCACCTTTGTCCAACTCTGTGTGTAAACGACAGCACGCGGAGAGAACCGGCTATCTTCCGAACGGGGTCAGAGAATAGAGAATATCAGTAGTCATAACATGGGTATTTGTGGTGGAGGAGGAGGCGGGAGGTAGGGAGGCCGAGGAGGAAGGAGGAGGACCACGACGAGGGAGGAGGAGACAGATGTCATCGTCGTCGGCGGCTGGGCAAGCGCCTTGCTCTGCGCCCTCGCCTCCGCCAGGGACTCCTGCGGGAGGGGCCCGGGGTGGCAGGCTTTTTTCCCAACCACTCTGTGGTGCTGGGCCCTCGTTTTGAAGAGACAGCGCCCCGCGTTCCTGACTTCCTCCTCCTCTCCTCCTCCTTCCCTCCTCCCATTCCTTGCCTCTGCTCTCCGCAGGTCCACCATTTCTGCACACACCCCACGAAACCCGTGGCTTTATAGGGAGCTCCACCGAAGGCCCCAGTGGCACAGGGCGCATGCGCCAGACGCCCCCATTTTGGCACACCCCTCACACGGTTCGTTGGCCCATAGGGAGCTCCACCGAAAGCCCCACTGGCGCAAGCCGCATGCGCCCGAAGTCCATTTTGGCACACCCATCACACGGTTCGTGGCCCCATATGGAGCTCTTCCGAAGGCCCCAGTGGCACAGGCCGCATGCGCCCGACGCCCATTTTCGAACACCCCCCTCACACGGTTCGTGGCCTGATAGGGAGCTCCGCCGAAAGCACCAGTGGCACAGGCTGCATGCGGCCGACGCACCTATTTTGGCACACCCATCACTCGGTTCGGGGCGCCATAGGAGCTCCACCGAAGGCCCCAGTGGCGCAGACCGCATGCGCCCGACGCCCAGTTTGGCCCACCCTCACACGGTTCGTGACCCCATAGGGAGCTTTACAGAAAGCTTCAGTGGCACAGGCCGCAAGCGGCCGAAGCCCACTTTGGCACACCCCTCACACGGTTCGCGGCCCCATAGGGGGCTCCACCGCAAGCCCCAGGGGCACAGAGCGCATGCGCCAGACGCTCATTTTGGCAGACCCCTCACACGGTTCGTTGCCCCATAGGGAGCTCTTCCGAAGGCCCGAGTGGCACAGGCCGCATGCGCCCGACGCCCCCATTTTGGCACACCCCTCACTCGGTTCGTTGGCCCATCGGGAGCTCCACCGAAAGCCCCAGTGGCGCAAGCCGCATGCGCCCGCCGCCCATGTTGGCACACCCCTCACACGGTTCGCGGCCCCATAGGGAGCTCCACCGAAAGCACCAGTGGCACTGGCCGCATGCGCCCGACGCTCATTTTGGCACACTCCTCACACGGCCGAAAGCACCAGTGGCACAGGCCGCATGCGCCCGACGCTTATTTTGGCACACTCCTCACACGGTTCGTGACCTCACAGGGAGCTCCGCCGAAAGCGGCACCCACAACGCGGTATTCACATCTGCGCATGTCTGGGTCCTTCGTCAAGACTTTTGAAATTCATTTCAAACATCCCAACCGTCCTGTGGTATTGCGACCTCGTTTTGAATCCGCAGCGCCCCGCGTCCTCCTCCTCCTCCTCCTCCCATCTTCCTCCTCCTCCTCCTCCTCCTCCTCCTCCTCCTCTTCCTCCTCCTCCTCCTCCCCCTCCTCTTTCTTCATCGCCATCGCCACCATCATCATCATCATCATCAGCATCATCATCATCATCATCCTCGTCTTCATCAATTTTATCACCATCAACATAAACATCATCAACATCATCCGCACATCATCATCAGCATCAACACCAGCACCAGCACCATCCTCCTCCTCCTCCTCCTCCTCCTCCTCCTCCTCCTCCTCTCCTCCTCATCGTCACCATCATCATCATCATCATCATCATCATCATCATCATCATCATCATCATCAGCATCATCATCCTCATCATCATCATCATCAGCAGCAGCAGCAGCAGCAGCCGCATCATCACCACAACAACCACACATGGGTTCCACTGACGGCCCTAATGGCAATGCCAGCATGCGGGCTCGGGTCCATGTTGGCACACCCCTTACTCGTTTCGTGGCCCCACATGTGGCTCCACCGAAAGCCTGAGTGGCAACGCCCGCATGCTGACTCGGGTCCATTTGGGCACACCCCTCACACGTTTCGTGGCCCCACATGGCGCTCCACCGAACGCCTGAATGGCAACGCCCGCATGCTGACTCGGGTCCATTTGGGCACACCCCTCAACCGTTTCGTGGCCACAAAGGGAGCTCCACAGAAGGCCCCAATGGCAACGCCCGCTTGCGGACTCGTGCCCATGTTGGCATACCCTTACACGTTTCGTAGCCCCATAGGGAGCTCCATCAATGGTCGCAAGTTCAACGCTGGCATGCTGACTCGGGCCCACCTTGGTATACTTCTCACGGGCACATGCGGCGCGGGCTGCATGCGGCACGGGCCGCATGCGCCCGACGCCCATTTTGGAACACCCCTCACATGGGCCGTGGCCACATAGGAAGCTCCACCGAAAGCCCCAATGGGAACACCCGCATGCGAACACCCCTCACGCTTTTCGTGGCCCCGTACGGAGCTCCGCCAAAGGCCCCAATGGCAGCGCTGGCATACGGAATCGGGCCGATTTCGGCACACCCCTCTCTTGTTTGGGGCCCCCATAGGGAGAGCTCCACCGAAGGCCCCAGTGGCAGCGCACGCATGCGGACTCGGGCCCAGTTTAGTACACTACTCGCACGTTTCGTGGCCCCAAAAGGAGCTCCACCGATGGCCCCAGTGGCAGCGCCCGCGTGACGGACTCGCCCCTTTCTTGCGCACCCCTCACACGTTTCGTGGCCGCACGGGGGGCTCCACAGCAGGTCCCACTGGCAGCGCCAGCACGGCTCGAGTTGCATCCACATCTACTGCGCTGCCTGGAAGGAGGGGCAATATCGTAAGCGACCCGTAGTTTGATCGCCCCTCTCCTTCACATCCTCTCCTTTGCGGTGCTCGTAGCTCCATATGGTTGGGCACTTCGTCAGGCTAATTGGTTCTCCGTCGTCGTCGTCCCCGGCGCCCCCTCCTCCTCCTCCTCCTTCCTCCGCCTCCTCCGCCTCCCCCTCCTCCTCCTCCTCCTCCGCCTCCTCCTCCTCCTCCTGCTCCTCCTCCTCCTTTTCTTCGTCATCCATGTCTCTTCCTAAAAAATCGCTGCTCCCTGTCGCAGCATCAGGTGTGTCGTGAAGGCGGGCCGGGCGTCTCGCCTCAGACTTCCTCGCAGTTGCCGACGCTCGAGATCCCCAACAACTGTACGGATAGACATCTCGCGTCGGCGCCGCGCACACTCGTCCTAGACAGCGTCAAACAATTACGCGGAAGGAGGGCGCTACGTCTCCAAACTGCCGCTCTCGCTTTGGCGCCGCGGACATCCGTCTTCAGGCGTCCAACACTTACACGGGTGCAGGGCAGCTCTTCGAAATGCGACTCCTGTTGCAGACCTCGTTGAAAGAGTGGCATTCAGCATTGTACAATAATCACGTGGATGGATGGCGGCTTATTTTTTCATGTGGGCTTTCGCATAAAAATGCTTGGCGATGCTTCGACGGATGGAGGCCTAATTTATTCTACCTCCTCGCGCTTCCATTTGCTAGAGGAGGAGGAGGAGGAGGAGGAGGGAAGGAGGGAAGGAGTGAATGAGGAGGAGGAGAAGGAGAAGGAGGGAAGGAGAAGGAGGAGAAGGAGGAGGAAGAGGAGGAGGAGGAGAAGGAGGAGAAGGGAGGAGGAGGAGGAGGAGGAGAGGAGAAGAGGAAGAGAGGAGGAGGGAGGAGGAGGAGGAGGAGGAGGAGGAGAGGAAGAGGAAGAGGAGGAGGTGGAGGAAGAGAAGGAGGAGGAGGAGGAGGAGGAGGAGGAGGAGGCCGGAGGGGAGGAGGAGGAGGAAGAAAATGGCCTCGCCTGCAGGATGTTTCAAAAAAATGGCCTCGCCTGCATGGCAGGCCCCGACGGGGGTGTTCGTCTGTCAAGGCCTGGGGTGCGTGTCCCCGCCGTAGAAAAGAAAATACGTGCAGGGGGCTTACAGCCGGGCCGCTGTCATAAGGAACCCTAACTCAGGAACGGGGCCCCCTTGATTCCATAGAAAACCGAAGGACAAACTGAGACAAACTAGCAAACAAGTAAGGAACACTGAGCCCCTCCCCGACGAAAACAATTGCTTCTTCCGCGGCCCGACTGTGTGAGGTGTCTTGGGACGGGAGGGTGTACTGCAGCATCGTTGATGCATCTTGGGTTGACTCTGGGCATCCTCCTACTTCTACTCCTCGACCGAACATCCCATTACGCTCCAGGTGAGGCCATGGGCGCAGAATACTTGATGCTACTTTGTGAGAGAGCGCAGGCCACTGGTTTCAACATGATGTGCCTCATGGTGGCTTGCAACGTATATACTTCGCAACGCTTTCTGTTCACCATGAACGGTTATGCCCCAACATCTCGGTTCCAGGCCAAAATACTAGCCAGCCGTTCTGCGGTTGATCGGGAGTTTATGTGCAAAGAAGAAGGGGCGTGCGCCTGTGCTCGACGACGATGGTGAGAATGAGCGGGCGGCGGTGGTGCGGCGGGTGAAGATCAGGAGGGCGAGGATCAGGAGCGCGAGGCTCACGAACTTGAGGTCCCTGGAGGTCATCCGTCCTCCTCCTCCTCCACCTCCTCCTCGCTCTCTCATCCTCCTCTCTCCTCTCTCCTCCCGCCTCCCTCCTCCCTCTTCCGTCCTCCTGCAGCTTCCTCCCTGCTCATCATGCTTCTCCTCGCGCTCGCCCTCGTGCTAATCCTCGGTTTCGTCCTCGTCCTCGCCTGGTGCGCCCGGCGCATCGCCGGAAATGTTCTCTGGGGGTGCGCTGGGGGCCCTTGGGGCGATTTTGCGAGGGTGTCTCGAGCGAGGGCGCCGGATGGGGACACGCCCAGCGCGCCCAGCACGCCCAGCGCATCGCTTGAAATTGTCCCTGCATGGGGGCGCGCTGCGAGGCAACTTTCTCGCGCGCCTGGGGTCAGGATGATGTGAGTTCCAAAGAAAACTACCCAAATTATTGCAAAGTGTGTATGTGTGGGCCAGGGGACAATTTTCTTGGCCCATCTTTATTCGCATGACCTTGTGCACGCCTTTGCGGAGAACCGTAGCTTGGCAGGCCTGTGCCTTTTCATCCATGACTGGCTGACGGTCTTGATCGACAGAACTGTGACGAGTTCCGCGGAAGTGATTCGGATGATCGAGGGAGACCTGTGCTGCCAGCTTGCACCCAAGAATCTGGCCATACTGGCCAGCCCTGATTCCCTTCGGAAAGCTCTAGAGAAGGCAGTGATGAAGTTCGCAAGCACGTCGAACCTGCGCTCTGCTAGAAAACTTGGGATCGATTGTGCAGCTGGTCAGCTTCGTTGTCGCAAGAGGGCCCGCCCCAACCTCACTGCTGAGATCAAGAACCCTCGAACGCAGAGGAGGCGCCTTGCTGCGGCGAAGAAGGACGGCGTCGACATGCAGCGACCCCTACGTCAGTGGGCTACAGCGTTATGGTCATTATGGGGTGGATGTGATTGCATTTGATGGGCGGGAAGTGCATGCTGCCCAATCCGTCTTTTTGGAAACAATTGGATCGACCTGGCTCTCCCGCTCCAAGACCCTCACCTTTCTGTTCCATGCGGATCTCTCTCACAAGTTGGCCCTGGACCCTGCGTCGGCATGGGACAATTTCTTATGAAAGCTACTACTTCCAGAGACTTTGAACCATCTCTTGCGGTGCTGCGTGAGTTTGCCGAGCTGGTGCTATCAAGGGCTCAAGATCTGGAGCCATGCCAAAGGACCCCTGGGTGGATGTGTTGTCCATGGCACGTGTCTCGTGGTCTTGCAAATCTGCTTGCGTCTGGGTTTATATCGTGGGGGACGGAATCCACCTCACCAACACTTGCCCCGCCAAAGTGTTGTCTGACTTGAAAGCTGCTTCGGTGAAACAGTTCTCTGAGAGGACGACTAAGAACTCTCCGACCTCTGAGGGCTTTTATCGGACAAAGAAGAACATATTGAACACTTTCCTTCTGCAATACGTCTAAATCAAGTGGCGTCTTATGCAAATGTAGTATACGGTTCCTGAATCATTCGGCCCGCTCTGTGGTGCTGTATCTGGCAATTTGAACCACTGGCTGTCTGTTCGTCTGACCCGCCACGCACGCGCTCCGACATGATTTTTGTAGAGGACATTAAGGACATCGCTGCCCACGGTATCAACACATGTGCACAGATGCTTGGCTCCCAACTTGAGCCAGAATCCGTTTGCTCTCCTCCTGATGGATTGCGCCATGGCCTGTATGAGTTCTCCTTTGCCGATCCGGATGTTCCTGTCATCCCAGCATTCAGAGGGACGAACCTGTTCTCGGGTGGGTCCCTCAAAAACGCGGGATTCGGCATGTGCCTGCACCGCGGCTCGCGGTGAAGTGTACGTGTCTATTTCTGGGAAAATTGGTCGGCCTCCAACTCAGGCTGTCCCCTGCGATGGAACATACGATTTCCTAACTGCATGTAGACATGCACCGTGCTCTCGGTACTGGATTTGAGGTCGTGTGGTCACCACTGATAAGGCAGGGAGTCTCACTTCGAATATCTTAATTTGCAGGGGCCTGGGGACACACACATAAATAGACGCAAATGCGAGGAATCTTCATGTTTTCTATATTTTCTGGTTGTTCGTCTTCCCCTCCACTTCCATGTTTTCCCCATGTTTTCGTAGGAATCGACGATTATTCGTGTCTGCGCGTCTGTTTCTTTCATGATAATCACTATGCTGGTGCTGAGCTTCTTGGAGTTGGTGCCCTCCCCAGGCCGCGTAATCAGCTGCCCGTCTCTAAACTGAATTATCCCGGCAAAGCAACCTAACAGCGATGTGTAGAAGCATATCTGGAAGCATTCTCCTTAAGATTCAGATCAGAATCCAGTTGTAGAATTCTGCTGTTCTCACAGTCGCAGTCGCATTCGCGATGACAGTCGCAGTGGCAACGGCATTCGCAATCACAGCCTCAGCCTCAGCCTCAGCCTGCCTGAGTATCAGCCTGCCTCACTCTCAGCCTCATCCTGCATCAGCCTCAGCGTCTGCCTCAGCCTGCCTCGGCGTCTGCCTCAGCCTCAGCCTCAGTCTCAGCCTCAGCCTCAGGCTGCCTCAGCATCAGCCTGCCTCAGCCTCAGCCTCAGCCTGCCTCAGCCTCAGACTCAGCCTGCCTTCAGCCTCAGCCTCAGCCTCAGCCTCAGCCTGCCTCAGCCTCAGCCTGCATCAGCCTCAGCCTCAGCCTCAGCCTCAGCCTCAGCCTGCCTCAGCGTCTGCCTCAGCCTCAGTCTGCCTTCAGCCTCGGCCTCAGCCTCAGCCTGCCTCAGCCTCAGCCTGCCTCAGCCTCAGCCTCTGCCTCTGCCTCAGCCTGCCTCAGCCTCAGCCTCAGCCTGCCTCAGCCTCAGCGTCAGCCTCAGCCTCAGTGCCTCAGCCTCCGGGCATTCAAAATGTGGTCCGGGAGTGGAATTCTGGGAAGTCGAAGAGCACGAAGTGGCCTACAGTTGGCTCCGGGCATTCAAAATGTGGCCCGGGAATGGAGTTCTGGGAAATCGAAGACCACGAAGTGGCCTACAGTTGGCTCCGGGCACCCAAAATGTGGCCCGGGAATGGAGTTCTGGGAACTCGAAGACCACGAAGTGGCCTACAGTTGGCTCCGGGCATCCAAAATGTACGCAGGGAAAGGACTTCTGAGAACTCGAAGACCACGAAGTGGCCTACTGTTGGCTCCGGGCATCCGAAATGTACGCCGGGAATGGAGTTCTAGCAGCGCCAAGAGCGATTTTGCGAGGATGTCCCAGGCGATTTGGGCTTCGACGGCAGCCGCCCTGGGTCCTGCCCGGACCCCCCTGTGGAGTCATCTGCTGCTCTCTTTTGACACCACTAGAAACCTATCAGTCTTCGCTGTTAGGTAAAAAAGGCCACAGCGGTATGTGTATATATATACATATTACATATTACATGTGTATATATATATATATATATATATATATATCGATGTACACATGTTAGATGATATAACTCCCTATGGGGAGAGGTGGTACCAGACAAAGGGCAATCATTGGGCCAATTTGTTGGCCAGGTCGGCGACGCTTTCGCACTCGCGCCCCTCGGCTGCTGAGCTCGATGAATATTCTCGTGAGTGTGCAGCGTTGGCCCAGCGCCCGCGAGTAAAGCCCTGCAGCGCTGGGCCACCCTGGTCCCGCCTCGGCCGAGTGAACCGCTGGTCAGGGGAGGCGCGGCTATAGGCCGTGGCCGGGTTGGTGCAGCAGCTGGCTGGGAGGGAAGGGGAGCGGCTGCAAGGTCGTGCCCCTCCGCCTCCCCTCGCGAGGTCGACCCTGCTGTGCCCGCTGGCCACACCGTGGGAGGCCAGCGCCGGGTGTGGAGGCACTCTGGGTGGGCCGGGTGGTGCCTGTTGGGTCCGCCCGAGGCGCAGCCTCTCTGCGATGCCCGCCGGTGTGCGGGCAGGCTCACCCCGAGCTCCGTGCGCTGCTGGTGGACCAGCGCTCCCGCCACTTGCTCGTGACTCACAATGCCCTGCACGGGAGTGTCCGTCGGTGTAGAGGAATCAACACATGGCATGGAACCGGAAACGAACTTTGGATGTCCGCGCGGACTTCTTGGATCAGCGCCGGGCCCCCGACAGCTCATGTTTGTGCCGTTCTCGAGTCTTCGAATACGCGTGCTTTGCATATGCATGGCAGAGTCGTGGAGGCTTGGCAAGCTTGCTGACCAGTGCCGAGGTGGGCCCACCAGTGACCACCTCAAGGCTAACCTCAGTAGAGTGCGGGAGGGCGAACATCCCTCGCGCTCAGAGGGCAAGGGCACTATGTTAGAGGGGCTCGTCCCGATTGATCACTTGCTGGCCTGACTTGTCCAACTGTCTTCCTTCTTGTTCCGCCTTGCACTGCGAATGTGCCTAATCTGATCGCTGGCACGCGTCTGACGTCGAGAACTTTTTCTTAGCGTGCCGTGGCGGCCCTGGCGACACGCTGTGCCTTGCGATCGGACAGCGTGTCGCTCCGCTCCGCGGGGCGGGAGGCTCGAACAAACTTGGGGAGTTGATGCTTGAAGACTGGGAAATGATCAGCGTGTCGCGCCGAAGCGCGGTGCGCCAGAACAGTCGGCGCGACACGCTAAACGAAAATTCCCGATCGTAATCTGATCGTTCACATTTGTTGTTTGTTTGTGTTTGTTTGTGTGTGTGTGTGTGTGTGCGATGGGCAACGCCGCGAGCAACGAGACTGCCGCGTCCAATCCACACACCTGATACGCCACTTGGAGTTCGGCAATTCGTGTCCCGGCTTAGTGCTCGCGACGGTGCCGCCATCTCGCCGCTGGAGGAAATATGTGTGTGTGTGCGCGCGCGTGTGTGTGGGTGTGTGCGTGTGTGCGTGTGTACGTGTGCGGGTGGAAGCTGGCGCAGCGCCGCTGTTGCCCGGCACAGGCCCGCCAGCGCGTGACACCTGTCCCAAGGAGGCACCCCCGCTCGACATGGCGGCCGCTCTTAGGGGCCCAAGAGCTATTTACGTCCAAATGTATCGATCCTCCTTCCTTCTCCTCCTCCTTCTCCTCCTCCTCATCTTCCTCCTCCTCCTCCTCCTTCTCCTCCTCCTCCTCCTCCTTCTCCTCCTCCCCTCCTCCCTCCTCCTCCTCCTCCTCCTCCTCCTCATTCTTATCTTCCTTATCCAACTCGACCTTCTTCCTCTCCTCCTCCTCGACCTCCACCCTCTCCCTCTCCTCCTGCCCCTCCAGCTTCCTGCTGCTGCTCCTACCTCCTGGACTCCGATGGTAGGGAAGAGCACGCGAGCCCCGTCTCCCGCAGCTCGCCCACCAACGCTGCGGCGGCGAAGGCAGCGTCGTTGGCCGCCGTGGCCTCTGGGAGGGGAGGGAGCGGAGCGAGGAGGATGTGGAGGGCGAGGATGAGGGAGAGGAGGAGGATGAGGAGGAGGATGAGGAGAGTAAGGGGGAGGAGGAGGAGGAGGAGGATGAGGATGATGAGGATGATGAAGATGATGATGATGAGGAGGAGGAGGAGCAGGAGGAAGATGAGGAGGAGGAGGAGGAGGAGGAGGAGGGGGGGGGACCGCTGTCAATCCCAGAGTCATCAACGATGTTGGAAAAACTATCCCTCCAAGCTCCCTCTTCACAGGCCCCATACAACGGCTCATTTCCACTGAAGGAACTGCCGTTGCCTCGTTGGAAGACAACCGTTTGAAGAGCCCGAAGCATTCCAAAACATTGTTCCTGGGATTCCAACGCCACGGATCAACTTGAATGTTGCGTCTTGACGATCTTGAACCGTGCCGGAACGCCATTCCCGGGACTTCAACACCGCGAGCCCACGTAACTGTTGCACCCTCGTAATTTTGAGTCCTTCCAACATGCCATTTTTGGTACGTGTATGATGCCAACCCATGGAACTCTTGCAACTTGTTAAGACGAATGTGCGCTGCGCTAAGGCGAGGACCACGTTCTGAAAAATAACTGCCCTCAATCCGTGCAACTCTTGCAATTTGTTAAAACGAATGCGCGCGGCGCTAACGCGATAACCGCATTTTGAAACCGACCGCCCTCAATCCGTGAAGCTCTTGCAACTTTTTAGACCGAGTGTGCGCGGCGCTAAGGCGAGAACCACATTTTGAAAACTACCCGCCCTCAGTCCGTGCAGCTCTTGCAATTTCAAAAAAAAAAAACGAATGTGCGCGGCGCTGAGGCGAGAGCCTTTTCGAGCGCCTCGGCTCCTGGTGGGTCGAGGTCCACCAGCGACTGCTGAGGGGAGACGGGGTCCAGGTACTCGGTCAGCTGGCTGGTGTCCATGCGCTTCTCGGCTAACGCAGGGCCCCAATGCTGCGTGATGGCCTGGTGCGTCGAAGCGGGGTCGGTGGCGACGTTGTACTGGGAGCTGGTCGCGATCTTGATCCCCGCGAGCACCATGCGTTTGAAGAAGGGCTTCCAGAGTTCACGGCGCTGCCCTTCACGCTTGGCGCGCTGGCACCGCTTCTAGCCAAGGGCTGCGTTGTTGGCGGCACGTGCGGCTCGCGAACGTGCCGAGGCTCTCGCCTTCCTTTCTTCACTGCGTCTGTGGCCGAGGTGAAGTCGGTCATGTTGCTGATGCTGACCTTGCAGTCGGCAGCGCTGAGGTGGTGCTTGCCCACATCGGTATTACCCATCAGCAGCGTAGCGAGGGAGGTGTCCTGGAACCAGACGGCTCTGGCGATGCTGCGGAGCGTCGGAGCCCTCGTTTCTTTAGCAATCGCGACGGACTGAGATGTCCACTCATCGGCAAGGATCTTGGTCAGCGTGCCGCGGGTCTTGGCAGCGGCTGAGCGCACGGCCGCCTTCAACATCCTCCACTTGGTGATTGGGTTCAGCTGCGTCCAGTCCAAGAGGATTTGCTTGATGTGGTGCTGGTAGTGCTCGAGGTCAAAGAGAAACGCTGGGGTACCGCTTTCGCGCTTGGGCTTCGGCTTTCTCAGGCGGATGCGGAGATGCATGATCTTGTGGTCGCTGATGGGGCCCGGCTTGTTCTCGAGCGGCGCGTCGTCAACGATGTGCAGAACTTCCATCAGCGGCATCAAGTGGTTGGGCGCATTGATGAAGCAACGGTCGATCGTGGACTCGCTCATCTTAGCCTCGGACCCGTGCGTGGTCGACGCCGCGGCGATCTCGACGACGCCGCGAAACAAGTTGCGCCAGAATGTCGGCTGGTACTGGTAGTGCTACGCCGCCGTCGTGTCCGAGTCCACGGGTGAGTTTATGGACTTTGGCGGGAACTCAAATATGTTGAAGTCGCCCGCGATCGTGAACAGCCGCTGCTGGGGTAGTGCATGTGCATGTCCACGTAGGGTCTGCCAAGCAGCTTGCAGGCGTAGGCGATCAGATTGCGATAGCCCACGATTGTGGATGTTCAGCACGGTGGCGTCAACCTGGAGGCTGGCATCCAGGACGCGCAGCCAGGCGGCGCAGCCATGGATGACGAACTAGAACCTGTGCTGAGGCCGTTGTTCTGGCGGTGGCTGGAGCTCGCGCTTGTCGAACGGGACAAGGAAGCCAACGCCGTCCGCGTTGGTGACGGGAATGTTGTCCACGTGGACGGCCGGGAGGTAGGGCTTGTACGAGTGCTGCGTCGAGCTGGCGAGGAGCTGCATATCGTCGAAGGTGCCGTGGGTTTCCCGTGCTGCCAGTAGCGCATGTTGGCGAAGGTAAGGTAGTAGGAGCCGGCGTTTGTCATCACGTCGTTGATCAGAACGTCCAAATAGAGCTTTAAGGCAGTGTTCAGCCCTTCCTGCGAGGGTTCCAGGAGCCACAGGCTCCAGCGATTGCTAAAACCACTGCGCTGCTCTAAGGGCGTCCGCGAAGTTGGTGGCAAACTCGGTGTTGATTGCCTGCTGAAGGGCCTCGTCGAAGCCGCGGTTGGCGCCAGCTGCGGACCACTGCAGCTTGGTGGGAGCATCAGGAGTAGCGCCAACGTGCAAGCGAACAAGAGCTTCCCCATTGTTTGCCACGTAGCCGAGGATCCGCTGAACTCGGAGATCCAGCAGTGGCTTATTGTTCTACATGATCTTGGCGAAGCGCTTTGCTTGGACTTCTTGCCTGACCATCTTTGGGCTCTTGTCCGCCGATACGTAGAGAGGAACAGGTCCGCCAGAGCCAGTAGCCACAGAGAACGTCCTCCAATCTTGTCCAAGGCGTAGCGCAGAGTGGAGACGCTGCGCGCGAAGTTCCGCCACCAGAGCGCCTCCACTGAGCTGGAAGGAGTGGTGCTTGGCAGGGCCGACCGTGTTGTGTATGACGTGAGCTGACTCGATGTTGGCGGCGTCGAACCAGGTCCGAAGCGCTCGCTTCAGCTCGGGCTGGTTGAAATCCTGTGGGCTGCTTCACCAGAAGACTGTCGGGTCAGGGTCTCTGTTCCATGTCCCCAAGGCGTCGAGGTTGAGGGCGGGAGCTCGGGCTTCAGCTTGAGACACAGGAATCTCCAGCTTGGCGACTGATGTCTTCAGCTCAAGGTTCGCGGACTCCAGGAAGGTCGTGCGTGCGGTGACGGCTGTGATGGACCGCTCGGGGGCCTCGTGGCGCTTGCTGAGGTCCGACATAATGGTGGTGACTGTCTCGAGGAATTCTTTGCTTGCTGCTGCCGTGACTGCCTTGGCCGTGGCCTCGAACTTCGCCGCTGCTTCCTGCACTTGCTTGTCCAACGCCTCCTCGAGGTGCTTGCGGATGTGTGCTGGCAGATCGTGGTCAGGTAGCTTGGCAGCGCTGGCAGCCAATGGATCTGATCCCGCTCCTCGCTTGTCACTGGCCGTGGGCTCCGTTCCTGCAGCGTCACCAACCGATCCCATGAGAAATGATATGTGGGCCAACTGCAGGCGAATGCAGTGGCAAAGAATATGAAGCTCAACCTCGCGGGCGCAAGGAAGGCGTGAAAGCAGGTCCGACGCTGTCCCTGGACCAACGGTCTCCGTGCTCTGCCACGGGGCGAGATCATCTTGAGCCAAAATGGCTACGGAAGAGGCGGAGGGCCAATGCCGCAAAAGCGCGGCGGCCAGCGGCACTGAGACGGCACAGCAGCGGCAGGCGGTGGCGGCGAGGCTGGCGGCCTCCACCGCCGCAGCAGCGGCGAGGGCGGCAGGGAGGCCGCCGGCGAGGAAAGCAGCCGAGCGGCGGCGAGGCCAGCGAACGAGGCCCGCGGGCGAGGCCACTGGGCGAGGCCAGCAGCAGAGCGGCGGCGAGGCGGCGGCGAGGCGGCGGGCGGCAGCGAGGAGGGGGCTGGGCGGCAGCGAGAGCGCGGGCGGCAGCGAGGGCGGCAGCAGCGAGGGCGCCCCGCGGCACCGGGCTGGCGGCCGCGGTGGCGGCGAAGGGCGGCCGCCTCCATCGCAGCGACGGCGGCCGGCCACGCCGGCGGGGCCGGCGGCGGCGACACGGGGCTGGCCGAGCTCGCGGCGGTTGGTGGCGCCGGCTCCTGGCAGTGAGGGCCTCGTCTGCGCTCACCTCCGCTCCTCTCCTCTGCGCCTCAGTGCACTCCGCTCTGGTCATGTGCGCCCCGCCAATCCACCCCAGACTCCTTTGGGCCATGACAAAAAAACGACGAACAACTTTTGTTAATTTGAGCACCTGGGGGCCCTTGCCGAGCCTCGGGGCCGTTAACAAACGACTCAGGATGAAAAGCTTGTCCTCAGGAAAAAAGGTCCACACCATGAAGAAATCATGACGTCGGGGTCTCGGACACGAGATCCGTAGGATGAGGATGATCGAGGGTTACTCCTCTGAGGCAGAAAGAGCTTCAGTGTCAACGTCTGAGCTGGTGGGGCAGCAGATGGGGAGAGGAATGGGGTGACCCAGATCCCCGACGTCGCAATTTTTCATGACGTCGACCCCCAGAAGTCTCGACACATTCCCAAAGACCGTTTTTCATCCCGAATTGTTGTTTTTATGGTCCCGAGGGCCGGCAAGGGCTCCCGCAGGCCGAAAGTGGCGACAGGCATTCCGTCGTGATTTTTTATGGCCCGAGGAGTCTGGGATGGAGGGTACACACACTGTTTTGTCATCGAGGCCCCGCGCGCAGCGTCGAGGCGTAGAACACTGAAAAACAGCAAATGCGTGCGCGCGCGTCTAACCGCCCGAGCCCTCAGTGACCGCTGAGGGCACGGAGCGACCGGCGGCCGCCACAACCATCCGGGCGTGGATAGAGGTGGGGACAGTCGATAGACGGGCTACGGTGAAGTGGAGGGTGACAAAAGCCAACTGGGACTGGAAGGCCGGGGTAGCGAGATAGCAAAGTGGACGGAGGGTGCACACATACACATCCAATCATCTCCTCTCGCCCGCGCTCCACTCCACTCCGCTCCGCTCCCCTCGGGGACGCCCTCCAGGGCGGGAGGGGCCCAGTGCGCTGTTGTGCCGCCGTGGGCGCACGCGGGCTTCCAGGGAGCGGTCCCGGGGCCCCAGGGGGCCGCAGACTCGAACATCTGAGCGACGAAAAGAAACGTGTCTTACGCGAGATGACATAGCGCCCTTACGCCGCAGTTTACGCGGGCCGCCAGCGCGGCACGCTACATTGGAGACGAGGGCGCGCACGCGCGACCTTGCGAGGGCAGCTTACGCGCCAATGTCGGTGAAGACGACCCCATGTTTTGGCGTCGCCCATCTGGCGGCCTGAGAAAACTGGGGGCGTCAAAGATGGTAGCGTCCAAGAAGGGGTTCGCAAAGCATCAACACAAAGGTCCATGAGATCGCAGGAGATCTCATGGCCCCGGCCATGGTATCCCCCCCTCCCCCAATCGGCCGCCCCCCCCTGGCCGCCCCCGAAAAAAATGGGGACGGCCGCTTTTCCGTTATGTTCGGCCTCTGGGGGGCCGATTTCTGGCCCCAGGGCTGCAAAGGACGGCTCAGGATGAAGAGCTGGTCCCCAGGACCTGATCGAGGGGCCTCAGGACCACGTTTCGAACACATGCGAGACGCGGCGCGGAGTCCGTGCGGATGCTGGAGTTCGAGGCTCCCGAAAAAGGCCTCGGGCTCGTCGGGGGGCATCCTAGGGCCCTCTTAGGGCCTACCTCGGAGGCGTCTCTCGGGGCCACCTTGGAGCTCACTGGGGGCCCTGGTTGGGGCCAGCCAGGGGCCTCCTCAGACCGATCCCCAACACGAGGCCCCCATTTCCGGGGGGAAATAGATGTTCGACAGCACGTGTTAAACTATGCTATTCAACGAAAGTTGCTTTCACTGAGTAATGCGCTAGCCCTTCCATCATGTGCGGAGCGACACCACACAGCGCTTCATGAGATAACAGCGTAGACACATTACTACAACGGTTCTCGTATCCAGGGTGCTTCCCGTCATGCGTTACGGCACTGCCCACGCTCGAACCAATTTCACTGTAACCGCAGAGCGGGAACAAGGAACGCGGACGTCATCCCAGCTCCTCCTGGCTGCTGCCGCGAGCTGCAAGACTACTTGGCCCGTCAGCGTCCTGCTCCCGTGCTGGCAGGGCGAGACGACGGCGCTGATGCGCCTGGAAGCCAAGCGGAGATTGCAGGGGAGGGGGAGATGAAAGATCTCAGCCAGGGGGCGCTTCCTTAACAGCCCGCAAACTTGGATGGATGCAAAACCGCATGGCGCTGACGCACAGCTTCGAAATCAATCTGATGGGTCATGTTGAGAATCTGAAGGACAACGAAAACAAGGAACATTTGCTGAAACGACGAACCGACACACCATCCCCAAGATCGCCCATTACGTTCCCCAAAGACTCCGATTCTACACCGATCAATCCCAAGCGTGAGACACACGACTCCCAATGGTCACGACACTGCCTAGCATTGCCCCAAGATGGCTCCCAGCAGCCCCAGGATACTTCCAATCGCCCGGGATGGTCCTTCAAGGCCGCAACATGTCCCCCAGCATGTCTCAGTGCAGGGCGCAGATTGACATTGTCCTGGATGATTCCTCCCTCTCCTTGCCCCTTCCACTCCCTCTCCCCCTCCTGAACTGACTCCGATCTGCCCACCTCTCCTCCTCCTCCTCCTCCTCCTCCTCCTCCTCCTCCTCCTCCTCCTCGTCGTCCTCCTTTCGGGAGGTCCCTGGAGGTCCCAGACGGCCTCCAACAACCTCGATCTTCGAGCCCCGATCCTCCTCCTCCCCACCCCTCCCGCCGGGAAAGGGAAGGGCGCACGCTGGAACATGGAGACGCGGGGTGGACACAGAGTCTCGCAGGGAGTGGACACACCCTGAGATCCGACGTTGCAAAAAATTTGCAACGTCGCAGAAAATCACGCCCGGAGCCCCAGACCCCATCTTTCTGCATCACTTTTCGAGCCAGATCGATCTGTGAGGGCGCCGGGCCCCGAAAAAAAATGCGAAAACGCCCAGCTGGAACAAATTGCAACGGCAGGATCTCAGAGCACGTTCTCGGACCTCGTTCCCCGAACCTCGGAGCAGGTGCCAGCGATGGCGGGGCCTGGGGTCGCTGCGTGCCTCGCGGGGCCTGGCCCGGCCAGAGCTTCGAGGCGGAGCCAGCCGTGGCCACGCACGAGAAGCCCCCTCCCCCCCCCTGGGTGGGAGGCCCCGAGATGTCTCCCCAGGCGTCCAGGAGCCTCAAACCTAAAGGCCTCGAAGCTTCGACCTCCTGAAACAATCCGCTCAACATGGGGGGGGCATACATGCCATGTAATGTAGCCCCCCCCCCCCACCCCCTCGCATCGAAATCGAATCGGAATCGAATCGGCTTCCACTTGCGCCAAATCGAATCGAAATCGAATCCGAATCGGGCTCGCTCGCATCGGACCGAATCGATCGAATCGGAATGAACCCTGAAATGGGGGGGGGGGAACGCGCACCTTTCGTGCCCCTTTTGGGCCTCAGGGGGCCCCTTCAAGGCACAAAAAGAGCACCCATCTTCACCCCTCCCATGTACAATCGGACCTAGGCCAGAAGAGCACCCCTCAAGGACATGAGACCCTCCGTCGGCCGAAACCAAGCAGAACATGCAAGGGTACCCTCCTCCGGGATGCACAAGAGCATCCAACGTGCACGAAGAACATTCGAGTACCCTCCCCGAACCGGCCTCGATCTTGTACCTCGGCCCGACGGTATCGCCCCCCATGACGCCACGCCCGAAATGTCTGCTCGCCTTCCGCCCCGGCTCGATCCCCGACGGCCTGGGGCTCCCGAGGCGGGCCCACCGAGGCTGGAGTCGAGGAACCGCCCATACGTCGGACGTCGTGCTTTCTCAGGGCGCGAGCGACGAAACTAAGCGGGTCTAGCAATCGGACCTGAGCCAGACGAGCACCCCTCGAGGACATGAGACCCTCCGTCGGCAAAAACAAGCAGAACATCCAAGGGTACCCTCCTCCAGGATGCATAAGAGCATCCAACATGCACGACGAACATTCGAGGACCCTCCCCGAACCGACCTCGATCTTGTACCTCGGCCCGACGGTACGCGAGATGACGTAGCGACCTTACGCGGTGGCTTACGAGGGCCGCCAGCGCGGCACGCTGCTTTGGAAACGAGGGCGCTTACGCGCGACCTTGCGCGGGCAGCCTACGCGAGAATGTTAGCGCATTCGACCCACTTTTTCTGCGTGCGTCGCTCGCGTGGCTCCCCAGAGGTCTGGACCCCCTCCCTGGGACATTTTTCCATACTCGACAATTGCTTGACGGTCCTGGGGCCATGCGAGGGCCCCTCGAAGCCGAAAATTGCCAGAACCGTCCGTCGTGTTTTTTCAGCGACGCAAGCCTGTCTGAGCACCCTCGGCGCGATGTCTTCGATGCTTGGCCCCTGGAACGTGCCTGCTGCACGGGCGATCGCGGCGAGCCGGGCCCAACCCAGGTCGGCCCGGGCCCTGTCGCGCAGCCTGGCCGGTCACTTAGCGGCTCCCAGACCCGGGTCAGCGGAGGGCGGACAAAGGGGAATCGGCCCCACGTGGCTCCCAAACCCAGCTCAGCCAGGGGGGATTGGCTGACCCCCGTTAGCACTGACCCGTGGCGTGAGCCCCTGCCAGGAGGGCCGCCACCACCTCCGGCCGTCGACGTGATTTTTTCGCGACCCCCAAACGGTCTGGACCTCTTCCCCGGGGACCGGCTATCCATCCCGGATCATGTTTGACGGGCCTGAAACCTCCCGTCGTGATTTTTGCTGCCCTCCGTCCTCAACCCCCAACGTCATGTTTTTTTTTTTGTTCACGACCTGGGCCCCTGGGGGTTTCGACCCCTTCTCCAAGGCCAGCTATTTTCACCCCGAGTCGTTTGTTGACGGTCCCAGGGACTGGAGGAGGAGGAGGAGGAGGGCGTTAGGGCGTTAGGGCCTTAGACTAACGTCTCTCGCATCCAGCGACCCGATTACTTAGTAATCAGGATCTTCAGACTCACCACTCCTGGGCACCAGGAGCCGAGCCTCTTCTTCGAGACGCCTCTCACCACGGCAAAACATAACCGCCTCGCGGGGGTCACTAAATCCATGCAACTGTGCAACTCGATACATATCAAGAGCCTCGGGGAAAACCAACCCGTACTCTGGGGCAGGGTCGCACTCCCGCTCCGGATCCTCTTGAGAACCACACAGCTTCCCCTCCCACAACGCTTGGACCTCCACAGACGGCTCAGCACAATCTCCGAGCATCGGGGGAGGGGACAACGCCGAATTGGGATGGCGGCCTCTCCTAAGCCTCGACCTCTGGGTCGCCAGACCTGGGTGCCTGGGGCCGAAACAGGGTCCTGCTAGGCCTTTCCCAGGCCTGTGACTAAACTGCACACTCGCACCACGCGAGATGCAAAACAAAACTGGGGCCCCCGAGACCACGCCGACAACGGGGGCCTGCGCAACGTTGTGCCCGAAGAACTTCCAAGTCTGGCAGCTCACCCGCGCAAGCCCCGATATGCGGGGCACCAGGTCGGGAGAAGCAGCCGAGGAGCCAACGGAGGAACCGAGAGCAGCAGAACCATAGCTAGCCGAGCCCTGACTCCCCATAGGATACAGCTGCGCAGGCACGGCCTCGAAGATGCGCTCCCTCTCGCGCAGCTCCAGCCGCGCGTCATATTCATCAACGAGCTCAGAGGGGACCCGCCCAGGCAGGTCGAGCACCACCTCCGCGGTCCCACCCGCCCCCTCCGAGTCCCAAAGCCCCTTATCATGCCGCCAGCTGTGCAGCCGACCAAGCCACTCCGCAGCTTGTGTCACGCGGCGCTCGCAGCCCTCAACAAAAAGCTCCTGCTCCTCTTCAATGCTCCAAAGCTGGGCTCCAGCTCGGGCCCATTTATCGGCCAGCCTGTTGCCTTTGAGAATCCACAATTCTTCCAGAGACGTGGCCTCCTGCAGAGCTCGGTGGGCCTTGACCTTGACTACTCTCGCTGAGTCTCCAACTTTGGACCACCACGACTTCCACATGTGGCGGCGACAGTTGTCGGGACTAAGGGCGGTGGTCGAGGAGGTGGCGCACGCTGCAGATCTAGCACAATCGCTGAAAACTTCCAGAGGCACCCCTGCATCACCGACGCACGGGGGTTCACTATATCTGGCCAGCATGAAACGCGTAATCTTCCCCGCCCCGCGCCCACTGGTCAGGGCCCCACCCCCGAGGAACCGCCCCATACATGCAGGCAACGAAATTGCCTCCATTGTCTACTTGGACGGCTGACCAACCTGCCCTTCTGCAGGCTCCAAACTCCGTGTGATGCGCTGAATCATCCACAAATATGCCCCCCCCCCCCCCCCCCTCCAGCGCCATCCAGGCACCGCCCCGACAAAGCGAACCCAATTTTCCTCGGGCGCCTCGGGCTTCCCAAAGCAGCGCTCAGGGGAGGGAAACAGACACCGGGAAAACATGTCGGCCTCATCCTCTCAAAGGCGGGCCACGTGCCAGGCAGCCTGCCGAAGGCTAGCGGGCAGATCAGTCCTGCGCAGCTCGGCTGAGCAGGGGCAATCCAACCCACGGTGGAAAAGCGTGCCCCTGCAGCCGCGCAAAAGACACTTGTCCGACACCGATTTTTAATACTTGGCAAGCCTCGCCTGAGGTCAATGGGTACCCGAGACGAGACTACGGACCAAGTTCCGCTCATGCCGAGAAAGGCCTTTACCGGCCTTGCCGTGCAATATCAAGTCCAGGGGCCTCCAGTGAAGCTCTGAAGCCCAGGGGCCCAGCCTCTTGAGCGCCAGGATGTCTGAAGCTGCCGAGGCCATGCGCCTAGCTACCTCAGCCGCGCGCCCTGGCGAAAAGAACTTCAAACCCACCTCCCCCTCAGGCCCCGTCAGCTTGCCTCCAACATGAGCGAGGGCGAGGAGGAGGGCTTGGGCAGGGTTGTTTCGCTTGCCCCACGGAGACTTCTGCCTGAGAATCGAGCGACCCCCTCCAGAGCCACCTCCAAGACCCCTTCCGACGGCAGAGAAGTCTCCCATCAGACAATCCACGCTTTGACTACTTCACCCGTGTGAATCAGAAGAAGGTCCCTCCAGAACCCCCGATGCATCGTCTTAGTGCGGAGCTCTACAGTGGCCCCCATGGGGAGCTTACCTTCAGACTTCAAAGCAGCCACCCTGAGTCCACTGAGTTTCCCATCAGCAATGCCTGTCACCGCTGAGGCCCAGATGGCCGTAGCCGTGGGAGAGCAACGAACAACTTTCTCAACCTTGGCGCCCGCCGCTCTCAAAATATGGACACGGTCCGCAGACTTCTGGGCCCTGGCAAGACGCAGATTTTGCTAAACAGCACTGCGCAGCACTCCAGGCGAGCCATCTCTGCCGAGGCAGCGGAGGCCCCTGGCGCGCTCGGGCTCGCCCTCCCAGGGCGAGGCGAAGATGCTGGCGAGCTCGACGTCGCCCGTGAGCCAGCCAGTCTTGTCCCAGTTGACCTGCAGCTTCCTCTCCGAGAGTCCCTCGACCACGAATCGAAGAGCAGCGGGCAGCTGTTCTCCCGCGAGGCGCGCAGTACCAGGTGCTTGCAGCATCTGGTCGTCCACCAGCGACTGCGCTCTCACCAGAGGATGCCTCCTCGCCTGCTCCACCAGCAGAGTGTGAACCATGAGTTTTGCGAGCCCAAGCGCACAGCTGCAGCCCGCAGCGATCGTACCATTGGCATGCACCGCCACCGGGATGGCCCCTTGGCACTGAGCTCTTCGCCCAAGCTTGTACGCGCAGCAGAGCGCCCTCAAGAGCGCCAGGGGGAACTTCGTCGCCTTCGCCTCGCGCAGAAGAATATCATGCGAAACGTGCTCGTAGTACTTGCTAAGGTCCAGCGCGGCCGTGCCCGAAGCCGTGCCGTCCACCTGCGCGCAATGCGCTGCAAGCAGGTTGTGAACGTAGCCAGCTCTATCGCATGTCTTGCCCAGGCCCCCCCAGTAGAAGTCGCCCTCCAGCTGCCTCTCCCACTTGGCCACCAGCGGCTGCCTCAGGCGGCACCGTAGCCGCAGCCACAGGCACTTGAGCACGATCGGTCGCACTCCTCCCCCAGGTGGGGGCTTGGGCAGGAAGGATATCAGCATGAGGAAGAGGCGCATGTCGATCGGGTTCCTTTCCCACGCGCGCAGCACATCCAGGAACCTCGGCTTGTAGCTCCGTGGAAGCCACCGCAGCTGCCTGGGATGGAACTTGTCCCAGCCCAATCCTGCCCTGTCGCTGTATGTATCGACCGCCTCCCTCAGGTTCTGCAGCGTCAGCCGAGGCCGCCCCGTCGACGTCGAACTCAGCCCCTCGCCAAGGGCATGGGTGAGCTTCATCCTCTCGTAGCTCGTGCTGCCACAGCGGGCCCCACTGCTGCGTGAGCTTCTCCATGGCCGCGTCGCCGCCCAGGGGCATCAGCTGCTCCTGCTCCTCGCCCAGCACCTCGAACACTGACGGTTGAACCTGATGCCCAGCTCGAATGAAGCCAAAGGCCGCTTTGCCGCCCTTCTCTTGGGCAGCTGCACATGCCCGCGCCTTCCACTCGCTCTGGTAGGCCTGCGCGTCGCGCCGCCGCAGCTGCAGCAGGTGGTCGTCGAGCGCCTCCTGCATGTAGCCAGCAGCTGCCGCGCTGCCCGACCTCAGCGCCATGGCCACCTTTGCGATGGACATCTTCGCCAGGGCCCCAGTGGACGGCCACCAGTCGTCCTCGATCTGGAAGCCCTCGACGACCTGCAGCTGCCTGTTGAGGCAGGAGAACCTTCCCCAGCCTCGCTCCAACATGTATGCCTTCTGTTGCGCTGCTCGCCGAGCTGCTGATGTGAGAAATGCCATCCTCCTGAACTCCAGCGATGAACGGGCTTTGAACTGCCTGCTCCATTCCTGTGCCAGAGGTGCCCTCTTGAGCTTCAGCCCAGCTGCTCGCCCACGACGCCTCTCGTAGACATCGTACAGCTGGCAGAGGTAATCCTCTGCGTGCATGAACCAACACTCAGCGGCCTGTTGGATGACCCGCGGATCCGAAACTGGCGCCCAGGGCCATTCCGCATCAGCAACTTCTCTAGGCGCAGGCCGAGCAGGGGGAGGGGGCTGAAGAGGATAACCCTCAGGTCCATCTGCTGCCGTGACTGTGGCCCTCGCGAGAAGCCCCCGCAGCTCGAGCAAGACGGGAACGTGCGTGCAGATCGGCGTGCCCAACACCGAGACAACCTCCATGCCACTGCTCAAGAACTTGAGAGTATATGAAGAAATCCAGCTTCCTGCTGCCACAGGTGGTCTCCTCCGTGGCCGCTACAACTCTACGAGCACGCCGTGCCCACTCCTGGAGGTCCTGTGGCTCCATATTCCAGTCGCCGCCAGCTATCCATGGCCCTGGGAGCAGGGGCACCGGCTGCAGCAAGCCTCAGAGTTACGATACTTTCGGCTCAGTCATACCAATGTTCGTCGTCAGGTACACCGAGATGACGTAGACTGGCACAGCGAGTCCTGTGTTGACTGCCGCGACCTGATATCGGCTGCCAGGGAGATCGCGTCGAAGAGATGCTGGCACTTCATGTGCAAGCACAGGCGCAAACGAGGAGATGGCAGCACCTGCAGAGGACTCCATCACACCTTCACCTGTGCTAGCAGCTTTGCTTATCACCAACTGCCCACCAAACATATTGCTCCCAACCCATCTCTTTGCCGAGCTGAGCTGCTTGTCAAACTTGAGCCGATGCTCCTGAAACAGAAAAACGTCGGGCGCATCTCTGTTTGCATCCGCGTCCGCATACCATGCGCACAAGTCCTGAGCCTTCGACCAGTACGTGACATTGGACGACACAATCGCCAGGTCTTCCAGCTCAGCACTCTGACTGCCCAGCTGCCTCTTCTGGAATTCCGCTTCGAGTGCCAGGGGGATGAGATGCCCACCTGCTTGAGATATCCAATCTTCGATACGCCGCACTCCCCTGCAGCGCCAGCTCCGCTGAAGCCCTGGCCTGGTGGTAATCCGAGCCTTCTTGGCGGGCGTGAGGCACTCCTGGAACCGCTTGAGCTTCTCGCGATCCTCGGGCTTGGCAGGGTCGCACTCGGGGAAACCTGCGGCTTTGAGGCGCTCAGGCAGGCTGGGGTCACCCCAGTCAAACTGCACGCCGCCATCCTCGTCGCCTGCAGCACCACCAGCACCGCTGACAGGAGCCCCACCGCCAGCTGCTTGACACGCAGCCTCAGCGGCCGCCTGCTCCTGCTGCTTCGCGTGCTCCGCGAGCTTGGTCTTGATGGCAGTGGCCTCCTCTTCGAGCGCCGAGCCAAAGACCATGATCGGGGCCGCCAGCCCCGCAAGGTGCTCCGAGGTCTTGAGCTTGCCCAGCACCTCTTGCACCAGGCTGAGAAGCTCGCTGGCCGTGCCGCCGTCGTTCTTGCCCTCCGCGACCTTCCCAAGGATGGGAACAGCGTTGGCGAGCTCCTTCTTCTTGATGACCGCGCTGATCTCTTCCAGCGCCTCACTATGCTGCTTCTGGTACTCCAGCTCCTGATCCAGCTCCGCCTGCTTGGCTGCCAGCACTTCCCGCGCCAGCTGCACCCGCCCGGTGGCTTTCTCGAGCTGCTTCTCCTTCTTGGTCGTACGCAGGTGTAGGTCTTGCAGGGACTTAGTTGACAAGTCCGCCTTCGCGACCACACCCATGTCTTCATCCACTTCAACTGGCACAAGCGTCGCTGACGCCGCGTGTGCTTGCCCTTCCGACATGCCGTGCTTTGCAGGGTTAGCGAGCAGCGCCTGCTGGAGCTCCCGCCTCGCCTGCAACATAGCCTCCTCCTTGATCTGTGCCGCCGTGCGAGTTGACGGGGGGGGGCCCCTTGCCCCAGCTGCCTCCTGCCCTCGGCGGCACAGCCGTGGGCGGTTCCTGAGTCCCGTGCGCTGCGATAGCTTCGAGAGTCCAGGGCGGAGCCTTCTTCCCACACTGCTGGCACTGCGTGCGCCAACCACGGTTCTTGTGTCCGCCACAACTGCCATTGCACTTCCACTGTCGGAGCGGCGGCGGCGCATTGCGACGGTTGCTGGGTGCCATGCAACTGGCCCGTGACAGCTGTGCCACTTCCAATCGCGCTGCCACAAAGGTCTGGGACCTGGAAATGGCTAGGAGGAGGAGGAGGAGGAGGAGGAGAAGGAGGAGGAGGAGGAGGAGGACCAGGAGGAGGAGTAGGAGGAGGAGGAGGAAACGCCTGTGGGAGATGCTTGCAAAGACGCAGGAAAGCATGCCTGGGGCAAGCACTTCCCATGGTACTTTGTTTATGACCCGGGGGGGTTTGGGGTTGCCGTCCGCCCAGGCCAGCCTGGCGCCCAGATCGCGCTGACCCCCGCTGCGCGAGCCCCGAGCTCCAGGGGACGTGAGGGTGGGGGCAGAGGTGGGGTTGTGAGGAACATCGCTCTGAACGGCTCCTGGAAGGAGGGATTGTAAACATCCAGCTGGGTTCGTTCCCCATCACCACCTGGGCGACGATCAAATACGGGTCTTGCGCGAGGTGACGCAGCGACCTTATGCGGTGGCTTACGCGGGCCGCCAGCGCGGCACGCTACTTTGGAGAAAGAGGCGCTTATGTGCGGCAGCTTACGCGCCAATGTCGGCGCAAACATCGTTTTTTTACGTCGCTCAACTCGGCTCGTTCCTACGAGCCCCCGACGGGCCTCCCGGGGCGTCGCCGCGGGAGTGCTGCCCCGGCTGGCGGCGGATGCCGAGGCCGGGGGCTGGTCGGAGAGGCACTCCTGGGAGCCGCCCGTCACGCTCGACGCCGCCAGACACTGTTCGACGTCGTCGTCGTCGTCGTCGTCGTCGTCGTCTTCTTCGTCGTCGTCGTCGTCTTCGTCGATGTCGCCAGGGACCGAGCAGCTAGGATTGGGGGTCGACGCTTTTTGGTTTTTGTGTTTATCCGCCACCGTGCCCCCTGGCACGTTGAGGCGTGAAGTGCTGTCTGGTAGGGTTTTCGTGATCTTCTGATGGTCCCCCCCTCCAGGCCGCACCTCGTCGCGTGCACCGGCCATGCTCTGGGGCTCTCCAAGGCTTCCATGACAGCCCAGGAGGCACCCCAGACGGTCCAAGAGGGCGCCGAGTCGCCGAACGATCGCTTTAAGACACTCAAGTTTGCCTCAAGACGGCCCCGGAGGCTTCCAAGGCGCCCCAAGAGGACTCCAAGAGGTCTAGGTCTCCCAAGAGGGCCCCCAAAGGCAAAAAACATTGATTTTCCTTGCGTTTTTCTTTAAAAGATTTTGGCGTTCTCGCCTTTCGGCTTTCCGACGCTCCAAGACAGCCCAAGAGGCCCCCAAGATAATCCCCAAAACGGCCCCAAGAGGCCTCCAAGAGGGCCCCAAGACGGCCCAAGAGGCGCCCAAGACGGCCCAGGAGGGCCCAACGACGGAGCCCCAAAGAGGGAGCACGAACCGAACATCCGAGCCTTCCGCCCCAAGTGGCCCCCAGGAGGCCAGAAAAGGCGCCCCCAGGAGGCCCCTAAGAAGCCCTCCAAAGGCCCCTAACAGGCCCCCAAATGCCCCCAAGAGGCCCCCAATATGTTCCAATACGGCCCCCAAGAGGCCCCCGAGAGGCCTCCCCCGAGATTCCAACGAACATCCACTAGGCTTATAACCCATAACCTAAGCACGGTGGCGGGACTTGCCGTAGGCAGCTGGATATTTTTCTGCGAGTTCAACGGAAGCATAAAATCATGCGGACTATTTTTCGCTGTCTTCGGCCTCTGGGTGCCCTCGCCGTCCTCGGGGCCACCAAAAGAGGGGCGAAAAACTGGTCCTGGGGAATGGGTCGAGACATCTGGGGGCGAACGTCATGAAACATCATGTCGGGGGTCTGGTCGGCGGCGAGCCCAAGGGGAAGTGAGAAGGGGCGGGTCTTGTCAGACGGCTCGGAACTCCCCTGGCCTTCCGAGATGTTTTCTAAGCCGTACCAGAAGACACAGGAAACCTCTCAGCAGGCGCGAGGGCTTCTGAGAAGTCCCGCCGCCTTCTGAGAAGGTCTTCTCTTTCTCACTTTCCCCACTCGCTCGCCGCCGATCTGGGACCCAAACGAGGCACACGTTTCACGTTGGGCGTTTTCGTCCGGCTTCGGTCGCCAGGGCCCTCCCAGCTCGATCCCGCTCGATGCATGCAGCAAAATGTTGGGGTCTGGGGTCCAGGTGATGATTCTCCACGGTGTTGTAACTTTTTCGTGGCGTCGGATCTCAAGGCCCAGCGCACTGAGCAAAAAACACGCCAGAGCTTTGTTCGCACTGATCTACCCCCGGGGGCCTCGCCAGGCCGCGGGGCCGTCAAACAACGGCTGAAGACGAAACGCCGGCGCTTGGTAGAAAACAAGACTTCGGGCACCTCGTCCTGAGAAAAACAAGGCAGCGGATCTCTGGGCACCTCTCTGCAATTACCTGGGCCCCCCTCGTCGGTAAACAATCACGATGGGAGGTCCTGCCCAGTAAAGGCTTTGGCCAAAGGTTCTCTTCGAGCGGGCGGGCTTTTGGCCCCAGACAGGAAGGCTCTCGAACAGGTGGTGCCAGATTCTTCTCGAAATAAATGTGCGGAGGGGTTTTCCCGAACATTTCTGTCGCGTGCGCGTCAGTCATGTGATTTCACGTGTCAGCGTCAGCGGCCAGAGGGGATGTCGAATAAGCGGTCGGCGGATTCTCCACGGATAGAAGGGTGCGGAGAGGGGGGCGCCCAACATGCGTCTAGCGCGGGCGCATTTGTCACATGGGTTCTGCATGTCCAGGCCCTCGCAGGCACGTCGAACATGCGGTCGGCGGATTCTTCACGCGTGCAAGCACGTGCGCGGATGGGGTGGTATCCAGCATGCGTCTGGCGCGTGCGCGTTTGGCATGGTATCTCAAGTTTCCAGGCCCCCAGGGCGATGTCGGCCATGTGCTAGGCGGATTATTCAAACGTGCACATGCGCGCGCGGACGGGTATCCAACATGCGTGTGGCTTCAGCGCGTTTTTCGTGTGGTTTTACATGTCCAGGCAGCCAGAGGGATGTCGAGCATGCGGGCGGCGGAATCTTCACGCATAGAAATACGTGCACGGAGGGGGAGGGGCCCACATGCGGCTGGTGCGTGCGCGTTTGCCATTTGTTTTCACGTGTCCAGGCCCCCAAAGAGACTTCGGACATGCAGTCGACGCAATCTTCGCAGGTGAGACTACTTGCGCGTTTTTTTTTGTTTTCGTTTAAAAAAAAGTGCCCAAGCCCACAAGGAGGTGTTGAACACGCGGTCGGCGGCGGACTGTTCACATGTGCAAGAACGTATGTGAAGGGGGTATCCAACATGCGTCCAGCGCGTGCGCATTTTGGACGCGCTGTCACGTGTCCAGGCCTCCAAGGGGATGTTGAACATGCGGTCGGCGGATTCTTTCGCGCGTGCAATGCGTGCGCGGAGGTTGGATGCCCCGCATGCGTGAGGCGCTTGCGCATTTGTCCAGGCCCTCAGGGCGATTTCGTACATGCTGTCGGCGGATTCTTTGTGCGTAGACGGGCGTGCGCGGAAACATCGTGTGTCTGACGCGGGCATGGTTGGCAATTGCTTTCAAGTGTACGGGCGCTAACGCGGCGTATCCAACATGTGGTCAACGGATTCATCGCACGCAAGAGTACGTGCGCGGACGGGGGGTATCCAACATGCGTGTGGCGCATACGCACCTGGCACGTGTTTTCAAATGTAAAAGCTTGGTGCGGCAGCCGGCTGGCGAGAAGTGGGCGGTTAGAGCGACGCGCCGCGTCGCCACCTCAAACAAAGATGGCTGATGGTGAGCAGGGGGGGGCAAAAGGTGAGGACCAGGAAGGAGGAGGGATGAAGGAGCAAGACAGGAGCAGGAGAGGAGGAAGAGAAGGAGGTGGAGGAGGAGGAGGAAGAGGAGGCGGATCAGTAGGAGGAGGAAGAGCAGGAGCCCGCGCCCCAGGGAGAGTCCCCACCCCAGCCGCACCGCTCTAAGCAGCACTGGGCGCGCCGCCCGCGGCCCGCGCGGGGCCTGTCCTCAGGTCCTCCGCCGAGGAGGCGAGATGGTCGCCGAAGTCGTCGTGGTGGAAGCTGGCGCCGTCGGGGGGCGAGCCAGCGACGGCAGCGCCGTCAGGAAGAAGAGGCCCAGCATCAGGAACTGTACCAGCAGGAAGGGCGGCGCCGTCGCCATCCGCAAGAACCAGGGCAGAGAGCGCCGCATGCTGGCCATCAGGATCTTCTGGGTCCTCTGGCGAAGCAGCAGATGCCACAACCTCGGGCTGGGCCGCGGCGAAATCGTTGCCATCATCCTCTTCCGCTTCCAAGAGACGGGCCAAAACATCCTCATCGTCCTCAATGGACATCGAAGTGCCATTGTTAGCTGGAGTCGTAGTAGCAGGTGGCGAGAAGGAAGCGGCAGCCACAGTATCGGAAGGTACATCATCACCATGAACTGTACTGCCAGAGGATTGGGCATCCGCAGCGACAGCATCATCATGTTGAACGTGGCCAGGGAGAATGTCAGCAGGCTGCGGGGATGCCCCCGTGCGGTTAGCCTGCCAGGAAACGCGAACACGATTGGTGAACCCATTAACCCGCGGTCGAGAAGCTCCCAATCCTTGTGTCCCCAGCTGAGAAGGCCGAGCAGGGCCTGAACCAGATCGGTCGCCGCCCTCGCTGTCCGACCCCCAGCAGCTCGAAATCCAGATCGCCGTCATCGTCGCCTTCCAGTGCGCTATCAAGGTTCTGAAGCATCCAGATAACCAGTCTCCGCTGCTCGTCCGAAAGGTCGTAGTTCTCGTTCAGGTAGCCCACCGCGTGCGCCATCTGTTGGGCTGAGAGCGACCCTGAAAATACCGAAGCCGATCGAGCGACATGCAGGGCACCACGAACGGCAGCACTCCAATGCCGAAGTCCATTGAGGGTATCTGCGCTAGCTGTAGCAGAGGCCGACGAGGTAGCAGGTGCCGCGGCCCCAGAGGGAGAAGCGCCCGAATCACGACTTTGCATTGTCAGTCTCACAGCGCCACCGACTGACCCATCGGATATCTGACCCCAGACCCGTGCGCCGCCATCGTCTCGTTGAAGCCGTCGTCGGAGCTGCTGGAAGAGGTTGTCTCATGTGGCACCGCAGGGGAAAGAGGAGCTGCGGCTGGTATCCTAGAGGATGAGGCCGTAGGGTCAGACGGCTCGTCCGTGTCCATCCTCGAGCGGCGCATGGCAGCCTGTACTTGGGCTTCGAATTCCTCGTCTGTCAAGATCGGACCAACATGATGTGCATATTCGTCGGTCGCCATCTCGGTGTCGTCGCCATCGGGGTTGCCCACGCCGTTCGCCACAGCAGTAGCCGCCATGTGCTCCATGTCCAGGTCTGTGGGCACAGGGTAGCCGACAGGGTCGACACTGCGGTTGTCCTCGTCGGGCGGGAACGGAGCGTCGCTGTCGTTGCAGTCGCCTTCCTCAGGCACCAGGTGCTGCAAGAGGCGCGAGAGTGGGTTGAGCGACATCGGAGGCCCAGACGGAAATACCTGGCGCACCCGAAGGAGGTCAGCCTTTTCCGCTTCACTCATGCGCGACGGATCGGCGACCCAGTCCCGTTGCCGAAGATGTGCGAGGGCACGTTGCCGAAGGGAGCGCGCACGACGATGATCATGGAGGGGCCACGGTTGTTGGAGATGCTGGCGCGCCTGTTCCCCGGGAGTTGCCGATGAGTACCAACCACTCATGCAAAGTTCGATCGCCGTATTCCATCGCTCCGAGTCGAGGTGCAGGTCGCTGCGTCCAAGGCGCCGCGCGATGGGGAGCTGAACAGAAACCGAAAGTCACCGTAGCGTAATAAGTCTGCCACGTATGGAACACACCACTCCATCCATTGCTGGAAATCAGACCCAGAAAGAGAAACGTACAACGATGACAACCACTGCTCCGCCCAACGAGAAATAGCTTCCTTCAACTGCAGGCGACGCAGGTGTCCTTGATCATCTTGCAGCTCCTGAGGTACATGACGCGTCGGCGGGTCCTGAGCGAACAGCGGGTCCTGCTCAAGATGGTCACGACAAGAGGGTGGGAGCCACGATGCAATCGAGCGAGTAGACCTGTCAGGACACGATTCCTCAACCACTGCTTCAGCCGAACCAGGGTGAACAGCAAAGTAAACCTGATGATGAGGCCAGCCACGTAGGTGCATGTGTTCGTCTGCACATTGCCTCAATGCTGACAACCGCGACGATTCGCCCGTGCCCCATGATGTCGAGAGGTGATGGTATAGCCGAGCCCTCCCCACTGACGAGCTGTGCCACGCGGCATGGCACATGCTGGAGCCAAGAAAGCACCTCTCCTGCACAGTCCCTTCAGGGGTAGCAAACAGCCCACAGAAAGCCCAGTATTGAAACACGCGGCTGGAGAACTCTGTACCCCAGAACATCCAATCGTCGAAGTCGCTGCGCGAGATAGGCTCCAAGAAGAGCGAGGGGGCCCAGTTCCGCGCCCGCGACTCCAGCAGTGCTGCAATTTGTGCCAATCGCCGATGCATGATAGGACCGACTCCAGGCGGCGGCATGGCAGAATACCTGACCTCACCCATGGCATCAGGATAACGCACGCGATGGGGTAGAGTGTCGTGGAGGAAGCGGCGTCCCAATGGCAACATATTGAGAATATCATCCCACCGTGCATGCTCGACTGACGGTAATTCGAGACAAACGACAGGTGAAGGGCAGGTTGGCTCCGGAGGGCGGCGCGAGATCCTGACGCGCCCCAGCCGAGGGAGAAGCCAGCGCACGTGTCCGCACTGCGCCTCTTAGCGCAGTGAGCAACTGTTCGGGAGGTACGTGATGCTGATGCCAAAGACCATGATATGCGATAGTGGCGAGATGCGTGTTCATCAAATCCTCGTCGAAGCAGCCGCGGAGACCCCATCGATCAAGCACGTGTGCAGGTAGGTATCGTCGGTCGCCTGACTTTACCATGGCAAGACCCCATGCGAGTCCACGACATCCCCAATAGTGAGCCATGTCGTCTCGCTCGCCACAGCGCCCAAAGAGGCATGGCTTGACACCAGACGCAGACGTGATGCGTGACGAAGTTAGCCAACCGCCACAAAACGCACGAATAATGCTGGTGGCCCAGGCAACGGGGTATGTCGACATCTTCTTGCGCAGGGCGTCCCAATCCAGCTCGTTAATCTCGTTGCCGAGCAGCGGATACCATTTAGTCCACCGTTTGACGAAGGTGGTGGCCAAAGGCGATGTGCAGGTGGACTGTTGGGGCAGATGTGCGCCAATATATTCAGTTGATAAAGCCTGGTACGCAATCCGCTGGGCACGCTTTTTGACTGAGTCATCCCCAACCATGGCAAGGTGAACGGCAGCAGCACCCGATGACGCTGAGACCTTACAAGCAACCGGCAGAAACTCGACGAAAGACGGTAACTGCCAGAAAGAAGGCGAGAGTCCACCACAAAGATCAGATAATACGCGCTCAGCAATCCACCTCGATGATGCCCTTTTCAGATATGCCAGGTAAGATGCATGCTCAGGATGTGTTGCAAGACCAGATCGAATAAGCGCGGACTTCGCCGAGATGGCCAGGCTGCGAAGGCGAGGCCCACCCCGCGCACCGAGTGCAAGGTAGTCAACTTGACGCAAGGCCCCACCTGGGAAGCGCAAGAGCTTCACGAGCACATGTATGTCCAGACTCTTCAGCTTCTCGGGGAGCGGTAAGAATTGTGCCACGCAGCCCATGATGGGCAAGCATCGCGTGGTGTAGTTGATGCCGTTCGAGCTCGCGGGCGCCGCAGATGCGGCAAGGGCACTGGCTCGAGTGCGGTACTTATCCCATGGCGTCGACCATGACTGAAGGAGCGATGCCGCAGGACCCATCCAATTCCCCAGGTACAGCAGAGTGGCCTCAACTTTGAGGGTAGACCAGGCTGGCAACTGTTGTTGCAAGAAGACAAGCACACGCTGCTGAAGCACAGCCGAGAAAAGGACCTGCCAGTGGGACAATCACACACTTAGGTGGTTTGAGCTTCAAGCTGGCCAGTTTGGCTGCCACCGCCATCGCACGCGATGAGAATTTCAGATCGACCATTTCGAAAAGCACTCCCTCGATGTCATCAGCACACGCGCGAAAGACTCCCCGATGTCGAAGCTCGATCCCCTGCCTGATGTCTTCCAAAAATGGCGATGTGGCTGCCGCGAACAAGCTCCCGGATAAGGCGCAGCCCTGAATGATGCCACGCCAGATTCGGAAGAGGACCTTTGTGACACCTGCAGCTCGGCCCAGGGCTGTGACAATCGAGTAGAGAGAGCGTATAGCCTGTAGAAGTGCAGTTGGAAGCCGAAAATATGTTCAAGAATGATGGAGAGGTAACTATGGCTGAGGCCGGGGAACGCCTGCCCAAAATCCAGAGCCACGAGTAAGGGCATTCGCTCCAGCGGGTCGGGCATCAGCGAGGCGGCTCTGGCTACCACGTCGAGCTCCAAGATGTTTGAAGTGATTTGTCGGCCCGAGATAAAGCCACGCTGCGCTGCCGATGTAGAGCTCTGCACGATCGGGGAGAAGGCGACATTGAAGGTGGCCGAAATAACTTTCATGTCCGTGTTGCGTAGCCCGAGCGTGCGCACCGTGTCAGGGGACCTGTTGACACCTCTGGCATCATCGTCGCCTGCTAGACAGCCTTTGGGAAGAAAAGCTTGAAGGGTGTCGCCGCACTGTGCGAATAAACGTTGCCCGTCCATCATCCAAACACATGAGAGCCAGACGACCTTCGCGCCCATCTCGTGGGCGGCCCAGGCGGCGCACGGCAGCCCGTCGACGCCAGGAGAGGATCGCGACGGCGCAAGTCTTGCGAGCACACGCTGAAGCTTTTCAAGAGACGGGGGTACTAGCCCATCAAACGAACAAGGGCGTACGAACCGTTCAGCACAGCGCCATGTGTGTGCAGGAAAAGCTTGGGGAGCGGCAGATGTTGGTGCCCAATCGCGTGTGAGCGCGTCCAGCTTCTCGAAGGGGTCGGAGTAGGCGATGCCGTCGACCTCGATGGAGCGCAATGCTAGCTTCTTCGAGAACGGAACCCAAAGCCGAGCTTTCCGTTGCACCGCTGCAATGGTGCCAGCTGGTGGACGCTGGCGACCTTTCCCGTGAACCGCATCATGTTGTAAGCGCTCCATTTCCAGCCCAGCCGGTCGAAGTTGAATAGTATCCACCCAAGCCTGAAAACCTGCATCGTCCGTGATGATGACCTGGGTGTCTTGTACCTGCAAGCACGATCGCGCAAGTTCAGGGGCATGGCATAACTTCTGAGCAAGAGTAGTGTTCTACCGCCAGACGCATCGAGCGGCTTGACGAACAAAATATCAACTGGGCCTCCAGGGAGTCACTCTCATTGACCAAGATGCTCTGCATTGTGTCGAACGCTGCTGCTTGAACCAAGTCCTTATTTCGTAAGAATTGCCTCGGTGGTGGCACGCCCAAGAAGAGCCGACCATCGTTGTCCAGAAGCACGCCTAGGCGCCGCTGAAACTCAGGCCGTTTATATATATATATATATATGCGCAGGGGCGGGCTTACGATAGCAGCCATCCAGATCTCGATGCCGAATATGAACCCGAATCGCCGCGTGATCCGAACGCCCCCTGGCGTGCATCTCTTCGGGCGTGGGGGCGACCGACGCAGAGTGCTGGAGTTGGCGCGACATCCAATTCAGCCAGGGCCGATCGATCTGCGACATGGCTTTCGTGTCCTGGCAGTAGTGAGTCGGGTCCTCAGACGCTACCTCTAACATCCGATCCACAACCGAAGACCAAAGCCTGGCGTGGGAGCGAGAGTCGTTCGTAACTTTGCGTGCCTTTGCTGCCGTCGGTTGCGCCAGGTGGAGTGCGTCGTGGGCCGCGTAGTTGAGGTCGCCACATACTACTACTAATCGAGAACTGTGATTGGGAGAAGCCCAATCCATATCAGCCTGAATTGCTTTGACCACCTTCTGGACTTCTGCCACCGGGAGCCCATGATTGTGAATATTGTAGTGGCGAATCTCAGAACACGAGCCCACCAAGATTGTCCGCAGGACGCTGCCACTGATGAGAGGAGCGGCCGATGAAGCACGTGAAGACGGCAAAGAAGCGGCGCGATAGTTACCGCGCCACCTCGGCCACGACCTGTCACATCATCACCATCATGTTCATATTCGAAAGATCCAAGGTCAGTAGCTGATGGTGCGACTCTGCGCATGTATAGCTCCAGCTCGCCCTGGGTCTGGTGCGCCCCTTGGACGGCGACAACTGGTGACGAGATGTCGACCAGGTCCAGGTAGGAGGCCTTGCACATCGAGCGTGCGCCACGGAATTGCAGCAACGCCCGCGCATTCAACGACACACACGTGAGCTCCTGGCAACGCGGCGGCAGGCCGCCGTCAACCTGATGGTAGAAGATGTCATCGTACTTGCTAAAGGGACCATTCTGGCTCCGCGTTGGGCTTGAGGATGTGCTCGGTCGACTTGTTGGCACCAGCGCGCGTCCAGCCACGAGAGGTGAGCGCAGCATCGTGAACGTAGCAGAGCGTGGGGTCGCGGCCAGGCTGAGGTTCGAGTCGTAGTACAGGGTTACAATTCTCAGAATACCCACCGTTCAACCGATCGAAGAAGAACTTGAATTACGGGTGCTCTTCGCGTAGCACGCTCGTGACCTTCTTGCCAGCGATCTCGAGCTTGATCTGGTACGGCGACTTGTCTGGCTCGATGTACAGCTGCGTGGAGCCGCCAGAAGCAGCGGGCACGGGGAAGCGCATCCACTGGCCCTTGCCGATGCGGAGCGCAGCCAAGGCCTGGGAGACACGCTTGCAGGCGAGGCCGACGGCACCTGTGAACTGAATGACGAAGACGCGGTCCCGTTCACCCCCTTCAATCTTGAAGCCTTCGATCTTAGCGTCCTGGAGCCACTTCTCGACCGAGGTGACCACGTCTTTCTTACATACCATCGTGGGCGCGACGGCATTGAGGATGGTGCCGTCGACGTTCCGCTGGAAGCCAATGCCAGCGGGCTTGGGAGGCTGCGGGGCTTTGTTGGCCATGGCGAGCTCCTTTCGCATTTCCTCCATGGAGCTCTGCATGTCGGCAAGCTGCCTGGCGAGGGTCTCGGTGCGAGCATCCACGTCGTTGATCTTGGCAGCCGCGGTGTCCAACTGGCGCTGGAAGCGCTGCTCGAGATCGGTGGGTTCCGATCGCAGTTGGGCTTCCATTTCGTTCTTGCTGTTCCCAGGGACGGCTTTGATCGCATTCTCGAGTGAGCGGACGGCCGCCATAATCGGGTCCACAGCCTTGCCAGCCGCGTCGGACGCGGAGGTAGACGCGATAGCGGCCAAGTCATCCTTGAGGGACTTGAAATCCAGCGGGAGGCGCTTGCCGAGCTGCTCGGCAATGAGGCCGTTGATGTGGGTGTCAGTGCAGTTGTTTTCGCTCGGACCGCGCGGCAGTCCAACTGCGGGTGCAGTCCCAGGGCCCTAGGACTAGGGCCAAAACAGCGGCGAGCAGCGTGCATGCCACAAACATGAAAAGCATGCACATCATGCGCACACGGTGGCACGGGCGGCAGAGGGGCAGGGGAGTGCACTCTTCACACTGGGTGAGTACAATGCTGCCCCGATGCCGCTCCCTACGAACGGGAAACGCTGCACGCAGTTATCGTCTATACCGGCCCACAGGCCGATACACCTCAAGCAAAGTGCGGCCTGAGGCTCAAAATATAAATATAAAATATGAATGTCTAGATTTACTAATCCAGACTGTCAACTCAATGTATTTGCATACATCACCGTAGCCCTCACTAGGTCCATCAGCGGCTGCAATCAGGACCTCACGGGCTCGCAGGCCCTGGAACGGCGACCCGACGCTGGGCCTTCCGCTCCTTGGCTCTCTCACGCTGTCCGCGGCGCAGCCGCAGACGGTGTGCCTCCTCATCCTCTTGCTCAGCAGTAGGCACCATGCTGAACAGTCCGTGGCGGAGGAACTGCGATAGCACCTCGTTAGGCTGCACGGCCTTTGTCAGCACGTCCGCTAGCATGTGGCTATTGGGCAGCCACTTGAACTTGATGGCCTCCTGCTCAATCAAATCCTTGGCCACCAACAAGTCAATGAGGGTCTGCCGAGACACCGGCATCGAGCCGATCTTGGACGTGTGGTCGTAGAGCGACTTCGCGTCCGTCACCAGCGCCCCCGGAACCTTCAGCGCCAGCCTCCAGTCCCCTTGCAAGGGCGGCTCCCCGTGCAAGACTGCCTCAATCAGCAGCCTGAGGTAAAGCTGCCGATCCAAAGCCACGGACATAGCCGCAGACTCTGCGGCCATCGTAGATCCAACAACTCGTGTAATAGTACTGCTCTGGAACTCCACTAGACAACATACAGCTAGCTCCTTCAACACTCGGGTATCCGTAATCATACTCATGAACCCCATCTGGCTCTTACAGCCGGGTTCCTTCGCAAACGAAGCGTCCATAAGCGTGAGCACCTGCAAGCGCTCGATGTCCACACGGCGGATCCGGAGAGTCGCAAGACCTCTCTTGTCGTAGTCCTGAAGCCGGTCGATGATGTCATTGAGCACTCGCAGGTGCAGTAACCTCCGACCTTTCGGATCCTTCTGTGCGAGCGCCAACGCAGTGTACGCGAGCTGTGGCACCACGCGTGCGACAGGCCATCGCACCTTCTGGAGCAAGCTCCGGAAGTCGTGGTGCTCTTCGGGAGTCATCTCCCGCTCCTCGTCGTCACCCCTTGCAAGGGGGTGCTTTGTCAGCTTGCCGATGTATTCGTGCATGCTGATCTCGATGTGATCGGGGTGGCGCCACCACTCCTCACCGAGATAGGCGACTGCCTCCTTGTCGTTGCCCTCCTTCCAGTGCTTGATGTTGAAACTCCTGTTGATATTCGCCTTCACCTCCTGGTACTGGGGTCACGCGGGTCTCCAAACAGCATGCCGTCGTCGACGTGCAAGGTCAACATAGCAATCAACTTACTGTTCGCCCGATAAACGAAGACAGCTCGAGCACAGCGCAGCTCCACAAAGCCGACCTCGTCCGTCAGCACCTGGCGGGCTCGGAGATGCCACAACCGAGGCGCCTCCGTCAAACCGTACGCCCCTTTCAGCAAACGAAGCAACGCATAAGGTCGCACGGCTGGCCATCCAGCACCGTCGACGGCTGGAAGCCCGTCCTTAGGAGCTCTCACATACAGCTCCCGCTCCAGCTTCAGCCCGGACAGGAACGCGGTCGCTACGTCGAAGCACTCGAATGTCCAATCCATCGCCATTGTGATAGACGCACACACCAGCACGGCCAAAGGGGAAGTAGTAGGCGAATCCGTCCTGAATAGACCAAGCTGCGGGTCGAGATGGCCAGGGATGATCAAGCGCGACTTCGCCTCCAACTCCAGCCCTCGCCCCCGGTTCGTGCGAACCGAACGCATGGGCACCGAGATGATCTTGTCCTTTGGAATGCTCTTCTCCTCCTCCTCGGTGACCAGCTCGACCGTGTTTTTGGCGATCAATTGCCGCCACTCGGCGGCGTCGGCCTCGTCGAACTTAGCCTTCTCGTGCTGGTCGAAGTGACGTGGGTCTAGCTCCTTCGCGTTCTGCTTCATCACGAGTGCGAACACGTCGTGCTCGTACCGGGCCTCCTGCAGCCATGCGTCATACACAGATGACACGTTGATCCACTCCTCGTAAGTCATCGGCTGCCGTACAAGACCCTCCGGAGTGTCCAAATAGTACACCCCCTGTGCCTGAGCGTCCGGCTTGTCGTGGTAGAAGAGCGTGAGACCAACCCAGCTGTCCTCCGTGCGCTCGTTGGTACGGCTCGCGCCGTCGTCCTTGTAGGCACACTGGCCCGTGGCGGAGAGCATCACCGACAGGCGATTGCACTCCCGGTGGCGGTCGTGATCATAGAGTCTCCGCCGTGGCTCTCGATGTACACGTACTCCTCGTACGACCTTCTGAACGAGCGTGGAGGCACCATCCAAGGCATTCTGGTCGAACCACTCCTGGGGCCCCGAGTGCACAACAGCGTTCATGGCCACCTCGCGGAGGGCCGGCAAGCCACTCGTAGGGGCAGCCTGCAGACGCGTTTTCTTAATGCGACTCGGCACGTCATCTACCAGGAACTTCCGCTTCCGCTTGAGCTAGAAATCGTCTCTGGGAATCGGCGGCACCGAAAAACCGCCAGAGCCCGATGCTCCCGGAGAAGCTTCCGGGTACATTCCAGAAGACATCCGGCCTGGAGGGGAACGAGACCGCGCCCTCCTCGGAGGCGGAAGCTGCGGCAACTGCTCCTGCTCAGGTGGCTCCTCCTCCTTGGCCTGCGCCTCAATGGCGTCCAGGGCCCTTAGATCCACGCGAGGCTGCCTGGACCCCTCGAGCTCGCTATGTCGGTCACGCTCCTTCTTCAGGAACGTCTTCTTCACCTTCTGAACCTTCACCTTGGGCGTGACGTCCACGATGTCGTGGTAGGCGCGATCATCTCGCTGCTGTGTCAGCCGCACGTCCGTCTGGATGGACCCCGCAGCCGCGGCCTCCTGGGAGGAGGCGTGCCGGAGCTGCTCACGAGCAACAAGTAGCACGTGACCACGCCATGATACGTAATACCGGCTGTTGGATTCCTTCGCGATCACAGTCGCAGGACCCCGCCATCTTTCAGGATCTTGCCGACGACGTCCCTTGAACGGATTCGGTGCCCAGAAATGCACCCTCGATCCTGGGCACAGATCGCCGACGACCGTCGGCGCCTGTCGCAGCAGCGCCCTCCGCACCTTGTCCGTCGCGTCGCGCTCCAGCAACATCATCTTGGCTGCGGTGCGGATTTGAGACGAACGCCAAGCTATGCCCTTGGCGCCGAGAACCGACATGAGAACCTCATCGTCGTCCCTGTTAGTCACCTCCGTAAAATTCAAGATCCGCCCGAAGACAGCCTGCTCTGGGGTCAATCCATTGCGGCTGATCGTCGAAGTCTTCGCATTGATGATGGCAGCCAGGGCCACAGTAGACATCGACTTGCCCTGGACGTGGAACTCGTGCACCACCTTGCCCCAGATAGTGCCGAGCAATCCTCCGTGGCGCTCTGCCAGGCCATGCTGCCATGCTGCATGAGCTCCCGTCGTCTTCGTATTAATGCCGAACTGCTCCATCAGCGCGTTGAAGTAGCCCTCGAACTCGCCGCCCTGGTCGATCACGATGTTCTCTGGCACGCCGTAATGCTTGAACCACTCGTTCATGATCTGGCGCGCTACGTGCTTGGCCGTCCTATTCTTGAGAAGGCATGCGCAGTGCCATCCCGTACCAGCGTCCACCATGCTGAGGACCACCAGCTGCTCCTTGGCCGCGTCCCGTAGGTACTTCACGTCGATCACAACCGTCACATTGAAGCCGAATGGTCGCACGTCCGCCGTCCCTTGCACTGGGCGGGGCGGCGCCTCCGACTCAGCACAAGTCGGACACTGCCAATGCTTCGCGTATGCCAACGCGTTGGGCGTTGCACCGCCGAGACGCAGCATCTTGATGAACGTCGGTCGGCTGGGGTGTCCAAGACCGCGATGGGCCTTCCGCACAGCACGTCGCGTACTCCGAGGAATCTTCGTCATGATGTCCTGCCGCACCACCTCCGGAAGCTCCATCTCTGACCAGGAGGCTGCAACCTCCTCCTCCTCCGCAGGGTGCTGCATGGACTCCTCCTTCACCGTCTTCTGCAATGCCTCGCGAATCTCGGCTCGAATCTCCTGCGGTGTTTTGCCCCACTCAGGTCTCTCCGAAACGTCTCCGGGAACCTCTCCAGGACCATGCTCCGCGGGCTCGGGTCCATAACTCCTGGGCTCCTCCGTGGGGTCCGGGAGTTGCGCCGCAGGAAAACTCGAGTTCTCGAACTGCCGAGCCAAATGATCCGTGGCACCGATCATCACAGCCGTGGCGAACTCCTCTGCGCAGCTCCCGCGCGCGGCCGTGCAAACCCCAGGGTTCGCCAACACCCCCGTGGTGTCCTGGAGGCAGATCGCGTCCTCGAATGCTGGGTTCGACTTCGTTGCACTCACAGGTGGCTGGCTCCAGATTGTCGATTGCGCGTGGTCCATTACCATGGCTGCGCGTCCCCTTGCAGCTTGCCACTGCATCACCTCGTCCGTGAACGAGAGCAACATGCGGTAGTCGGTCCGCTCTCGGCGTTGCCGGCGCACTCGCATAGGCCTTCGCTGGTCGACACTCTGCAGCCGACTCCATGCTGTAGGAGGCGGGGACAAAGCCACGAAGTCTGGATCAACTGCAACCGGGTACGCCCGTGCCTCGTTCCTGCCCTGGATCGTCAGGAGGTCAAACTCTGGCGCTGTGATGGGCTGGTGGGCGTCCCATCCCATGTTCGCCGCCAGGATCGTGGGTTGGCAAGCCCATGCGAAGATCTCCACGATCCTCCAGGGCCCCGGTCGCCGCCGGGTCTCCCTCTGAAAGGGTAGTACACGTTCCTCCTGGTAGTGCTTGAGGGCGTCCTGCTCTTGCCGATCAGCCCGAAGCTTCCTGTTCGCCATTTCCTCGGTCATCAGAACCTCCAGCTCCTTCAGGTTGCTCCGGACGTGCCTGCGAGCACCTTTCGTCATGAAAACCTCGTTGTCCGCGTTCTCCATGAAAACCTCCTCGTCACTCGATGCCGTCTCCGCGGACTCTGGGTCGCTGGTGTGATAGTGGGATGTACTCAGCTCTGAATCGCCTGCATCCTGGCCGTCGTTGCTATCAGATCGTGCGTGTCCTCCTCCTCGACGGTCTCAGCGACGCTGCGCTCATCCTTCTCCTCGTGGCTCGCAGTTCCGCTGAACATCTCGTCGGCGAGCTCGTCCTGCTCCTCTGACTGTCCGACGGGGAAGGCACTCGCGACCGGTGCCGGGAAATCCAGCAATGCCGCGCACGGATGCCCGGACGCAGCCGGGACCAACGGCTTGGTCACACCGTTCGCCGTGAAAGTACCGCTCCTGAAGCTGATTGCTGCGTCCCACTCTGCCCTCTCATCAGGACCGATGAGACCTGGCACCTCGGCATCGACCTCGGAGATCACAACCTCGCCCTGCGTGCCATTGATGCCAACTGTGTAGCACCACGCACGCTCTGACAAGAGCGGCGCGCCTGGGCCGAACTTGAAGTACTCGCGCTGGTTGATGCTGTGATACGGCACGCCCATGGCATCCAAAGTCTTCTGCAGCTCGACGTGCCACGGACGTCCACCGACAGCCCGCTTGCAGCCCGTGTCAATCATAGCCAGCCCCGCGGGCAAGACAACAAGCATGACGGACTGCTCGTCTACCACCTTGCGGGGGCACTCCTCTCGGGTAGTGACCATGTGGGCCGCAGATCCCCCTTTTGCTGCCCAAGGGTCCGCGCCCTTTGCTGCCCAGGGGTCTGCGCCCTTTGCTGCTCCAGGGTCCGCGCCCTTTGCTGCTCCAGGGTCCGCGCCCTTTGCTGCTCCAGGGTCCGCGCGCTGCAGTGAGTCCTCCTCGTCCGCCTTGGGCTTCTCCAGCGTGTAATGGATCACCGACTTCAACGAGCACTTCTTGCACTTCGCGAAGATCACGGTGCCGTTCGACTGCCACTTCAGCTCGTCCGCCGGATGAAAACACGCAGCCTGCTGCTGCATGAGTTCTGGGTCGAACTTCGCCTTCGGACCTGGGACCAGCCTTTCGCCGTCGAACTGCGAGTCGTACATGGCCCGGTGCATCTGCTGCTTCTCCAGGTCGCTCTGCGTGGCACCGGCACTCATCACGTAACTCCTTCCAGAGGTAGTGACAACGCGCGGGGCTCCAGATGCGGCTGGAGATGCCGTCGCAGCGGCAGGCGCACCTGAGCTCGCGGCTCCTGGAGGCGCTGGAAGATGAGCACGTCGTCGAACTCCCTCCATGTTCTTCCACGCGCTTCCGACCCCCTGCTGCTCAGGAGATGTAGGCAGGACACGCTCTGGCAGAGGTGCCTGCGCACGTCGCTTCTGCAGGCCGTCGTAGACCTCGCCTGGGTTCAATCGGGCATGCATCTCCGACTCCTGTTTCTCTATCGGCGCGAGGCGGTCCAGCGACTCAGCTTTGTCACGCTGCAAGACCTCCAGTCGTTTCTTCTCCTCGCTCTTCCTCACGTCCTCGGAGGCTCCTGCCATGACCCAGTCCTCGTCCTTGGGGGCGGCGGCGGCCTCCCCAGTCGGAGCGGCAGACGTTAGTCCTGGCACAGCTCCGTCTGGGGTGTTCCTGGGAGTTTCCCCCGGAACATTTGATCCTTTAGTCTTCGATGCCCCCTTCGCCGACGCCGCCGCTGCGGTATCCACCGCGAATACAGGATAGGCCCTCGCGGGGCCACTGGCTGGAGAGAAGTCCGGCTTCTCGCAGCGGCGCGTGTAGAGGTTGAGGCGCACGATGCGGTCGTTCTTCGTGATGAAGTGGATGGTTGCCGGCAGCGCCAGGTAATCCCTAAAGATGTCCTGACGCGGATACCAGCTGCAGAAGATCTCACCCATCTCCTCCGGCGTGAACGGCAGCTCCTTATCCTCACGCCGCTGATCGTTATCATCCTCGCTGGCCTCATCCTCCTCGCTGGCCTCGTCCTCCTTCTTCACCTCAGCCTCCTTCTTCACTTCCCTGCTGCTTCTTGCCTTCTTTCTCTCTTTCTTCTCTTCTATACTGCTCCTCGCCTTCTTCTTCTTCTTCTCTTTCTTTTCTTCCTTCTCTTCCTTCTCACCGCGGCCTTCCGGTGCACTCCGCTTCTCTTCCTTCTCACCGCGGCCTTCCGGTGTACTCCGCGACCTCGAGCGCGAGGGGGCCTCCGCCTCGGGCGGAGGAGGGGCACGATGCTCACGGAGAACAGCTCCCCGATCGCGGTGGCGGTCGTCACGACGATCTCGATGATGGTCTTCACGACGCTTGGTGTCGCGATTCCCGCCTTCGCCGCGCCGATCGTCACGGGGCTTGGTATCGCGATTGCCGCCCATCACGATCTTGAACATAGTTGCCGTGATCTCGTCGAGATCCACCTCAGCCGCCGCGCAAGGCTTCGACGTGGTCAGCTGCAGACGTATGAGCCGACCCTGGACGAAGTCGAGAGCCTCGAAGCGGCCCTGCTTGAAGAAAATGGGCTTCTTGTTCGTCACACGCTCCACGATGTGATGGACCGTGGCAAGGTCAGGAAACTCCAACTCCACGCTGTGCCCCTTTGGGTGGGTGTTGGCCAGAATGCGATGGCAACGCGCGCATGCATCCTCGTCCTCCTGATCCTCCCCGCGCCTGGCAAGGGCGCGCGCACGTTCATCACTGCCCTGCGCGGGCCCGGGGCCATCGTCGGCGTCCCGGCGTAGACTCGGCGCAGGCATGCTCTTGGGTCTGGGATTCATGACGATCCGCCCTGGAGCATCGGCTCGGCCCTCCACCGGATGCCTCTGGGCCGGCACCGACTGGGGAGCGCGGCCCCATGGGGCGTGGCCACGACGCTCCTCGGCACTGCCTGCCATGCCAACCCAGTGGATGACCGGTCCATGCACCTGCCTTGGAGCCGGCGGCTTCACAGAGCTCCGCTGGTTGGGCGACGCTGGCTGGCCACTCTTAGGCCCGATCTTGTTGTACGGCTCGCGCTCGCCACTCTTCACCTTGGGGCGCTCCGGGTCGCCGCGCCAGTGGCCGGGCTGATCGCAGTCAGCGCACCGGCTGTTAGCCTCGCGTTGGTCCGTCGGCTTGCGACCAGCCTGGAAGGAGCCACTAACGTTGATCTTCCTGGGGTCCCGCTGCCGAGGGTCTCCATCGTCCTGGTCATCTGCTTCATCTTCGTCATACTGCGCCTCCTCCAGGTCGCCGTCGTGTTCATCGTAGTCTTCACCATTCTCCACCTCGTGCACATGCTGGCCAGGGCGTCCTCGAAACACGCATGGCCTACGAGCCACGGGAGGGTGCGGATAGCGACCGCCCGAGCTCCCGGAGAAGCGCCCGTGCTCACGCTGCGCCGCCACAAACGGCGAGCGGCGCGGGAGCACCGAGCGCTTCTCGGCGTCGTGCACCTTCGAGTAGGCTGCCTTCAGCACTACCTCCATCCGCTTCGAGTCGTAGATGCCGCCGCAATTGAAGAGCACCTGCGCTCGCTCCTTTTGCGACAGCCCAGCGCCACGGAGCATCTTGCTCGCCAGCGCGCGATCACTGATCGCTGACGTGGGGTCCTCGAGCTGCAACTCCATGCGCTTCTTCCGAAGGTACGTCGTCCAATCCATGATGGGCTGCCCTGCTCGACGGCGTGCTCGCTCCCACTCCTGGCGCACCTGGTCCAGGCGCTCGTGGTCCATCTTCTCGAAGGCGTCATCGTAGATAGCGAAGATCGTCTCGAGCGTATCCTCGCGTCGAAGGTCCGACGCGTCAAGCACCTCGACGAGCTCCTTGGCCCGACCTGTCACCTGGCTGTAGATGATCAGGCCCAGTTCCACGTCAGAAAGCTGGTTGAGATTGCGGGTGACCTCAACTGCCTTGCGCCACTCCCGGTACTTCTTGGTACTCGTCCCGACGGTGCCGTCGAACTCCGGGAGCTTCACCTGCGACAGCAGTAGACGTGTGCGTCTGGGACCGCTGTCGCCGCCGCGATCCCGATGCAAGGCCAAGGGCCCCCTCTGGGTCTCAGCCATCACGCGCAGGACCGCGTGCAGGTCTGGGGGACCTGCGCCGACGGAGGACGCAGCCTCCGCGTCTGAGCCGTCTTGGCTGGCAGCCATGGCGGCCCGCGCGGGTGGTCACAGCCACCGAAGCAGAGCACGCAGTGCGTCCGCTGGAGCTTACAAGCTCCGCTACCAATGTCAGTGCAGTTGTTTTAGCTCGGGCCGCGCGGCAGTCCAACTGCGGGTGCAGTCCCAAGGCCCTAGGACTAGGGCCAAAACAGCGGCGAGCAGCGTGCGTGCCACAAACATGAAAAGCATGCACATCATGCGCACACGGTGGCACGGGCGGCAGAGGGGCAGGGGAGTGCACTCTTCACAATGGGCACCCCAGTCGTCATCGGCCATGTCATACGCTTCATCTTCAGCTTCGGAGGCATTACGGCTCGACCTCGAGCGATCATCATCCACCCGACCGCCAGCAGAAGCAGCATCATCCGCCCCACCCCGCAGAACCGCTGGGCGCCCCGTCGCAAGCGGCTTCTTCTTGCGCTTGGGAGCACCACCATTCGGGGGCAGGCGAGGGCCGCGCGCGCCGAGGGCAAACTGGCTGCACGCGTAGTTGGACCTGGCCGCGGGCTAGCGGTATCCCTGCTGCCTGGAGGCTGAACAACCCCCCCGGTGGACATCTTGAGCCAAAATGGCTACGGAAGGAGGAGGAGCAGGAGGAGGAGGAGGAACAGAAGGAGAAGGAGGCAGCGGAGAAGGAGGAGGAGGAGGAGGAGGAGGAGAAGGAGGAGGAGGAGAAGCAGGAGACGGAGGTTGATGATGAGGATGAGGGTGAGGAGGATAAGGAGGATGACGAGGAGGAGGAAGAGGAGGAGTGGGAGGAGACGGTTGATGAGGAGGAGGCGGAGGCGGAGGAGGAGGAATATGAGGAGGAATATGAGGAGGAGGAGGCAGGAGAGGAGGAGAAGGAGGAGGAGGAAGACTAAGGAGGATGATGATGATGATGAGGAGGAGAAGGACCAGACAGGAGGTGGAGGAAGAGGGGGGGGAATGAGGAGAAGGAGGCAGAGGAGGAGGACGCAGGACGCAGCATAGAAAATGGAGTCATGCAGGCACGATGCCACCTCTGAGCTAAACTAACATGGAAGCACAACTTAAAAGATAAGAGGTGCTGCGTGCGAGGTCAGTCAACCACCGCGCGCCAGAGAAACCCAACGAATTGAACTAAAGGTTTAGCTCCCGTTGCCGGGTGCCGCCCGTCAGCGAGCCAGCCCCTGGCTCTACGGCGGGCGGGGTTCGGGGGACGCGAGGGGCAGACCTCCCCAAGGGCATCGATTTTGGCAGAACCGATGGCCACGCGAGCCCCGCACCGAACACATAATAAATATGGCCCCGAACGCTGGGCCTTATGGCCGTCACATTCGAAGAGAGTCCCACTCCCCACCGCCCCGTCGGCAGCAGCATCAGCCCCCCCAGCCGCGGCAGCAGCGGCAGCAGGACCGCCCCCCCTTTGGTTACGCCACCCTAGCCGCTCGGCCGCTGCGGCCAAAGCGGCAGGCATAGGCGACGGGTCACACTTGGCCCCTGGCTTCAACAAGCTCTTGGCGCTGGCTGGGGTCCTGGCCGCGGCCAGGCAGCGCCTGCGCTGAAGGGAACCAGCAGGGCCTAAGGAGACGGGATCAGGAGCTATCACCGCGAGCCTCGGGCCTGCGGGTGCCGCCGCCGCATGCCGGGCAGGGGCAGCATTGGCGCGCTCAGGCTTAGCACAGATGATCTGGACAGCTCGCGCCAAAAAATCAAACGATTTTTTACACTCGGCCACCGAGGGCCCCAAGGCAGATGCCGCAACTTCGGCTACCGCGGCGCCTTGTGCGCCGAGCTTGGCAAAGAAATCAACCCACGCATTGCCCATAAACCGCCAGAGGTCCTCCGCCGATGTACCAGCTTCCACTAACCCCTCAAGCGACCGATGCGCGGGAGTCCAAACGAAGCGAGGACGCGGGCGGTCGGAGCAAAGCATAAAAATCTTGCGCCACACGGCAGCATGTGCTGCCATGCCGCAAGCCTGGCGGGGATCCCACCGCTCGCCTTCACGGACAAAAGACAAGTGATCACAAATTATCGTGAGATCTTGGGCCCTGAGGCGCATCGCCTCCAGGCCAGCCCATCTTTCCGCTTTGGGGACAGACTGGACCCCGCCAGGGAGCGCCCCGAATTTGGCCCGCAACGGCCACCCGTCGGGAGAAATGTCGACGACGCTCCATCCACATCGCGTGGCCTCAGGAACTGCGCTAGCAAGCCCTGAGGCATCCGTAAACAATACAAGGCCCCACTCGAGATCAGTCAAGCCCCAAACTCGCACGGCCGGCCTGCTGCTGGGAGGCGGGATCGAGATGGGGATAGAGGGAAGACCGTACAAGAAGTCAACACGATCCCAGTCAGGAGGCCCGAGGGGGGAGATGCCCTTCTCCCGCAGCGCCTGCCTGTGCTCCCACAAATCGTCGGGGAAGGCGCTCGCCGCCTGGCCATCGCCAGACTCGAATGCCGGTGGGCAGTCGAAAAACTGGTGGCCCAGGGTCCCGCTCGGGCAGTCGCAGAAACAACGCTTGGCGGACTCAGCTAAGCCAGCCGCATGCTTCCGAGCAGGTGGCCACAAACCTCCAGAAAAAGGAGGGCCCTGATGGAACCTTGGCGGGCCCCTGGGGGCAGAGAAAGCAAGCCAAGCCTCAAAGCCCTACTCCAGATCTGCTCCTGGCCGGACGCTTCGGGAAGATGGTGAGGCACGCGGCGCCATAGCCAGCGCTCTATTCCATCCCTGAACAGCGCGCGGACTTCCGCCGGGGCCACTTCATACAGCGAGATAGCTTCACCTCTGTCTGAGAGCAAAACGTGGGGCGCCGCCGTGTCCCAGCCGACCCTCCGAAGAGATAGCCACACAGCGCAGATAGGGCCGAAACACATCTTCCAGGAACCCTGGGCCCCAAGCTTGTCCCTGATGGCCGCCCAGGCCGCCCGGAACTGGCTGGGCGAGGCGCGGCGGTCCCAAATCCAGCCGGCATGCCTGCAGACCAATGGGCACGTCGCATCAAAAACGGGATCGTAAAACCTGTCCCGTTGCGTGCAAGTATACGCAGTGAGCGAAGACAAGCCACCGCGGGCCCCGACAAGCTCGCCCGCGAGCGACCGAATAGACATCAAAGTGGAATCGGTGAGCCCATTGACCCCCGCTCCATGACTACCTGCTGGCATCGCACCCGTTCGCCACAGAGCTCGAACCTTGAGACCCCCCGAGCGCCTCAAAGCGCGCAACCTCCCACGTCGCCCCAACGCCGCGCCCAAACGCTTCCTCTGAAAAGCTCTGCGCGCAGTGCCGCCCGCAAACGTGTCATGGCCAAGATTGCGCGCCGTGGTGAAACTCTTAAGCTTCAAACGCAATGCTCTGGCCTGAAGGGCCTTCCGAGCCTCTACAGTGGATGCCAGGAAACCGCATTTCCTAGCCTGCAACAAAAATCCCGCTCGCCGAGTGTACTTAATAAAACAAACTACAGCATTGAAGACAATGCCCGCATGTTTGACCACCTTGCCAACCCACTGGGAGGATACATCATCCATGGGGCCTCGGGGCACTACAAATTCAAATTCGCGCTTGAGTCTCTGGAGCGGCCTCAAAAGCAGGACTTGCATCAAGGTGGTGGCATGGCAACACCCCGCCAGAATCCCCTGATGCGACGTGCAGGAGGTACTCACACTGTTAAATCCCTTGATGAGGCGGGGCTGCTGGTATAAACACACGAGCATCCAAACCAATCTTAAAGGCAATCCTACCGCGGCAGCCTCAAGCAAAATGGCACTATTCAGTATCATCTCGTAGCATTTAATCATATCAATTAAAACAGAGACACAGTGAATGCCAGTGTTTCGAGCGATCTCCGCCTCGAGATTGTGAGAGAAGGCGCAATCCACGCTGCTGCGCCCGGGGCCGGAGCCCCAGAGGAGGTCCGACTGGTGCCCCGCCTCCCACTCCACCGACACAGGACGCCTCACCCTCCCCCAAACCCTGATGAGAGAGTGGAGCAGCGCAATCAGGCGATGCTCACCTGGCTTGTCGGCCTTTGGAAGCCTGACCAGCTCATTGGTGATGCGCTCGGCGGGCCACATACAGAGGGCCTTGCACTTCATAAAAAGCGCGGCTATAGTCTCGCGGCCATCGCTGCTCAGCCAGATCAGCGACCGCGGCGCCAGCCGCGACGGCCCCGCAGCGGTGCCCTCGCCGAACTTGAGCAGTACCTAGCGGACGTCGTTTCCGTCGATGGGGGGCAGCTGCGGCCGCTGCTCAGCGCCGTCCGGAAACTGAGCGCTCTTGCAGCCGTGGGTGGCCCATATAGTGGCCCAGTCGTCCATGCAGCCATCGATCAGCTCGAAGGGTTGAGAACTGGCGCGAGCTGCGGCTGCCGGCTGAAGCGCTCGCGCCTTCGAGAACTTGTGGGCCTTTGAGGCCCCGTTGACGAAGCTGGAGGCCACCCACTCATTCCAGCTCGCCGCCCGAGCCTTGACGAAGCCCTGCTCCTGGACCTCGGCCTGGCGCAGGATCCAGTCGACCACGTCGCCAAAGCGCAAGTCGGCAAATGCGGCCAGGCTCTGCTCGAAGAAACGCCGCACCGCGGGATCCACTAGACGAAACACCCACTGCTGGCGCAACACATTTCCGAAGGAGCGCCCCGTGTCGTACAGCAGCTGGCCAAGTCTTTGGACGTCAGCCTGCGCCCAGCTGCGAGCGCCCTGCCCCTCCAGAGCGGGCACCTGCTGGGCTGGGCCAGGCAGGCTTCGACGCGGCGGAGGTGGCGACGCCACCTGGCTGCGACCGCCCACGCGTCCGCGGGCGCGCCTCGCACAGGCGGCCGCTTCTTGGGCGGCTGCCGCCGGTACTGCGCCCGGCGCCACCTCGGAGGGCCAGCGCGGCCAATTTGCGCCGAGGCCGCGGCTCCGACCAGATCGTAGCGATCACAGAGCTCCTTCTCGACGCCCTGCAGGACGTCGCCCCATGCACGGCCGAGCTCGGCCTCGGTCTGCGCGGACGCAATCGAAGCCTGAGCGGCCGCCCAGTCCCGCGGGCACCGGCTGCACCCAGACGCTGGCCTGGCGGGGAGGGCGCGCGGCTCCCACGGGACCCTGCACCACAGGGCCCTGTCGCTGCCCAGTACCTCCAGGTCGACGGGCCTGTGCGGGTACGTCGTCGCGCACTCGTTCACTGAAGGAAATCCTACTCTCGAGAGCAAGTTCGCGTCCACCCCGAAGTAGTCCAGATTGGTGCCGGGGAGAGCCTGCCTGCAGGTGGTCTCGGCCGTCGCCAAGAGCACGGCGCCGACCGAGTTGAACCAGGGCCCAATGACGGCGGGCTCCATGTTGAAGGCGCCCGCGACGATCCAGGCCACGCCCTTGGCAGTCATGTCAATCAAGAACAGACCCACCGCGTGCAGGATGCTCAAATTGGAGGCTGCGAGCCCCGCGGAGTCGTGGAGGTAGACCGACACGCAAACGATGCCGCCGGCAACTCCCCAGTGAACGTGGCCCGCCACCGCTCGCCCAGGGACGATGTCGCCATCAGCGCGGCCAGGGGGCAGCGTCACCGTGACGCCGCGCCGAGCCAAGACAGCATTGCCGCCCTGGGTACCGCTGTCTGAAGTGGTGGAGGCCACGGCGGTGCCCCACACGCCATGGTACCCGAGGACCTCCACGCGACTCTGCAAAGCCGCCGTCTTGTCAGGCCCCGCATGGTGCTCCTGGGCGAAGACGATCGTCGACTGGAACTGCTTCGACGCGAGCAGCTCTTCCAGCTTGCCGTAGGAGGAAACGTTAACCGTTGTGATCACACCCTTGGAATCCACCAGAGGGGCTGACGAAGCCGCAACCAAGCCCCCCGTCGGTGACCTCCAGCGGCCCTCAGCAGGCCCAGCCAGGTCACCGGCCTGTGCCGCCGTCGGTGACCTTCCACTGCCCTCAGCAGGAAGCCCCGCAACAGCGCCCCCAGCACCGGCGGGGACGGCGGCCCCCGCGGAAGGGGCGGGCAAGGCCCCCGGGATGCCTGCAGCGGCGCCGCCGGCAGCAGGGCAGGCGCCCCCGGCCACAAAAGTGGACCCTTCGAGAGGGCGGCCCACGGAGCCCTTGTGCACATTGGGAGCTGCCATCATCATCACGATATAGACTAAAGCCGCTATCCTACTGTGTCTTGGGCCTCTTCGCGAAGCTCTGGAGGCCTTCGCCGACCCGCTTGGCTGCGTCGCGCAGCTCCCCCTCGTCCTCAGGGACCTGCATCCCGACCGCCTGCAAAAAGGCCCTGAGCTCCGCGGGGTCATCGGCGACACCGCACGGGATCCAAGCGCCAGAGCCTGCGCCCGCCGCGGCGGCCCCAGGCCCTGCAGCAGGACCAGGACCGCCAGCAGCATGAGGAGCCGCGGCGGCGCCAGGACCAGAGCCGCCACCAGCGACGGCCTCCTGGGCCTGCCTGGCCTCGGCCGCGGCCTTCTGCCGCTCACGCTCGGCCTGGGCCTTGACGGCAGCCTCGCGCACGCGGCCCACCACCGAGTGCAGCTCCCTGGCCAGCTCCTCGCCAGCACCGAAGGGGCCCAGAACCGCGGCCAGCTGCTCTGCCGACATCTGAACCCCAGGAAAGACCGTGTCCAAGCTCGCCTTGGCGCCGTCGACGACCATGGCGGGCTGAGGGAAATGGCCGGCGACCTCCGTGCGCTGGCTCTCGAGCTGCACGATCTCCGACTGGAGCGTCGCCAGGCTGGCCGCCACTTCGTCCACCTGCCCCTGGAGATCGCGCATCTGGGCCTGCAGCTCGGCGAGAGTCTTCTTCTTGCTCTCCGCCTTCCGCTCCGCCACCTGGATATGCTGCGAAATGCGTTGGATCTGGATCGGGAGCGGCTTGGCGCCAAGCTGTTTAGCACGCGAGCCGGCCAGCTCCTTAATCCAGCCGTCGCGGAGCTGACGAACCGCACCAGCCGAATCCGCAGTGTGCTCAAAATCGTCAATGAGCTTGCGTAGCTCCTTGGCGCGATCAGACTCGGCCACGGCTCCGTCGTCCACGTCCATGCTGGCGTCGCCCAGGACATGAGGCGGTCCAGCCTTGGATTTCTCCAGCTCCGCTTTGACCTTCTTGAGTTCGGCCTGCACCTTGCGCAGTTCGGTCTCAAACTCACGGTCCGCTTTGTCCCGGTCCTTCGTTGCGACCGAGACCGACGGGACCTTGGGCTCCCTGTGAGAGTGGAACGCCACGCCCTTGGACCGCTGGCACTGCTTGCAGGATGTGGCGGCGGCGACGTTCCACCAGTGCTCGCCAGAGCGAGGGGCCCAGCAGAATCGACAGAACCATGGCCTGGCTGCCTCCTCTCTGCGCTGGCGGTGCCCGCTTGGCGTCCCCATCGGGCCCTCGCGAGGCTGCCCGCGAGCAGGACGACAGGCAGCCAGAGCAGCCTCGTGGCCGCCACTGCTCCAGCAGGAGCTCACACATGGAATGTACTCGTGCAAAGCGTTGCACGAGGAACGTTCGAAGCAAACTCGGGGAACAGAGCTATCCCGTTTTGGCACGGAGGCGCGGGGCCCCCAAGTGCAAGAGTCTTGAGCCAAAATGGCTTGAGCCAAAATGGCTACGGAGGCAGAGGAGGAGGAAGAGGAGGAGGAGAAGGAGGAGGAGGAGGAAGAGAAGCGAGCGCCCCTGTTAACTTGTATACGCTTCTCAGTTTGTGCGTGTCATCCTTGCGCAGGGGCCATGCTATTTTTCTGTATCGTTCCAATGTTAACGGATGATTCCCGAAAGGGGTCCAGAGGAGGATGAGGCGGAGGATGATGAGGAGGAGGAGGAGGAAGAGGAGGAGGAGGAGGAGGAGGAGGAGGAGACAGTTGATGATGAGGAGGCGGAGGGGGATGAGGAGGAGGAGGAGAAGGAGGAGGAGGAGGCAGGAGAGGAGGAGGAGGAGAAGGAGGAGGCGGAGGAGGAGGAGGAGGAAGAAGACAAAGGAAGATGATGATGATGATGATGATGATGATGATGATGATGAGGAGGAGGAGGAGGAGGAACAGGCAAGAGGTGGAAGAAGAGGGGGAGGATGATGAGGAGGAGGAGAAGGAAGAGGAGGGGGATGATGAGGAGGAGGAGAAGGAGGAAACGGAGGAGGATGATTTTTAACTCCGCACCATGCCCAGGAGGTGACACCTGGGAGAGGCCAGATAAATCTGGCACACAAGCGGACCTAGGCGGTGGCTGACGCGAACGACGGGCACCCCAAGGACCGGAGTCAGTCAGAGTCATCAGACTCCGCAGACCTAACGCGAGCATCCTTCATCAGAAGGGGGGCATCATCCTCCTCTTGGAGGAGGCGCAGCCTGCCTGAACTCTGCTGCTCGGTGGGGCTACCCTCCAACGCATTGGCAAGAGACGGCCTGGTGTGGGCGAACAGGAAGCGAGCAACCTCCTCTCCCACCGCAAAAGAATCCGAATTCCTCCTCCCCTCCGGACCAGAGGGAACCAAGGGCACGGGTGGCCTCGGGGTCTGGGGGGAGGAACTCTGAGCAGGAGACGGATCAGGCCGAGCGACTTGCACGAGACGGCCCCCACCACCCGACTCGAACGACGCCTCAACCACACCAACACTCTGGTCCTCCGCCTCCTGCTCAATATCATCAAGGATAAACACTTGGCACGTTACCCCCGCAAGCTTGGGGTGCAGCCCACGGCTGAGCGACCGCAACACTGCATAATAATATTTACTGAGATTGCCTCTGACCTCTGGCCTACAATCGGCCCGAAGCTTCTTAAACTGACCACCGCATGTGTACCCGAAACATCTCATGCACAGGAATAGCATGGTTTCGTTGGAACATTCCAGACCAATCACCCGATGACCACGGTCCTGGAAACCGAGAGCCGCAGACGGCAAAACACCCGAGCACTTGCCTGTGGGGGGTCTGGATTGCTGACGCTTGAACTGAAGGCGCGCTTGGCAACGCCACAAAGTGCGGCACCAGTGCCACTGGTGGGCGACTGAATTCGGCTCCACCTTGGCTGCAGGCTCAGACTGCCTGTGCCAGGGCACATTGGTCAGATCCAGTTTTGGCCAGATGGGGAGGAGGGAGTAGGCGAGCTTACACACCTTCCTAGCTGCAGTCGTGAGGCGCGAAACCTCTTGCAGCTCAGATGGCGAGGGCTGTGGGTGGGAAACAGCGCCCTGCTTAGCAGCTTGGTCAGCTGCATCATTCCCTCTCTTGCAGAAAAGTTCATAATATGTTAGCTCGTCGCTGTCCTTGACATGCGCACGAACCTTCACAACACGAGGAAAAAGAATTCCTCTTCAGAAGCATGTCAGCATATGGTCTCTTATAATGAGTCTGCCTGACACCAGTCTGAGCAAACTGCTTGACCACATTACTGCAATCACTGTAGCCCACGGATGGGCCAACAAGAAACTCATTTGAGGCACCGTAGGCGCCAAACCCTCCAGCCTGGGACGTTTGCGGGAGGTGGGCCCAGATCGGGCCCCAAATGGAACAAACATGCTCGAGGTCATCGTTGAAAACAGCCAAACCCCAACCAGCCCTGTTTAATTCAGGAACATCGCACTTGGTCTGGGACCCGTCCAAAAACACATGCCCTGAGATCTCAGTACTGGTGGAGGTCGAACCAGCCCAAGACACTGAAATAGGGGACTCCTTGGCGGGCGGCGGCAGCTTGTCACCTGGATGCGGGAAACACGCCTTGGTATAGAGCTGGAAATCCTCCTGATCAGGCTGGGCCTCCAGAGCATTCTGCACGAACTGAGGGTCAACGATCTCCAATCTACGATCTTCGACGACTGGGCATTCATATAACCGGTGCTGGATCGTATCAGGAGCGCTTTTGCACAGCTCACAGAGGAGATCGTCACCTTCTAAAGCGTAGCCTGAAGCCTGCGCACGGGTCTTCGTCCACAGCCCGTCACAGGCAAAACACTTGAGAGAGCCTTTCTGCAAAGGCGTAAGCCTCCTGGACCTGAGCTGCTGCTTGACGACATCGAAACATGACCTGCCTTCGGACCCCAGCTTTTGTCCAGAATACTTCTCCAAGGACCTCAGGACCCCTTGGTGCAGATGCCTCTTGATGAGTTTTGGGGAAGTGGTGGTGAGACTGATTTCCACCCCAGTGTCCGTGACCAGGGTCGTGAAGTCGGCCATGGACCAACCAATCCTCTCCAAGGAAAGTCGAGCAGCTGACAAAGGACCTGAGCAACTGCGCCACGTAGCGTTACCTGTATCGTTCCAATTTTAAAGGATGATCCCCGAAGGGGGTCCAGAGGAGGAGGAGGAGGAGGAGGAGGAGGAGGTGGAAGAAGAGTAGGAGGCAGAGGATGAAGGGACGGGATGACGGGATGGGTGCAGGCGGGGTGAGGAAGACGGAGGAAGAGGAGTGAGGAGGTTGATGAGGAGGAGGCGTGGGAGGATGAGAGGGAGGAGTGGAAGAAACGAACATCTGCAATACAAGCATATGAAAGTACACCGCGTGTTAGCATGCCATAACATATCGTGACACTTCACAGGGCACACGCCCTGTGAAGTGTCACATCACTCAACACGGCAGCACGTTCATAACGTGTATATATATACAATGTGTATATATATACACACCATCGCATCCATCTACATCAACAATTTCCAGTACGATGCCCCAGCACCAGGGACTCCCAAAGACCCTCGACAAAAAACGGCTCGGGACGAAGGCCCGTTCACGGGGAATGTGTCGAGAGCTACAGGAGCTGGGGATCTGATAAGCTCAAGTTGTCGAGAGCCTGGGTCTCTCTTCTATGCGATCCAAGCCCGTGATCAACCAGCATGCGGCGGGTGCTGCAATCCCCCGACTCTTCCTCATGCGAGCTCGTTGCTTTAATCGCTTTTGTGTTGTGCGTGCTCACCCGACCTTCAATTTCAATGATGCTTGCAGGTCAACCTGTAAGCTGTCTCACCAGGACCGACGTGTGCTGGCCGACCCATAGCCAGAGACACTTTACGACCCGTCGTCGAGCATGGCTGTGCCTCTGACTGTGCCTTTGCCTTATATTTGCGCTAATGCTCAACATTGCTGATCTAGATTTCGATTTGCGCAGTCCCACATCCAGCTGTCAGAGCCTTCGACGTGCTGATGCTAGGCAATCCGCATTATAGACAGGCCAACGAAGTCCTCGAAATCCAACAAGACCAACGGCTCATCCACGGACACAGGCGCCTGGCGCGGACAATCTGTCACGTAAACGATCCAACTAGTCCAAATGACACATTTCTGGACCAGGGGCCGGGGGGCACTGGGCCTCTCCGATTTTCCACATTTGACAAGCAAGACCTTGACGGGCCATCGGACGCGCACGCAAGAAATCCACGATTGGCGAAAGGGCCCGACTAATGAAATCAAGACAGTCAAACATATATCGAAGGCACACGACAGTCATGCTAATCATGATCAGCGCGACCATGGTCATCACCTGAACTTACATCACGATTCTGTATAGTTCTGAGATCATGACATATGAAGATGTTACCAGGCCGCATTGCAGCGTGCTCTGCATCAGAACTCAGTCCATCAAATGATGCACCTTCGCGATGGGAGCACCTCGCACGTAAACTCAACCAGAAAAAGTGCAGTGCAATCACGCGCACCAATTCCAAACACCTTCAGGCTCCTGCAAGCGGCACGCTCAGGAGAACACGAATAATGACGACCGCAGCACGTGCGGCCACCACCTGGAAATGCAGAAGCGACAGAGAAACATTGAACGCCTACCAGGTTCTGCACCATGGGGTTCCTCCCTGAATCGATGTTACATTCTGAATGTTTACTTTGACGACCGCCCTGCTCCAGATGGAATCCGGGAGGTTGAACGTGGGGTCCATTCTCAGGATCCACTTTCTTATCGATAGCCGCCTGAAGCTAAGCTACAGAGGTCGCATCGTCATCCGGCAAGTGGGCATCTTGGAAAGGTCGATGGACAGGGGGTTCAGGGCCTCGCTGCCTTTGGTCGACACGTCGTGGGGAGCTCGTTCGCCCCGCCCATTTCGGCATACAGTCGAACCTAAGATAGAAGACCATCCTTCAAGAGCACGAGACCCTCCGATGGCCAACACACACAGAATATCCAAGGGTACCCTCCCCAGGGTGCACAAGAACATCCGACAAACACGAATAATATGGTACCCTCCCCGAACCGACCTCGATCTTCTACCTCGGTCCGACCGTATCCCTCACACGGATCGTGCCCCACAGCGAGCTCCACCTACGGCCCCTGAGGGAGGGTTCGCATGGCATCGCCCCGCCTGCTCTAGGCGCGCCCCTCCGTCAGATCGTATCCCACAGTGAGCTCCACCTACGGCCCCATGCATGCAAGCGTCCACTCAATTCGGCACACCCTTCACACAGATCGTGCCCTGCTGAGAGCTCTACCTACGGCCTCAAAAGGAGATAGGGCTCGCATGTAAGCCTAGTTCGTTCCTCCTCCCTTCCACGCCTCACGTGGATTTTGCCACCTGGGGTCTCAACGGATGCGTTCGCATTGGGGCCTCCGCCCAATCTGCCCCCCTCTGATGCGGACCTTGCCGCACAAGGACCCCGAGAACTGACGTTGTGAAACAAGTGGAGGGAGCGTGATCTACTGTCGCTAGGCTGCAAACTATCCCCCCTCCCCTCCAGGAAACCGGGGGGGGGGTGGAGGGAGGGGGGCTAAAAGCCCCCCCCCTTCCCCAGAACCCGGGGGGAGGGAGCCCGCCTCCTCCCCGGAAACCGGCTGGGAGGGCGGTGTCGTCGTCGTGGTCGTGGTCGTGGTCGTGGTCGTCGTTGCCCTCGTCGCTGGTGTCGTCTTCGCCCGTGGCGGCCCACAACCCCCCCCCCTCGGTCCGAACCCAAGGGGTGGGGGGGCCTCTGAACGCCTCTCCCCTCAGTCCGGACTGGGAGGCTGTTGTGCTCCCCCCCTCGGTTCGAACCGGAGGAGGGGGGTCCTGCCAAGAGCGGCAGAAAGCGCTCTTTCAAAAAATGCAACATCGCTTCAAATCACGACAGGAAACCTACAAACCCAATTTTTCCGCGTCGATTTTCGAGCCAGACTCGAGGATCTACTGACCCGGGTCAATCCAGACCCGGGTCAGCCAGGCTTTGCAGGATCCTGCAGGTCCTGCGCCCAAGCCCAAGGCAATGCAACCCTGCCCCGCTTGCATGGGCCCCCGTCTCTTGCGCCCCGTCGGATCGATCTGTGAGGGCCCAGGGCCCGAAACTGGGCGAAAGCAGCCGGCGCGACAAAATGGCAACGCGGGCGCAGAAAAAAGCGACGGCCGCCGAACAAAAACGGAGGCCGCCGAAGAAAGCGACGGGCGCCGAAAAAAGCGAAGGCCGCCGAAAAAAAGCGAAGGCCACCCAAAAAGCGACGGACGCCGAAAAAAGCGGGGGACGTCTACCTGCGGCCTCGGTGGGCACGTATCGCATGCTGGCCGCCTCCGCCCCTCTCGGGCACAGCCCTCGCGCGGAAATCTGCGGCCCAACGGGCAGTTTTTGGCTCGCCTCTGCGTGCTCGCTCCGCAGCCTTTCCCCTCTCCGCACGGACTCGCGGCGCGCGGTGGATGCAGACGAGGCCGCGGCCTGCGCCTCCACAGCTGGCTGCACAAGGTAGGTTCGTGCGGCGTCAGCGCGCGCAAAGGTTTCCGACGCCGCGTCGATCGCTCAACCTTGAAATCGATCGCGATCCCGTTCACCAGACTACTTCTGAGCGAAACCACGGAGAAACCACGAACGACACATTGTATGCTCATCTCCGTCTCTGCTGTATCTTTCCCGTATCTCAAACGAAATACGTGGTGCTCCCTGGCCAGCTGGACGCGACGGGGCGGCAAGAACCCCTCCAAAGTCACACCCCCTTGAGGCGTGGGACCTCCAGAGGAAGTGCGCATCCTTGGACTGCACTTGATCCCTCACTTGTCCTGCGACAGGCTATTGTCATGAGTGCGCCATGGTCTTGCCGTCGGGAAAAAAATCCTCACGCAACGCTCCCCGCCACAGAAGACCCACATCTCTGGCGGCTCGGAAATTTAGTGCTGGAACTTTGTTGCACATGTCTGCGTCTGGAGGGCGTTTTCTGGGCCCTGGGTCCGTCTGGAAACGACTCAGAATGAAAACCAGTCCCGGAGAAAATGTCGAGAAATCCACGATCATGGGACTCGAGATGAACTGCTCGGCGAGGGTTACCGTCAAGCCTTTCGAGACAGGTGGGCGCGCTGTGAAGGCAACACGAACGCGGTATGGGCAGAGCCATGAGCCCGACAGGCCAGCGAAGTCTCTCCCCTATACGCCCGCGTAAATCCGCCGGCCCCCCATGGGTGCGCCTTGCTGCGGTGCTGTCCTGATGCCATTGTGCTTGCTGTCTTGCATGTGGCCGCGCCCACTATGTGGCGCTGCCAACCTGTGGCAGCCACACACCCGTGTTGGCGGGCATGTTGCGCGACCCCTCTCGGGAGCCCTCGGGAGCCCAACGGGGCTGATGTGATCCCGTTCTGTCCCCGTGGCACAACGGGGCTAGGAGACCCCGTGCTGACCATGACCGCCGCTCCAGTACAGACTCCGTGTGACGCAATCACAATGGACTTCGGCATGTTATCCTTGGTCTCTTCAGCCCTGCCTCTGGTTACCTACACGTCGGTCGGATGCAGTGGGTAGAACCATGAAGTAGGAAGGCGCTGGACCGCCTCCTGAAGAGGAAGGAAAGGGGGAAGCCACTCGTTCATTGAAGTAGGAAGGCGCCTAAAGTAGATTGGGATCTGGGAATCCCGAAATACCTACTTTCAATGACCGGCGTGTAACTGTCCACTAGGGGGCCTGCGGCGTCCTCAGAAGCCACCCAGGCAGGGGGTCCCTCAAGTTTCAGGTTTCCCATGGGGCCTCGCAGACGGCCCATGGAGGGCTCATGAGGCCTCGCAGGCGGCCCCAGGAGGCTCCGAAGAGGGCTTCAAAATCCAAGGCAGCCGAAGAGAGCCCCACTACGCCCCAAGATGGGCCCAAGGCGGTAAAAGAGGGCCCTCAAACGCCCCGCAGGAATGAGCCAAGACTGCCCAAGAGCGTCCCAGGAGGGCCCCAAGAGGTCTCCAAGAGGGCCCCCAACAACCCTCGAGATGGCTAGCAAGGGCCCAGGACGGCCCAAGATGGCCCTAAGACTGTGCACGTGAGTCTGACGACAGACGGACTCAACCACAAGACGAGAAACAAATCTACGACAAGGAAAACGCGAACGTGGGAGATGAGCGCTCTCGATTTCGCTCGCCCGCCACTTTCGCTCGCCTCCAACTTTCGCTCGCCTCCCACTTTCGCTCGCCTCCCGGTTTCGCTCGCCTCCCACTTTTGCTCGCCTCCAACTGTCGCTCTCACGTTTTCGGTAACCTCCCACTTTCGCTCGCCTCCCACGTTCGCTTCGCCTCCCACGTTCGCTGCGCCTCCCACGTTCGCTTCGCCTCCCACTTTCGCTTCGCCTCCCACTTTCGCTTCGCCTCCCAGGTTCGCTTCGCCTCCCCCTTTCGCTTCGCCTCCCCCTTTCGCTTCGCCTCCCACTTTCGCTTCGCCTGCCACTTTCGCTTCGTTTCCCACTTCCGCTTCGCCTCCCATTTTCGCTTCACATCCCACTTTTACTTCGCCTCCCACTTTCGCTTCGCCTCCTACTTTCGCTTTGCCTCCTACTGTCGCTTCGCCTCCGAAAGGAAGGTTTGCAAGGCGAACGAAAGTGGAAGGCGAAACTAGTCGATCGAAAGGCGAACGAAAGTGGGAGGCAAAAGTGAGAGGCGAACGAAAGGCGAACGAAAATGGGAGGCACAAGTATGAGGCGAACGAAAGGTAAACAAGGGGGCGGGCCTTCTCAGGAGGCCGCAAGGCGTCGAGATACCGAGATATCGAGATATCGAATCCCGGCCCGGCCCCGCCTCCGATATCGAGATACCGAGATATCGAATCCCCGCCCAGCCACGCCCTCGGATATCGAGATATCGAGATGTCGAGATATCGAGCCCGGGCGAAAAAACACACTGGTTTACCGGGACGCTTGGCACCCACGCTTCAACATGCGACTTGCATTCTGTTGTGGCTTGAGTTTAACTGACATGCACTTTTTCTTGGGGCTCGGATCCGATATGTTTTACGCCTGCTCCTATGTATAGCCCTTCTCCTGTGGCTCGAACCGCTTGTCTTCTACGTGCGTTCCTATATATTGCCCCACTCCCGGGGCTCGAATCGCATGTGCTTTGCGTCTGTTCCTATAGAGTTTCCTTTTTTGGGGCTCGGATCCGCTGAGTTTTTTTTTTCGTATGTGCCTATATATTGCTGTATGATATACGTATGTTCCTATATATATATATATAGAGAGAGCTGTTTTCCTGGGGTCTACGGTGTGTTTTACGAATGTTCCTATCGATTGCCCCTTGGCGGGGGCTCGAATCCGATGTGCTTCATGCATGTTCTCATATATGGTCCAGGGCTTGGCCCCCCCCCACCCCCAATGCTGATGCCATTGGGCCCCCCCCCCCCGCGCGATGGTCCCCCCCGCCCCCCCCTGTGGGCGTGGCGTGGTGCTGCGCTGCGGTGCCCCCCCCCCCCCCTGTGGATGTGGTGTGGTGCTGTGGTGGTTCAGAAGTGGGCGTGGCGTGGTGCTGCGCTGCGGTGCCCCCCTCCCCCCCCCCTGTGGATGTGGTGAAGTGCTGTGGTGGTTCAGAGGTCGTCGTCGTCGTCGTCGTCGTCGTCGTCGTCGTCGTCGTCGTCCTCGTCGTCGTCGTCGTCGTCGCCGTCGTCGTCATCGTCGTCGTCGCCGCCGCAGCCGTCGTCGTCGTCGTGGTCGTCGTCGTCGTCGTCGTCGCCGTCGTCGTAGTCGTCGCCGTCGTCGTCGTCGTCGTCGTCGTCGCCGTCGCCGTCGCCGTCGCCGTCGCCGTCGCCGTCGCCGTCGCCGTCGCCGTCGCCGTCGCCGTCGCCGTCGTCGTCGTCGTCGTCGTCGTCGTCGTCGTCGTCGTCGTCGTCGTCGTCGTCGTCGTCGTCTCTGGGACCACACCATCTTGGGGGGGGGGCCCGAGGAATCCTGGGACCATACCATCTGGGGGGGGGGCCTGTGAACCCTCGACCCTGGACCATATATTGCCCCTTTCCTGGGGCTCGAAACTTTTTTTTTTTTTTTTTTTGTTTTCTTCTTTTTTTTGTATCCTGTGCGGCCAGCATCTCTGGCGCCAGGACCCAGTGCGCAATACAGGCCGTTGTGTACAACAAGTCGGGCGGCAAGCGCAATTCGAGAGGCGGCGCAGCAGAGACTGTGATCACTGTCTTGTCCACGTGGGTCTCGGGAGGAGGGGGACAGGAGGGGCAGGAGGAGGAGGAGCAAGAGGTGGAGGAAGTGGGCCAAGGACGCGGGAGAGTGGTCAATCGACCGCAGGAGGCACCGCCTGGCAGATACCGAGGAAGCGAAGGGTAGCACTTTGGCTCACACTCCTCCTCGTCTGCCTGCTGCTCCCCAACTCACCACCACCACCACCACCACCACCCTGGCTGACGCGCTGACACAAGGTTTCGCTTCGCGAACGGTCCTAGCCTATCCTGCCCCCGGTTCACACGAGGAAGTCCATCAGGCTGGGCTCCCGCGTCGCGGAGCCCCCACCTTCCTCCCCGAACATGCTCCTCGTGAAGCGCAGCATGTCCCCGAGGGCCAACTCCCCCGGCCTCTTCCACAGCGTGAGCCTCGCCTCGCCGGTCAGCAGCCCGGGCACCTGGGCGTCCTGCTCCTCCGTGAAGCCGCCGTCCGCGCAGCGGCCCTCCTGGAAGCCCGCGGCCGCCACTGCAAGGTCGGCGTACCTGCGCGCGGCGGTGGCCTGGAAGCACTCAGCGCCTTCGGAGCGGTAGATTGTGGTCCAGCCCTCGTCCGCCTCCGCCGGCTTCGCGCCCCACGCGTACACGTCCGCCTGGACGCCCGGGCCCTTGGCCACGGTCTCGTTGTAGATCTCGTAGCCGAGGCTCGCGCACACGGCGCCGCTCTCGGCTTCTACGAGGCTCGGCGCGAAGAACCTGGCCACGAGGGCGGCCTGCGGCGTCATGCAGACTTCGCTGCACAGCCGCTTCTCGTCGTTGATCTCGTAATACTTTGATCTTCCCTCCTCGCAGGTCTTGCAGCACACGGGCAACCTCTCGGTGGGCAGGCCCATCGCCCGGGCGAGGGCCTGGCTCAAGGCGCCCTTGCCCGCCTTCTTCAGGCCGGCCAGGGGGTCCGCCTTCTTGTAGAGCGTCACGTTGACGTGCCCGCCGATGATTGGCACAACGGCGCTGCGGCTGCCCGTCGGCTCCTCGTAGCCATGGGCGCCGCAATGGCCCTCCGCCATCTGGAGCCACTTCTCCGCTGCCTCCTTCAGCCGCGCATCTATCGTGAACTGACCACACTCGTCGGGGCCCTGTGACACCTTGTACAGGGTCACGGTGGTGGCTGGCAACTCTGGCGCATTCGCCTGGCCGGCAGCCGCAACGAGCGGCGCGAGGGACCAGGCGGCAAGCAGCCGCATGACTGCGGGCTCTCTTCCCGTCTACTTCCGGCGCGAGACCGGGGCAGCAGCAGCGAGCGCCCTTGAGCCAAAATGGCTACGGATTCCTGGGGCTCGAAACTTGTGTGTTGTACGTATGGTCTTTTCGATTGCCCCTCTCCTGTGGCTCGAATTTTAAACATTCAATGTACGTTCCTGTAGATTGCCCCTCTCCTGGGGTTCGAACCGGATGTGTTTCACGTGCGTTTCTAGATATTGCCCCTCTCCTGTGACTCGAATCCTATGTGTGTTTACGTGCGTTCGTTTAGATTGCCCTTTTCCAGGGGCTCGAACCCTACTTGCGTGGCGTCTGTCCCTATATATTGTCCTGGGGCTCGAGTTCTATGTGCCTTACGTCTGTTCCTACATGTTGCTTCTTCCCTCGGGCTCGGGCCCTGTGCGTGCTACGTGTGTTTGATGCATGCTCCCATAACTTGCTCCTTTCCTGGGGATGTGCTGCCACGTCGGTTCGAGGCGTTGCTGATACACTGAGGGCATTGGGTAAAGAACCCTTGGGTAAGGAATCCAGGGTCTGGAAGCCGGTGGAACTCCAATCGAGGCTTGGCCTCGGATATCACCGCCACCTTCGTGAGATAAGGAATCCTCCAGGGTCTGGCGCCTCCTGGGCGCATTCCTTAACCAACGCCCCCACCGTAAGGCGAGGGTCGAGACTGCGCCTCGTCAGCCTGTGGATGTCTCGCCTTCGCCATCGCCGCGGAGCTCTCCTTCCGCTGGCGAGGACCTGGCAGGCGTGTCTCCCAGCGGCGCTGCTCAGCCTGCCGACGGAGGAACCAATGGGTGGGACACAGGGGACGCCTGGGGCTTCCATAGGGGGCCACATGCGAACCCTACCCCTACCCTTCACGATTTCTGAGGGGGAGGGTGGGGTTCACTTCGCTCGGGAGCTCCCGAACGAAGTGAACCCCAACCTCCCCCTCAGAAATCGTGGGGGGTAGGGGTAGGGTTCGCATGTGGCGTCCTATTCCACCGCATCTGCTCGCAACTGGGAATGCGCGCGTTTTCTGACGCCCGAGGAAATAGAGGAGGCTCCTGGGTTGGCGGAGGCAAGCCGCGGCGATGCTCCTCAGCTCGCTGCGCGGGCCGCGCCGCCGCCTCCCGAGGGCCAGCGGAGGCGGCAGCCGCGCTGGCGAGGGTCAACGGCGGAAGCGCCTCGGCTCCCCGCGGTGGTCGAGCGAGCCGGTCCCCCGAGCCGGGAGAGTCGCCCGCGGAGGCAGCGGCGCTGCTCTTCCCGCGGCGCGGCCAATCCGCGCGAGCGCTGCCCAGCTGCTCAGCCAGGGCCCCCGCGGCAGCGCCACTCAGCCGGCCGCTCGAAGGGTCGAGCTCATCGACGCAGCCTCCGTGGCAAGGTGGGCTATCGCCCGACTTGTTTTCAAATACCGACACGCCTCATGAAGCACTTGCACTTCGAGAAGGGGGTTCCGCGACAGGTCGGCGGCTAGGAGAGAGTTGGTGCCCCAGTCACCTAGGCGACAGGAGTGATCGAGCAGCTGCTGCAGTGGAAGCCTACTTTCGCGGACGGCAAAGGCATCTCTTCCGCTGGCGAACAATCTGTGTTCACCGATGAGAAGAGAACAAACAGTCCGACAGATGCAGACAACGTTCGACAAGATGCCGGATCAGATCGTGCTGCAGCGTCGCAGAAGTGGCGCACGGGCTGCAACACAGCGGCTCTCGGCAGACCTTCCTCGCCAGCGCAGGCGAGGCCGTGTCCAACGGCGTCTCCGCAGGCTGCCAAGAGGGGGCAACTGTTGCGCTGGCAACTCTATTTTCTGGTGCCGTCGACGAGAGAGCTTCACCGGTGTCGTCGAGCAGCTCACCACACCGGACGATGCTTCTCTGCCCGTCGTGCTCTGGAAGGCCAGCGGGCGTCTCGCTCTGCAGCGCGCCGAGGACGCGCGCCAGGACTCGCTCTCGCCAAGCGCGCCGCTTGGAAAACATGATGTCGCCAGGGAGCCTCCGGAAGAACACGCTACAAGAGTGCGACATCAATCTTCTCGGCAGTCTCCGAAACGGATCACTTTTACACGAGATGAACGCGGCTGTCCGCGCGGACGGCCACCCACGGCAGAATCTACAGCGCCGACGGCGCCATCCGTGTGGAAATTGGTGGCAACGCGGGCGATGCATTGCGACAGGCTGTAGGCGCATTTTTGAAATGGCCCGTTGGCGACGCTGCGGATTCTTGGAGCGCAGAGATGCGCGCGTGACTGCCGGCGGCGTTCTTGGCGTGGAGAG
>CAUYUJ010017524.1:103808-121308 GCA_963575745.1 Prorocentrum cordatum | reverse complement strand
CCTCCGCGCGCTTCAAGGCGACCAATCTATTCTCCCCTGCCTTGCTGAAGGCCGCGAATATGCCCCCGTTATTCTTGGTGCCGTCCACCGAGGCCTTCGACGCCTCTCTGGGCCGCTCGAGGACCTTCTTGTTTTTCTAGTTGCGCGACCTCTTCGGCTGGTTGCCTTGCTCCTCCGCGTCGATGATCGCCTTGGCCGCCTCGATTTGCCCCGTGGATTGAGCAGTCCATGCTAGGCCCCATGCGCGCTGCTTCTGATCACGGCGCACTTGTTCTTGTGTGATGTACTTCTCCCCGCCATGGCGGAACTTTTCCTCGTCGCGCCACTCGGACCATTTCCCGCGCCCAATGGATAATTCGCAGTTGACGCGAACCCTCTTCCACTGGCTTCCTCTTCCTCCTTGGTCTTGTTCACGTCCTGGCTCGTTCCTGGTGCGCTCCCTGTGGCTCTCCGTCATCTTGCAGTGCCCGAGCCGCCCGCCGCGTCGGCCGCATGGCCAAAGCTTGTGCTGCTGGTGGAGGCCATGCGCAGCCCTCTGCGTCCTGCACTCCGAGATGCCCTCGCTAGTGCAAGTTCGCACAAAGGCGGTGGTTGAACCAGATGGACTGTGAGAACTGGTGGTGGGCAACGGGGGTCTGTCTCCTCTCTGAAATCCCGCGTTGTGTCCCATCGTCCCCAAAGATACTTCATAACATTCTGGAGTCGGGGCCCGATCCTGACACCCCGCTGATGTCCGTGACCCATCGCTAAATTTAGGTTGTCTGTTTGATGCCCGTAAGGTATGCAGGAGCCCAAACACGCCGCATCGCCACAACTGTAAATGGCCACAAGGAGATGGAAGGGCAAGTAGGGCAATGCTGGGATGTCGTGCCGTCACAAGTTATGGCGTAGGCAAGTAACTGTTGGGATGGGAGGGCTGGCTGCCGCCTGGGCGACCTCGCGCCAGGGCGTGCCTTCGCAACTCTGCTTCCCATTCCGCCCGGAATTTGAGGGCCAGTTGGTAGCGCCGGCCGTTCGGGGACATGTGTCTAAGTTTGGCGAGGCGCTCAACGTCCATGCTGGTTGGCTCCGCGATCTTTTCCTCATCGGAGAGATGCCGTCTGGCTTGTCCGCTGTTGGGCACTCCTGAGAGGCCCGCCTGCGCTGGGTGGGGCCTCCTGAGGGGCGGCGTCCTCAGAACTCGGTTCGGTCGCCCTCGCAAAAGGGGGTCGTGAAAATGCTTGTCCGCGCCAGTCGCGGTCGGGCACGAGGTGCTGGGGTTCTTGCGCTCCGAGATGCCCATCGCTAGTGCTGCCGCCCCCTCTTCTCCCTGCGGCGCCGACGCTGGAGTTCGCGTTCCACCGCCCTCTCCAAGTCCGTCTTGGGCGCCGCCGAAAAACGATCAGCATCGCCGCTGCTTTCTTCAAGTTGTGGCCCGAGAACTTGTCCAGCTTCTCCCGAATATCCTCGTTCGTGCCTTTCGGGGGCGACGCTCTGAAGTTGGGGGCCGTGTTGATGCTGATCTGGATCTTGCCCATGCCCTCCATCCAGAACTGCTTGTCCTCGTTCGGGTTCTTGTGCTTGCTGTTGCGAACTTTGTGGCTCTCGCTGGCCCTGCGCAGCTTGATCGTCTCGGTGGCCGCGGCCTGGCAGTAGATGTTGCTGCCGCCCACCGGCGCCGCGGAGTTGTTGAGCGTGTCGATCGCCCAGACCATGGGTGCTCCCACCGATGTAGCGTCCTCTTTCTGCCAGTCCGTCACGGTCTCTGATGCGCCTTCTATGGGCGCAATTCCCGCGTGGATGCCCGGCGGTCCGAGTGAATGCCCCTTGCCCCGCCCCCTGGCCAGGTTCCCGTGGCAGCGGCCCGCGGCTGAGGCCTTCCGAAACGCCCGCGTGCAGACTAGGGCGAAGTAGAGTCCGTGGTGGTTCATCTCGCGCATCTCTGCCGCGGATCGGAAGGCTGGGCGCTGGGGTCCGCTCGTGGCTCCTCTGAGGTCGGGCTCCTCGTAGTCGTCCGTTGACTGGGGTTGCTGGCGGGGGGGCCTGCGGCCTCCTCCCTCGCCCTTGCCGCCCCATCTCGCTGCCTCGGCCGCGGCCGAACGCGCGCCCCCTGCCGGCGTGGCGCTGGCCGGCCCCGGTGCCCACTGGTCCTTGCCCTCTCCCTTGTCGCCCTGGTGCTTCGGCTCGCCCTCTATCTCTGCGTCGGGTCCGCGTTTTTTTTTTTTTTTTTTTTTTTTTTTTTTTGTTTTTTTTTTTTTTTTTTTTTTTTTTTTTTTTTTTTTTTTTTTTTTTTTTGTTTTTTTTTTTTTCCGGGGGGGGGGACAGTCGCCGAGACGCGCTTGCCATCCTTGGGGGGCAGGGCGCTGCGAGGGCCCGGGTGGCGGCAGCGGGCGCGGGTTTGAAACTCTCCGAGCGATTGAGCCCGATGGCCAGTCGTGGGAAGAGGGCCCCTGCGCGGGGTGGTTCCAACTGCTCCTGTTTTTGTTGCATATCCCATGGCTCTCCGCGGCCCTCTTGACATGGTCAACCGTATTTTTCTCGTAGCGAACAAGCTCAAGTACCAGGGGCACTAGTTTGTCACCGCTCGGCTGGGGGCCAGGGGTCGGCAGCTGCGCGCCGCTCTCCCGCGCGCCGCCGACGCCGCCGCGGTTGCACATTGCGCCCCGCGCACCTGTCCCTCGGAGCCCTGCTCCCAGTCGCGCCAGAATGGGGTGAAGAGATCGTCTCCTTCGGGGACCTCTGGCAGGGTGGCTCCCCATATCTGTCCAGCGCGGCGAGCATGCTGGGGTCCGTGCCAACCCGAGCTTCCCCATCCCGTGTGCCAGTTTGGAACGTGGGGATGTCGGAATGCCACTGCGTGCGCCAGTTCGCCGCGCCCTCGCTGACTTCCGCCGGCGCCTGAGAATCTTGAACAACCTGCTGGGGCCAAAACGTGGGCGCCGCGCATGCCCATCAAATTTCCAATCGCTCGATTCCGCAGAAGCGATCCAGTTCTGATGTTCCAGATGCCGCCGCAAGTGCACTGCCGAAGTCCTCTGTGCGCCGTGCCTATTGCACGCGCCATGTAGCCTGCGGGTTCGCAATGATGTAGCGCAGCGCGACATCCTCCACCATTTGAATACCTCATCGTTGGAGCAGCACCTGGTCGATCCATCCTCTTGGGTCCAGCTCGTCCTGCCCCCTGCCATCCGTCTCAGCAGCATTGCCGTGGCGCGGTCCAGCGCGTCGTAGTGGCGGCCCCCGAGTACACGGGCCAACGGCCCGCAAGGGCCCGCGCCCGAAACAAAGGCCTGGAACGTGCCCATCTTAATTTTGTCAGAAATATCTGCGGACCAGAAGCACCCGCAATGCCCGTGGGCTACGCGCGCGGCATCGCACCTCCGTAGGATCTCCCCCGCGCAGCCTTGATCGCCAGGCACGGGGGGCCCGGCGCGCGCATCTACCTCATCGGCTTGCCTTGGAACCGCCCTGCCCGTTCGAGCTGCTGTGTAACCCCGTCTCGCCCTGGACCGAAGAGAAACCAAGTGGTTGGCCTTGGCTGGGTTGGAGCTCCACCCTCCAATGGCCAACTTGCGCTCCAGGCGCTCGGTGATGGCGTTGATCTGCCCCGCAATCCTGCGCGCCCGCGACCCCCCCCCCCTTGCTGGCGGCGCGCCCCGACGAGCCGAGATGTCCTCGCTCTCGCTGGGAGCTGACTGGTGCTCCGAGATGCCCTCGCTAGCGTCAGTTCGCGCCTGCGTCGGGAAGGGTGGGGCCGCAGCGTGGATCTTGGCGTTGTCATCAATGGGCGCGTTGAGCGAGAGGTCGCGCCCCCGCTCCGTAAATCGGGTTCGTTGTGTCGCGCGCCGTTTGCGCGTCGCCCCCCTCCCGCTCATCTTGGCGCCGTTGCCCCGCGTAGATATTGCAAATGTCATTAAATTGCCGTGGGCGCAGAATCCCATCTGCGCGAACTGGGCGGTCAGCGCGTGGGCCCGCTCGTCTGCGGATTCCATGCTCGGCGCCGTGTAGTTGGTCGCCTCGATAGCAAAGGGCTGGCCCTCCTCCTTCGATGTGGCAAAGGCCTAGGCCAGCAGGGGGTGGCGCTTCGTGCCCGCGAAGCAGTCGCAGTTGCCGGCAATTTGTGCTGTTCCCTGCCTGCCTCGCTCTAAGTTGCGTATCCTCGACGCAGGCAATCGCGTTGCCGCTTGTCCTCTGTAATGCGTTCCCTTACGAAAGGACATTCGCCTTGAGCAGTGCGCGCGCGTGACTCTTTTGCCACCGATGCCCTGCTTGTTATTGCCTTTCTCCGCTGAAAAAGAAATCGCCCCCTGCCAGTCCAACGGCGTGGCTTGTGACTGGCGACGCCTAATGAGGATGTCCTCCAATTTGCTCCTGCGCTCCAGACATGGCTCGGCCCCCATCGCTGGCGACCCCGGCCCGGCCTTCTCATGCCTCCCTGGGTGGCGTGCCAGCCTTTCACTCGCTCGCAGCGCTTCTCCATCGTCGGCTCGCTCTGTCCGCCCCAGCGCACTGCCTGCCCTCCGCCCCGTTCGCCGCAGCGCCGCCCTGCCGACTTTGCACGCGTGGAGGGAGCTGTGCACGGCCGCGTCCCCGTAGTCCTCGCCTTGCCCCGCTGCTCGAATTCCCTGCCCCTCCAGCTTCCTGCCCGGCAGCTCTGGGTCTTTGAGGTTGACCGTGGGATCCAAAATCATCCGAGTGAGTTCCGCTGGGGCGCCCCATGGGGGACCCCCCTTTTTGCAGCTTTCTTGCAATGCTTCGGCCAGCACTCTCAAATCTGCACCCAGTGAGATTGGCATCTTCTCGGCGATCATCTCATCGTGCTCCTTCTCGCACTTCCCTAAACCCAGTGGGGCCGCATCCAAGCCCCCATCGTGGGGGTGCTTCCCCATCTCTTAGCCGCTCCTCTGTGTCCCGCCAAGTGCACGCCGAAAAAGAATACCTCTTTTGTTGATCCTCTCCCATTCCGCTGGCACTCCAAACGTAGTCTGTGCATCTCGCTGTGCCTGTTGTTCTCGTGCGCTTGTCAAATATCCTCGGCTGGCTTCTTTTGTGCATGTGATGGTATATATATATGTATGTATGTATGTATGTATGCGTGTATATATATATATATATATATATATATGTATATCCTGGCGCCCATCCAGGTCGTTCCGATGCCTCCGAAGTACATTCTGGATATTCGCTAGCTCCGTTCTGGTTTCCTCCAACCTCTCTTTCGTTTCTGAATCCATCGCGCCCACTCGCAGCAGCATCCGTTCGGCCAACAAGGATAAGCGCAATTTCTGAAAGGCTGCCACTCCAGGGTGTCCTTTTCTTCTTGAGTGGGAAGATCTCCTGCGTCGCTCTCCTGCCAGCCTCGCTCCATCGCTTCCGCATCTGGTCTGCTGCGGGGCGGTCTTGGAGCTCCCTCCATTCCGTTTACACGGCTCGCTCATCAAGGTCCGGGCTCTGAGATTCCCTCGCTAGTGGCGGTCCCTCCGAGCTTGCCTGTCGCGGCGGGGGGGGGGGGGGGCGGGCGGCGCCGCGCCGTCCGCCTGGGTTGCGCTCCGAGGTGCTCTCGCTAGTGCTCCTCCTGGCTGCGGGTCGGCCGCGGTCCTCGAATGTCGGCCACATGCTCGCAGAAACTCTGCTCGCGTACGCCCTCTGCACAACCGCTCCAGTAGCATGTTGCGGTCCACCTCTGTGTCCGCCCTTTGTTGCCAGGGTCGGTTCGTGACATGAAAGTGATGTTCTAACCCAGCGCCCATGCCCAGAGGAATGTGGTCTCGGTGGCCCTTCGCGTTGATTAGTTGAAGCTGCTTGGCCACTCCTCGCAAGGCTGCGCGCCGTCGCGCGTGCGGTAGAACCCCAGTCGGTATCGCAATGTAGTCGATTTTGCTCGCGCGTACCTTGTCGTCCTTGACGCCGTAGTAAGTCGGCCCGCGCTCGTGAAATGTCGTGGCTACTGGCAGTAAGCTGTGCACACGGAAATTCCTGAATGCTGCGCCGTTGTCATGTTCCACTTTCCTTGCAACAGGTCCCAGTGAGGCTGCATGTTCGGCCGAAGCGTGCCTGCTGACCGCCAAATCCCTGTTCTCCGTCCTGTGCATTCCCAATTGACAGTTGGCATCTCCCCCCGCGATAACTGTAGATGCGCCGCCAGTCTCATCGCGCCGATCTCCCACCCATTTCATATTTTCGGCAATCGTCCCGTGATTCGCGTGCCCCTTCTCAAGTGGCAAGTCCGTCGCAAATTCAGTTGCATCGTGAGCCTTGGTGCGCAATCGCACTCCCGCTGTTCTCTCTTGCCGTTGAACAGGTGGGGTGTACTGCGTGTGGAGCGCTTTGTCCTTCATCGTCTGGTAGGACACCATGAACGTCGTTCCGCATGCTTTAGTAACCAATTCCTTGTTTTGGCCCCCAGTTGCAGTGCCACGTTGTACCTATGGCTGGTTTTCGTTATCGGTTCTGGCCCTGCTCACTGATGCGTCCCAATCAACACAATCACATCCCATTCCCGTAGTGCTTTGCTAATTTCGTCCGGTCGGTCCCTAGTGCTCGCTGCCAGCGGGTTGTAAAAAACCACCTTCATCAAAACACACATCGGGATCTAAGCAACCGCCATCTGTCCTTCATTCCCCTCTACTCCCTCTCTGGCCCGAAAGTGTGGGGCGGAAGTCGTATGAGTGAGTTTCAGTGAGAATCCACAGTCGGGGCTCCAAGTGTCTGAACTCCAACGCCGACTGGACGAGGAGGCAGAACAATGAGCAGGAAAGAGGAGAGAGGCAAACCAACTGCGCTCGCGCCACATCTGAGCTCTTATCCCTCTCTCGCTCATCCCTTCACATTGCGCCGATTTTCTCTATCCGCGGACGCGTGTCGTAACCGACATGGAACTCAAACGAAATGGCCCAATCGTGTTATACGCAGTCAGAAGAAGAAAAAAAAAAAGGGCAGCTGCGTACATAGGCAACGGAGGTGGCGGTTGGGCATGAGGGTGAGCAGGAGGAAAAGAAGGAGGATGTGGAAGGACGCGGACGATGACAAGCACCACCCGCAGCAACAGCAACAGGAGCTCGAGTGGACGGAACGGGAGGAGCAGGAGGACCAGCGGAATGCGCAGGAGGGGAAACAGGGGGGCGACAGCGATGAAAACACACTCGGATCCAGAAGCGCGGCCCGCGGTTTGGGCGAGAACGCCATTCTGAACGACGGGAGCAAATCACCGATCCGAGAATGAGGCACACGCTGCAGCGGGAACGCCAGTTTAAAACACCGAGAGCAATCCGAGAGAGCGGAGAGGAAGAGGAGGAGGAGGAAGAGAAGGAAGATGAGGAGGAAGAGAAGAAACAAAAAGTGGAGGACCAATGTAAGTCCAAGATCCATGAACAATCTTGCAATCGGCCTTTCCGTAGGCCCCTACAAATATTAGCTTCCACTGAAGGGAAGGCCCAATTGGAAAACAACCGTCTGAAAATCTTGAACCGTGCCAGCAACACCATTCCTTGGACTTCGATGCCGCGATTCAACGTTACTGTTGTCCTGATGATTCTGAACTGCGCCAGAACAAATCGGTGGGACTCCACTACCGGTAACCAAAATATGCCGATACCGTGCCAAAACACTGTTTCTGGGACGCCAGTCGTGAGGACCATTGAAACTCTTACGATCTCTTCGGGCGAATGTGCGCGGCGCTAATGCGAGTAATGCAGCTTGAAACAATACCGCTTTCCATGCGTGAGACTCATGCAACCTTGTAAACATAATGTGCGCGGCGCTGATGCGAGAGCAACATTTGAAACTCACCCGCCCTCCATCCGTAACGCCTTTGCAAACTTTGAAAACGAATGTGCGCGGCGGCAAGGCGACAGCCACATTGCCCAAACAATGCTTGCAACTATGGGTTCTTACTGAAAGGAACTAGGCCGTCTCGTCGGTGGCGGCTATGTCCTCGCCGTCGCAACCCCGTCGCCACCTCGTCGCAAACCGTCGTCTGGGCCGTGTCGTCGGTCTTGCGGCTATAGCTCGCCGTCGCCGCCCCGCCGCCTCGGCGCCACGTGCATGCTAGTTTCTTTTAAAGAGTAATAGAATCGACCCCCCCGGAATTGACGGTACCATTTCCCTTTTCTGTATTGCGTTTACACATGGTTTTGCCCCAATCGCCCATCCCACACATGAGCTCTTACCATCTTAGGCCAGCTGGTGTCGGTACATCCCTCATCCCCTGCAAACGCACATATATGTACAACATATATTTATATAACTATAATTGTATATATATATATATATATATGTATACACATATACGTGTGTGTGGGTATGTATGTATGTATATATGGACGTGTGTATATATATATATATGATACATCAATGTGCGAAAACCTTTTGCAAAGCAAGGGACGAAGTGCACATACGCGCGTCGTCACGCGCGCATGCCAGAACCCTTTTAAACAAGCCTTCGGTTTCGCACGGATTCCAACGTCGGCTGTCCCGAAAACGTACAAACACACATGGCTTCGCAACAGGAGCTGTCAACAACAACGTGCGCCCGCTCTCTTGCGATTTTTTTCAAAACAAACCACGCATTGTTCAAACTTTTCATACCATGCTATCAAACGCGCCTCTCGCGCGCGCGTGTTGCACTCGTTCGCACGCCCCTGCGCGCGTGCTGTCGCAAGAACCCCTTGCAAACAATGGGGCGACGTGCACACGCGCGCGTCGTTGCGCGCGCACGCCGCAATTCTTCGAACACCCTTGGTTTCGCCAATATTTCAGAATCGAGTATACCGAACACATCTCAACAACCACATCGTTTGCAACGCCAGTTTCCAAAACAACCTGCGCTCGCGGTCTTGCGAAATCATCAAACGACCATCGGTTTTTTCAACCATTTTCGTTACATTCTGCCAAACGGGCCTCCCACACCGCATGTCGAAATCATTCGGGCGCTCTTGCGCGCGTGGTCGGGGAGCACGACCCGTGTCAAATGATACCCTGCGGGCCGCTCTCGCGTGTCGGCCGCGCGCGCATGTCGAACGCCTTCTAAAACTTTCATCACCGATGTGAGGACGCCGTCATTGTCGTCGGCGTGATCAACATCGGCATCGTCACTGGCCTTGCCGTCGTCGTTGCCATCATCATCGTCTACAACATCGCTACTATCATCCTCGTGTCTACCGTTGTCGGCGTTACCTTGGTACTGCGCCCACCAAAAATCACCGACTCGCACTGAAATGCCCGGTGGGAAATACCCAGCGGTCAACGCCACCGCGGCCGCGTCGGTCGCGCTCAACTCGCTGGCCGCTGTGCGCGCGAGCGTGCGCGGGCCAGCGCGGCCGCAGAGAGTTACACTCATCGCAGTCGCCGCCGCATGGGCTTGTGCAAACCAAGTTGCGGGTTGGGTTGTTGGCTGGGATGATTGCGCAAACAATGGGGTTGACCGCTCGCTGCGAACAAAACAAACCCACCAGCCCTCTGGACGCAGGTGGTCTAACGATGGCGTTCTTTCCTGTTCGAAGAATCCTTCTTCCCATTCGGGGAGGGGTTTGCCCCTCTCCCTACCCCCCTTCCGTGGACCTGGACGGGAAATTCCGCGAGCTGTCAGGGCGTCCAAGGTAGCCGGGGGTTCTTCCAAGAGGACCTCAGAGAACCCAGCGTTGTATCCAATATCGCTCAACATAACCAAACGTCGCTCCATATAGCTAACAACATGTCCCCAAGAAACCCCAAGAGGGCTACAATACGGATGCACGTGTTTTGGGGCCTCCCCGAAAAGCCAACATCCTTCAACAAACCAATTTCAGGGATGGCCCAAAGACTTTCCAAGGCCACCCCTTGCTCCCAGAAATTTATCTTTTCACCCTGGTTGATCCCTTTGTTTCACTATATGTGTCTCTTCGTCCACGTCTCGTCAGCTCTCAAGGTGAGGGTCTCTGAAAAAAAAAAGTTTTTTGTTTTTTTTTTGTTTTGGATCTGCGGCTCAAAGGACGACTCCAGGGAGCGGGTCAATCTCGACAGGGGCGCAATGCGAGACGATTGGCAACGAAGGCGCATAGGCCAACGCCGCAATGCGCGTGCGAGGGACAAAACGAACTCCATTAGAGCCGACCCGGGAACGGAAGACGGCAGCAGACTGTAGAGCCAGCGGAGGGTCGCACAGTGGCGCCAGCCCCCACTGACCAAGCCTGCGAGAAAGCGGGAACGCTGTGCGGGCAGCACAGAACCCGAGGAAAGGCACCGCCAAACGCGGCGAGGAGGAGCAGACGGGGAGACAGGCGCAGGAGGCGACGAGGGGAGGGGGAAGGAAGGAAACCTCACTCACAGAGCACCTGAGGTGCTCGAGGACAAGTGCTTCGAACCTTGCCAGGAGTCGGCAGCCTTGTCGTCAGAGTGCCAGCCTGCAACTGCCTTGCCACTGTGGATGGGAGGAAACGCTGCGTGGTGCCACCGCTGCACCACCCTGCCGGAGGCCTGCGGACCTGCCCGTGGAAGAACCGCTGGGCTGCCGTGGGCCTCGTGCGCCGTGCACCGTGTAACGGTCGTTGGCGTCGTTGGCGCACGCGAGCAACGTGGCCGCCCAGAGGAAGGGTGCGATGTCGCAAGCGAAGCCAGGGGCCAGAGGGACGGGCCTGATATGGGAGGCTGTGACCTGCCAAAGGATGGACCACTTGTACAGGGATCCTGCCTCCCCAGGCCCACCCGCCGGTGCCAGCGGGTGATCGCGCCCCGCCGCTGGGATAGGGGTGACCACCTCGGAACATGCACGTGAACGTTGCCACGATGGGGGGAAGCCGAGTGGCGTGGTACACCACAACAGTGTGCGTGGAGGAGGGGGGGGAGAGGCGCAGCCGATAGCCGCAAGCCAGGTAAATTAAAGGAGGAGGGGAGAGGGGCAAAGCCAGTGGGCCTTGCGGCGACGGTGACCTCAGAGAACCCAACAGCGTGCGCTGCAAAAGTTGTGATGCCAGTGGGCCAGGTGGCGGCGGTGACCGCAGAGAACCCAACAGTGTGCGTTGCAAGAGTCGTGAACTGGGGTGGGGGGGGGGGGGGGGAGTGCCCGTCAGGCGGGGGGGGAACGATGCCACCTGACCGGGGCCACCGTAGGTGGGAAGTGTGGAAAGAGGGCCATGTATGAGAGAAGGGTGTCAGCCCATTGGGGGGGGGGCAGTGCCACGTGAGCAGGGCGCCACCGACCCCGGTGCAGCTGCCGCGGCCGGGTCCAGTCGTCGTCGAGGCCCAGCGCGTCGCTGAGGACCCGTGCGTCGCACTTGTGGCTGCGGAAGGACTCCAGGAAGAAGTGGCAGGTTTGCGGGTCGTGCCGAAGCGGGTCGAGCGCGCCCTCGCTGCCGGGCACGGACTGCCGCTTTGCGAAAGCGTGCCAGGTGCCAGTGAACATCGGTCCTAGTGTGACTTGGAATCGTCGCATCGCTTCGCCGGGTGTCTCCCCGGGGAGGTCCCACTGGATGTTGTTGATTCCTGTTTTGTGCAGCTGTTGCCCCGTGCCGGGGTCTTTGGGCTCTGGCCATTGACGCGGGTCGGGCCTCTGGTGCGGCCGCGTGTCCTGGCCGCAAGTTTCCACCGTAAGGGCCTCGCTGCCCTGGCGGGGGGGCTCGCGATCTGCTCGCGACAGCTCCAGCTGCGCGCCTGGCAGGGCTTTGTGGGGAAATGCAGGCCGCAAGGTTGGCCGCCAGGCTGGGGTCGGATCGTGTCGGGCGGCCTGGGCAGACACAGCCTTGTGGCACGAAGCACCTATGACCGGAACGGGGGAGCGTTCGTGGGCAGTTGGCAGAGCACCCTGCGTGGTGCGAGGAGGAGGAGGAGGAGGAGGAGGAGGAGGAGGAGGAGGAGGAGGAGGAGGAGGAGGAGGAGGAGGAGGAGGAGGAGGAGGAGGAGGAGGGGAGGCGCAGCCGGTAGCAGCAAAATCGGGTGAATTGAAGGAGTGGGGAGAGGAGTCGGGCCTGTGCGTCCGCGTATAATGGCCCGAGTCGTCTGCCTCTGCCTCTGCCCGGGGATGCTCCTCTGGCACGGTGCGGGGGGAACTGCTCACAATTGGGAGGCCAATGCCAGGATGGGGGTTGTGCCCATGTCCTGCTGCGAGAGTGCCCTGCGTAGTAGGAGGAAGACGGAGGGAGGAGGCGCAGCCGATAGCCGCAATATCAAATAAATTGAAGGAGGGGAGGGAGGGGTCGGCGATGTGCGTTCGCATGGGGCAGGTCGACTCCTCTGTGGTTGCACATTCCGCATGGGCCTGTGGAGGGTCTTTTGTCACCACAGGCGGGGGGATTGTGTTGCCTCCCTTTCTGGATACAGCTCGATATTCGTCTGGTATTCCTGCCACAACCGCCCCGCGGGCACGTCCCAGGGCCTCATTTCCAGCCGCAAGGGACGATGTGAGAGTGCCCTGCGCAGTAGTAGGAGGAGGAGGAGGAGGAGAGGAGGCGCAGCCGATAGCCGCAATATCAGGTACATTGAAGGAGGAGAGGGAAGGGTCGGCGATGTGTGCACGCATGGGGCAAGTCGAGTCATCTGGGATTGTTCTTTCCGCGTGGACCTGTGGAGGGCCTCCTGACACCACTGGCGGGGGGAAAGTGTTGCCTCCCTCTCTGGATACAGCGCGGTCTTCGTACGTGGGGAGGGGCCCCTTTCGCTGACGTTCGCCCTCGGGGTTGTGCCCGCCGTCGCTCCCAAGTGCGTCCCCTTTGGTCAGCGCAGGACTCTCTCCCGCCTCTGGGGTACCGCTGGTTGTGCCGGGCGCGTGCGCGCTCGGCGGCACAGCTTCAATAGCCGGCGCGCACGCTGCTTTGCCAGTGGTGTCCTGGGCGCAGCACCGACTGGGGGAAGCACGTGAGGTGTGACCACGGGGCGTGGACTGTGGCATCTGTGACCCCCCCACCGTGCGCTGCGGAGGGTCCACTGCGACCGCGGGGGGAACAGAGCGCCAGACCTCAGAGGGGGACTGCCCGTGTGTGCTGGTGGGGATACGCGAACGAGAAGGAGACCAGGATTCTTTTGCTTGCCTATTGTGACCGCTCCTGGGGGGACCAGTCGATGCGACGCCCACACAGCGTTTATCCTCCGACGTAGTGTTGACCACGGCCTCCGCCGACCCGCAGGAAGAGGAGGAGGAGGAGGAGGAGGAGGAAGAGGGGGAGGAGGAGGAGGAGGAGGAGGAGGAGGAAGAGGAGGAGGAGGAGGAGGAGGAGGAGGAGGACGGGGGAGGGGAGCCGCAGCCGATCACTGACAGGGGACGGAGGGCGAATAGGCGCGAAGAGGTTTCTCTCGACGAACTGGCGTATGGCTTCGTTGTCCTGCGTCTGGGTGGCTGCTCCGTGGTCTCCCTGCTGAGTGTGTGGCTCTCCCAGAGGACTGCTGGCAGACTGATTGTCCTGAGGGGGATGTTCCGCGGCTTCCGCAGCCCCCGCCGCCTCCGTCGTGACTTCCCACTCCTTTCCTCTGGCCAGTTGGCCCTGCTGGAAGGGGGGGTCGTTGGTGTGAGCTATGCACTGGTCACGGTAGGCTACCTCCTCTCGATTCCCCACCGGGACATCGTCGTCTGTCCACGATGCGGGGGGTGGTATCGTGTCCTCACCCTCAACCGCCTCTCAATTCCCCTCTGGGACGTCTTCGTTTGTCGACGAAACGGGGAGCGGCACGCTGCCGCTGCTGCTGCCGCTATGCTCCGATGGGTCGTTGTGCGTGGCAGGATATTCTGGCACGGTGCGGGGGGACCTGCTCACTATTGGGAGGCCTGTGCCAGGATGGGGGTTGTGCCCACGCTCTGCTGCGAGAGTGCCCTGCGCAATAGGAGGAGGAGGAGGAGGAGGAGGAGGAGGAGGAGGAGGAGGAGGAGGAGGAGGAGGAGGAGGAGGAGGAGGAAGAGGAGGAGGAGAAGGAGGAGAGGAGGAGGCGCAGCCGATAGCCGCAATATCAGGTAGATTGAAGGAGGGGAAGGAGGGGTCGGCGATGTACGTTCGCATGGGGCAGGTCGAGTCCTCTGTGGTTGCTCCTTCCGCCTGGGCCTGTGGAGGGTCTTCTGTCACCACAGGCGGGGGGATTGTGTTGCCTCCCTCTCCGGATACAGCTTGATCTTCGTCTGGGTATACGCGAAGCGTGAAGAGTTCTCTTTTTGGAAGGGGGGAACATTTAGATTCTACCCCCATCACCCCCCCCAGACTTATGGGCCCGGCCACGCGCATTGCAATTTACGTATGAACTAATCCACTGCTTATTTTCCCAATGACTTCATACCGTCGCAACGAGGCCGGAGTTGGCCCCCCCTAGCTCATCCTCTGACCCCCCAGAAAAACTATGCGGGCGCACTCTTTTATCACACAGCCAGCACGACATGCACATGCGCGCGTCGTTGCGCGCGCATGCCGAAATCCAGAAATACCTTCGGTTTCGCAGGGGCTTCAAAATCGAGTGCCCCGAAAACATACGAAAGCAAATTGTTTCGCAACAGGAGCTGTCGACAACAACGCGCGCCCGCGCTCATGCGAATTCTCAAGAAAAAGCAAGCAGTGTTCAACATGTTCATAACATGCGACCAAGCGGGCCTCTCGCGCGCGTATGTCAAATTCGCTAGAAAGGCCTCGCGCGCGTGCTGTCGCAAGAATCCTTTGCAACAGAAAAACGGGACGAGCGCGCGTCGTCGTGCGCGCATGCCGGAATCCTCAACAAAACCCTTCGGTGTCGCAAGACTGTCAGAAACGATACCCCGAAAGCATATTAAGAAACCAAACAACATATGGTTTCGCAACGGTAGTTTTCAAACTAAACCTGCGCTCGCGGTCTTGCGGATTCTTTAGGAAACCATGCGTTCTCAACGTGTCCATCATATTCTGCCAAACGGGCCTCTCGCGCCGCATGTCGAAGTCATTGGAACGCCCTTGAGCGCATGCTGGGGGGACGGGGCACGATCCGTGTCAGATAACTCCTCGCGGGCCACTCGCGCGCGTCGGCCGCGCGTGCATGTCGAACTCCTTCAAAAACCTTCATCGCCGACGCGACGGCATCATCATCGCTATCGGCGGGCGTGATCAACATCGGCGCCGTCACTGGCTTTGCCGTCGTCATCGCCACCATCGTCACCATCACCGCGGCTGTCATAATCGCGTCTACCGTTGTCGGCGTCGCCATAACACCGCGCCCGCCCAAATCACCGACTCGCACTGAAGTGCCCGCTGGGATGTGCCCAACGGTCAGCGCCACCGCGACCGCGTCGGTCGCGCCAAACTCGCTGGCCGCTGTGCGCGCGAGCGTGCGAAGACTAGCGCGGCCGCAGATTTGCATCAGCCAGCGCCAAGCAAACATCGCAATCGCCGCCGCATGGGCTCATGTAAACCAAGTCGCGGGTGGGTGGGTGGGATGTTTGCAAGAACATGGACTTTGTCAACTCGTTTGCAAAAACCAACTGCGTCACATATATTACACCACATAAATTGGCCACGTATATTGCACCACAACTATTGCACCACGTCGAGTCCACCACATAGACTGCGCCTCGGAGATGGCACAACGTAGGTGGCACAACATGTATTGCACCACGTACGTTGCGCACCACAGTGATTACACCACATAGATTGCACCACGTCTGTTGCATCACATAGATTGCGCCACGCCGACTGTACCACATCAGTTGCACCACACATATCGCACCGCATAGGTAGCCCTCTCGACGATTTTACAACATGTTCTGCACACCAAATCTTGCACCACGTACATATCGTACCACATAGTCTGCAGCACATGAATTGCACCACGTATATTGCGCCACATCGGCACCACATGTATAGCTCAACGTATCCTGCAGCACATATGTTGCATCACGTAGATCGCGCCACATATATTGCACCACGGCTTTGTGCGACCAGAACCCGCCCAACACCAGCAGGCGGATCCTTCCTGGGGACCATCCCGGCGGGTTGTTTGACAACCCCCACACATGCCCAAATTACGTCCAGAACGACGTTGTCGTCGTCGTCGTCGTCGACGGCCCCGTTGGGGTGGCGTTGGCTGTCCTGGAACCCGCGGCGGCTCGTCTTGAGAGCATGGGGATTCAATCATGATCTGTGCGTATCGCCGGTGGAGTGCACAGGGAGCGATTGGGAAGACCTCAGCCTGAAACCCTGTGGAGGCCAGCCTGGCGGCGGCATCAGCAGCTCAACTGGAGGTCGCTCAAATGGGTCGGAAGATCGCACTTCATCGGCGATGCATCCGCGATGCATCGCCGACGTCGGGATCAAATGTAAAGGCCTCGGCGTGAGTGTCTGCGAGCCAACACCCCGTCTCGCGTGGTGGGAAACCATGGCGGAAGGTTTTATCCTCTTTCGACTCCAGGGCCCCTGATCAGGTCTTGCGGCAGTGAACTAACGACTCAGGATGAGCGGCGAATCCTGACTGCTGCTGCAGGGTGATGCTGCAGAGCGCCTCGGCCAGAGAATCATTTCATGGATTCAACCATTCGGGAGAGCGACTTCTGTGCACGCTTTCCTGGTGCAAGTCCCCTCCCCCCTTTTGGAAGCGGGACCTCCCGCCCGTCTCCAGCGAGCCCGACCCCCGTCCTTCTTCCTCCCAGATGTGGCTCCTCTGGCCTCGCAGGACTCGTGGCAGCTCAAGGAGGCCCGCCCCGCCCCCTCGCGGTGCAACTCGTACCAGGAACGTCGCCACCCGTCGTCATGACCGGGGCGTGCACGTTCTTCACATCCGCGAGACGCTGCGCCACTCATCCAGATGGTCCACATGCAAGGGCGCGTGCGCACACTTTACCCTCCCCTGGCGATGTGACGCGCGTTCGCGTTCATAACAAGCGAGCCGAGCAAACCGACGTGCACTCGAGTGTCGAACGCGCATGGCGAAATCGTGAAATCCTGGGTATGCATCGTGAGAGCAGGCTTCGGAGAGCAAGGCGAACAAAAGACATACACTATGCAAGGACAGCGTGCAACCGGCTAACGGGCAGGCGGCGGGAGCGGCAGGGACCCGTGGGCAGCGCCGAAACACGGGGAAGGAACAAGAAGAACACGACGAGGCACGACGAAGGGGCGCGTGCACACACACACACACACACCCGCACACCCGCACACACGCACACACACACACTCACACACACAAACGCACACGCACACACACGCACGCACACGCACCCGCACCCGCACCCGCACCCGCACCCGCACACTTACACTTACACTTACACTTACACTTACACTTACACTTACACTTACACGCGCACGCGCACGCGCACGCGCACGCACACACACACACGCGCACGCACACGCACCCGCACCCGCACCCGCACACGCACGCGCACACGCACACGCACACTCACACGCATACGCACCCACACACACACACTCACACACACACGCACACCCACGCACACACAAACACACACACACACACCCGCACCCGCACCACACACCCACACACCCACACACCCACACACCCACACACCCACACACCCACGCACCCACGCACACACGCACACACGCACACACGCACACACACACACGCACACGCACACGCACACGCACACGCACAC
>CAUYUJ010017524.1:31606-103708 GCA_963575745.1 Prorocentrum cordatum | reverse complement strand
GCGCGCGCGCACGCGCACGCGCGCACGCACACAGACGCACACGCACACACACACACACACACGCACGCACGCGCACACACACACACACCCACGCACGCACGCACGCACGCACGCACGCACGCACGCACCCGCACACACACGCACACACACAGCCACGAACGCTTGCACGCACGCACGCACGCACGCACGCACACACACACACATCCACGCACGCACGCACGCATGCACACACACACACACGCATGCACGCACGCACGCGCACACACAGACACGCTCACACAGACAAGCTCTCACACGCACACGCACACACACACGCGCGCACACGCGCGCGCACGCGCGCACACACACACACACCACACACAAACACGTACACACAAACATACACAAACACACACAAACACACGCGCACACACACCCACACACGCACCCCCATCCTTGCTCCTTATTACTCGTAATCCGGCCGATAGCATCCCGATCCGGGGCCTCCCATCCGGACTGTAAAAAGAAATAATACAAAGTGGCCGTTTTTCTTCTCAACATCGTCTTTCTTGTCGTCGACGATGCGAAAACGTAGCAGGAACGGGGCGCGGCGCACATCGCGCGCGGCAGTCAATCTGGGCCCGCCCATCCTGACTGTTAAAAAATCAATACGGAGTCTTCGCTTTTTCCTCTCAGCATGGCTTGCCTTGTCGCCGACGGTGCGAAATATGTGGCAGCAGTGGGGCGCGGCGCACATATGGGACGCGGCGCGCATCGCGCGCGGCCGTCAATCCGGGCCCGCCCATCCTGACTGTAAGAAATCAATCCAAAGTCTCCGTTCTTTCCTCTCAGCATGGCCTGCCTTGTCGCCGACGGTGCGAAATATGTAGCAGGAGTGGGGCGCGGCGCACATCGCGCGCGGACGTCCATGCGGGCTGCGGGCCCTCCCATCCTGACTGTAAAAAACAATGCAGAGTTGCCGTTTTTCCTTTCGTCACGGCCTGTCTTGTCGTCGACGATGCGAAATGCGTGGCAGGAATGGGGCGCGGCGCACGTCGCGCGCGGACTTCTGGGGCAACCCCAAGGCGGGAGGGGCCACCTTACTTGTCAGAAGCAATGCCATGCTGATTTTCCATGCCCACATAGCTGTTCTTGTCGTCCACCCAGCAAGAGTGCATGGCAATAATTGGGCGCGCCCCCCCCCCCCCGCTCGAAGTGAATGAAATGACCTTCCCGTTTGGGCGCCGAGCGAAATTTTCTCAAAGTTGCGCTCCCGCTTTGGCTCGGTGCACGTTTTTAGCTCGCCAATTCATTGGGCGCCGGGGCGTTCCAGGAGGCCCTGGGGTGACGAATGCTTGGGAGGTTTTTGCTTGTTCAGGCTCTTGGAGGGCCTCCTGACGCTCCCCGCGGTTTCTTGGCGCTTCGGCCGTCTGGAGGCCATTTTGGGCGTCCTGGAACGATCTTTCGGCGACTCAGGGCCCCTCGGATCGTCTCGGGGGCGTCTCGGTTCTCTTGGGGCGTTCCTGGGGCGCTGTGGGACCTGGAAGTCAGCGCCGAAGAAGAAAACCATCGCTGGGACCGGCGTGCCCAGGACCTGCTCGGGGTTCTTTCCGTCCGGGGGCCCCCGGGGGCCGCCCCGCGCGCGCAAACTAGAAGATTGTTAACTAGTTACCGGGGATCTTAGCACGCCTCTGGCCCGTTGGGCTGGCCCGGGACCTGCTCGGGGTTCTTTTTGTCCGGGGACCCCAGGGGTCGCCCCGCGCGCGCAAACGAGAAGATTGTTAACTAGTTACCGGAGATCTTAGCACGCCTCTGGCCCGTTGGGCTGGCCCGGGACCTGCTCGGGGTTCTTTTCGTCCGGGGGTCCCCAGGGGTCGCCCCGCGCGCGCGAACTAGAAGATTGTTAACTAGTTACCGGAGATCTTTGCACGCCTCTGGCCCGTCGGGCCGGCAAATCTGTCCCAAGCCTTTCTGAGATCTCGACCCCTTTCTCGGGGGCAGTTCTGCATCCTGGATATTTTCTTATTGGTCCGGGGGGCCAAAAACCGTTCCCTGGAGGGCGAAGTCGAGGGGCAAACGTGCGAAATCGAGGGGAAAACGCCAGCACGGATAACATCTTATCGTCGGGGATGTGGGCCCAGGAGCCGCGAGAGCTTCCGGGGGGCCTCGAAGCCCGAACCGGGAGGGCCCGTCGCGGCGGCGCGGCGCCGGCGCCGCCCACAGGTCATGGTCGGCGGCGCGCCGAGGGGACCTGTTACCATTTCTACGGCCGCCACAACAACAACAACAACAACAACAACAACAACAACAATTACTAGCACGTGGGGACACTCCGTTCTCACCAGTGCCAGGGTTTTCATAGGAGGCGGGCAATGCCCCCACTTTGTGGGGGGGCCGGTTCAAGCTCTACCAAATTTCCAAACGACTCTTCGCCACCACCCACACCCAGCTTCCCGCCCTATGACGTTCGGACACTTCACTTCGTGGCATGCGGACGACCGTGGCTACTATTCAGGGCCCCGCGGCCGACGACGACGGCGTGCGCGCGCGAAGAAAAAACGAATGTGTCCCGCATGGTATTATTTGACAGGGATGATGGCCCTGGCAGGTGCGCAACCGTTGTTGCAGAAGTTCGAAAAAGTTGCTCGCAAAAGCCCGTTTGACAGAAATGTTTAAAAAGTGTTGGGTTTCCTACGAATCCGCAAGAGCGCGCGGGATGAGATTTTGACATTTTTTTGTTGAAAAACCATTGGTTTTTTGATGTTTTTATGTTAAAATCGCTCCGAACACTAAGCTTTTGGAAGGATTTCGTCTTGCGCGCGCGAATGTCCACTTTACTTTATTTTTTGCAAGGGATTCTTGAAATTTGATTATATTAGAACAAGAAATGTCATTTTATAGTGTTTTTTGCAAGGGAAAACGGATTACAACAAAACAACCGGATCTTGATGACATCGTATTACCTGAGGCTTCCTCACGAAAATGATGAAAATGTAGCTGCGGCCTAGGCGGCGCAGGGGGGCCGTGCACCAGGGGTCCCAACAATAATTATTCTTTAGAATTAATAATGTTCAACAAACAACTACTACTTACTACTACTACTACTACTACTACTACTACTACTACTACTACTACTACTACTACTACTTACTACTACTACTACTTCCTACTACTTACTACTACTTACTACTACTTCCTACTACTTACTACTACTTACTACTACTACTACTTACTACTACTTACTACTACTTACTACTACTTACTACTACTTACTACTACTTACTACTACTTACTACTACTTACTACTTACTACTTACTACTTACTACTTACTACTTACTACTTCATACTAATACTATACTACATACTACTTCCTAACTCCTACTGTTAACTACTACAGCTACTACTCGCACCATACTACTACTACTACTACTACTACTACCACTACATTCTTATACAACTACTACTACTACTACTTACTAGTACTTACTACTACTATATACTACTACTACTACTCTACTACTAATACTACTAATACTATAATACTACTATTACTACTCTTACTACTACTACTACTACTATACTACTACTATACTACTACTACTACTACTACTACTACTACTCTACTACTACTACTACCACTACTACTACGACTACTACCGCTACTCGTTCTAATAGTAGTCGTAGTAGTAGTAGTAGTAGTAGTACTACTACTACTACTATTACTATCACTACTACTACTACTACTACTACTACCACCGCTACTTCTACTACTACTACTCCTACTCCTACTACTACTACTACTATTACTACTACTACTACTACTACTAATAATACTACTTGTACTGCTGTTTGTACTACTACTACAAGTACTCCTTTTATTGCTATTGGTATTAGTTCCTCTACTACTACTAATACTACTACTCCTGCCACTACTCCTATTACTGCTACTACTACCACGACTACTACTACTACTACGACGACGACTACCACTGCTACTGCTACTGCTACTGCTACGACTGCTGCTACAGCTTGGGTTCCCCCTCTTCCTCCTCCTCCTCGTACTATCAATACTACTGCAACTGCTACAACAATTACACCTGGTACTACGACTACTACTGCTACTTTTATTACTAATAGTATTATTATTACTACTACTACTACTACTACTACTACTAGTGCTACTAGTAGCATTAGTCCGACTACTACTACTACTACTACTACTACTACTCCTGCTTCTACTTGTTCTGCAAATTATACTACCAATGGCATTACTACTAGTCTAGCAGTAGTACAAGTATTACTAGTACTTCTACTTCCATAGTGCTACTACTCTGTGCTACGACTCGTACGACTACTTGTGCCACCTGTAGTACTTCTGCTTATACTACTCGTAATACTACTCGTACTACTAGTCCTACTACCTATTCGTATCCCCGCTCTACGACTACAACTATCACTACTACTGCTACTACTACGACTAATACTACTACTGCTACTACTTCTACTACTACTACTACTACTACTACTACTACTACTACTACTACTACTACTACTACTACTACTACTACTACTACTACTACTAGTACTACTACTACTACTACTAGTAGTAGTAGTAGTAGTAGTAGTAGTAGTAGTAGTAGTAGTAGTAGTAGTTAGTAGTAGTAGTAGTAGTAGTAGTAGAGTAGTAGTAGTAGTAGTAGTAGTAGTAGTAGTAGTAGTAGTAGTAGTAGTAGTAGTAGTAGTAGTAGTAGTAGTAGTAGTAGTAGTAGTAGTAGTAGTAGTAGTAGTAGTAGTAGTAGTAGTAGTAGTAGTAGTAGTAGTAGTAGTAGTAGTAGTAGTAGTAGTAGTAGTAGTAGTAGTAGTAGTACTAGTAGTACTACTACTGCTACGACGACGACGGCTACTACTACTACTACTACTACTACTACTACTACTACTACTACTACGGCTACGGCTACGACTACGACTACGACTACGACTACGACTGCTACTACTACTACTACTACTACTACTACTACTACTACTACTACTACTACTACTACTGATAATACTACTACTACTACTACTACTACTACTACTACTACTACTACGACTACTACTACTACTACTACTACTACTACTACTACTACTACTACTACTACTACTATTACTACTACTACCACTACGCGCCAACACCCAGTTGCGCCAACATTGTTTCTTATGTTGTGGGAGGGCGGCCCGTGTCCGTTGTTCCTTTCAACATGGCTTGTCTTGTCGTCGACGATGCGAAATGCGTGGCGGGAATGGGACGCGGCGCACATCCCGTGCGGACGTCAATGCGGTGTCCTGAGGTATCCTCCACTCGCGCTGAAATGCCCGCGCAGCCCCCAGTTGTGCCATCACTGTTTCTTATGTTGTGGGAGGTGGGGTGGGCGTGGGCATGCCATGCTTGACTCGCTTGAGCTGGCTAGCTTGACCCCCGCCCCCGCCCCCGACCCCGCCCCCGCCGCCAAGCGCGCGCGCGCACGCGCCCGCGCGACCGCGCACGCGCGCGCACGCGCACGCGCACGCGCACGCGCGCACGCACGCGCGCGCACGCGCGCGCACGCACTTTTTGCGTTGGCGGCTGGGCAAAGGGTGACTGCTCCGGCGGATTGGAAACACACGCGCACCCACGCCCACGCCCACACCTGCAACCGCACCCACACCCACAACCACACCCCCACCCACACCCACACCCACGCCCACGCCCACACCCACACCCACACCCACACCCACGCCCACACACGCATCCACGCCCACACCCACGCACACACCCACACCTACACTCGCACCCACAACCCACGCCGACACCCGCGCCCACACCCACACCCAAACCAACGCCCACACCCGCGCCCAGTCCCGGACCCAGGCCCAAGCCCAGACCCAGGGCCATGCCCAAACCCACACCCGCCCACGCCCACATCCACACCCGCACCCACGCCCACACGCACACGCACACGCACGCGCACGCGCACACGCGCGCGCGCACGCCCACGCACGCGCCCGCGCACACGCACACGCACGCGAACACGCACGCGCACACGCACACGCACACGCACACGCACACGCACGCGCACACGCACGCGAGCACGCACACGCACACGCATGTGCACACGCACGCGAGCACGCACGCGCACACGCATGCGCACACGCACATGCGCACGCGCATGCGCACGCGCACACGTACACGCACACGCACGTGCACGCAAGCGCGCGCACAGGCACGCGCGCGCACGCGCGCGGACACGCAAGCGCACGCGCAGACGCTCACGCACACGCACACGCACACGCGCACGCACGCGCACGCGCACGCGCACGCGCACGATCGCACGCACAGGGACGGGCACGCGCGCGCGCACGCGTGCACGCGCGCACGCGCACGCGCACACTTACGCGCGCACGCACACGCGCGCGCGCGCACGCACGCGCACGCCCACGCGCACGCGCGCACGCACACGCGCGCGCGCACGGTCGCGCGCGCACCCGCATGCGCGCGCGTGCACGGTGATGGCGGTAGCGGCCTCGCGCGCAACGACGAGGCGGAATAAGGATAACAGCGCTCAACGCGCGCGGTGGCTGGGCCCGCAATAATCGCTCAGGGTAGGACCAACCGACATCGACCACGGCATCACAAGCGTAAGTGCGCCATCGACAAATCCGAGTGTGGATGGCAAGGGGGAGACGCGCAAACCGACGGCCACGCCCGCTCGGCAGCGCGACGCGACTCACGCGCGCCGCGCGCGCAGCCACGCAGACGCGCGCAGACGCACATAACGGGCGCGCAGGCGCGCAGACTGATTTGAATCTAAATCGGCCTTAGCGACGCATCCGCGTTAGCGGGTCTCGCAGCAAAGAACAGTTATGCGTGAGCTAATCGTCGCTTTTCGTCGCGTAGGGCGCTGGGGCGGCTTGCGCGAGCCATTCTGCTCCGGCGTCCATCCATGCTTGTCCATCCTGGGCATCGCGTGGCCACTGCGGCCCGAGAACTCTTCGGACAAGCCCTTCCCAGCGCCAATCATGGAAACATCTACCGTGCCCCCGATCGCCGCGCGGAGTCATTGTGGTTTGTAGATGCGCCGGCCCTCGGTGCAGGAGCGCATGCCCATCCGATCTTCTTGTGGTTCTGGCCTGTGCAATTTCGCTCGCCTCCTGCATCTCCTGATCCTGGTTGCCGCTCTGGCCGCGTAGTCGGCCTGATTGTGCCTTTCGTCGATGCTATCGCGGAAGCGGCGACGAAGGATGTGGGTCAACATCTTCAATTCTACGCCCCTGAGTCTAGACAAATGCTTTTTGGGGGTCTGCCCGCAAGCGCCGACGTCGCACAGGAAGGGTCGGAATACGAAGCTCCGAAGTCTTTCCAACATCGAAAATATCGGCGCCGGCCTGCGCGGCGGAAGCCGCGAATGCATGTGGGAGCCAGCCCGTGCGCGTGATATCCGGCGGTCTATTGCCGCTGCGCATCCCCTGGAGCAAGCAGTCGCTTTCCTCGGGGCTCTGATGGCGGAGCCCCTGGAGCTCTTCTGCGCAAGTGCCTTATCGCTGCTGGAAGGCGTGGCCCGCGCCCCCGGCCGCCGGATCGGTGCTTCCATCTCCTCGCGCGGCGACGCCGAGAACGCGCGCGGCCGTGAGCGCTCGGACGTGCCGGGGCCCGCCTCGAACAATAGCTCGTGGACCTTGTTCGTCATGGCCTGTAGCGTTCGGCGCGAAGTTGCCGGGGCCCAGAAGTTATCTGCGAATGCAAGAACTGCGAATGTCGCCGTATGGGCCTTGGCCTTCTCGATGGGTTGCGCGTGTGCGCTGGCCTCCGGGGCCGCCGAAGCCTCGCGCGTGAGTTCCGCTGCCCAGCACTGGCTCTCGGCGTGCCAGACGCGAGGCAGAATCACCTCCCAATCTAACAGCATATTGCACTTAAGAGGTGCTTCGAGGTCGCCTTGGAACGTCGACTTTGCCCTCTTGATCCCGTTGCTGGCTGGCGTCCCAGGCAGTCTGGCCGCCCCTTTGCCCCCCCTCGCCCCCCGAATGCACGCTGCCGTGAGAAATCTCGGTGCGCCCCGGGACTCAAGGGCACGCGCCCGTGCCGCGTGGTCCACGCAACGCAATGGTACGCTTTGTAGATGTCACCGTCCAACAGGGAAGCGTCATTGTCGGACTCGATCGCCGTTTCGATGACCTGATTCAGGACGGGCTGACTGTCCCCCGCCCGGTAGCAAGTCAAATCCGAAAGGCGAGCTGGCACTCCGAAAGCTCCTGCTTCGCCGAGCCGCCCATCTCCGCCAGGGCGATGCTGTGGAGCTTGGCCGTGACATACAAGACCGATATTCCCCAATCAGAGCTTGCCTCTGTAGGGGTCCTAGCGGATTCATGTGGTTAGGTGGGTTGCGGCGCCGATGTGATGGCCGGCGGCCAGGTGCCCGGGGGCGCCCGGGGGTGCCCGGCGGTGCCCGGGGGTGCCCGGGTGCCCGGGTGCCTGGGTGCCCGGGTGCCCGGGTGCCCGGGCGCCCAGGTGCCCGCGTGCCCGGGTGCCTGGGTGCCCGAGGGGGCCGGGTGCCAAGGTGCCCGGCAGCTATATACAGCCCTATAGCCCTATAGCCCTGTAGCCCTATGACCCTATAGCCCTATAGCCTTATAGCCTTATAGCCCTATAGCCCTATAGCCTTATAGCCCTATAGCCCTGCAGCCCCATAGCCCTATAGCCCAATAGCCCTATGGCCCTATGGCCCTGTAGCACTATAGCCCCATAGCCTTCTAGCCCTGTAGCCTTAAAGCCCCATGGCCCTCGCCATAAAAAGATTATGATTGGGTTTTTCTCTGGTTTCATGGGTTGCCATTTCCCTATCGTTTTCGGGTTGATTGCCTTCTCCAGAAAGGTTTTCTCGCGCGTCCTCTGGGAGCTCCCGTGGCATCTCCACCGCCGCCGCATCCTCGCAACCGCGCGTCTTCCCACCTCTGAGCGTCCTCCCGCAAGTCCTGAGCTTCTGCGGGGTGAGTTCTCGAAGCCAAGTTTCAGTCTCGCCAGTCGCCCATTTTTTCGCTGCCCAGCTGGGCGGGGCCCTCGAAGTCAACGAGCCTGTTCGCCATTGTAGTCAGTAGCCATTTCCCGCGATGCTTCCTTGTCCGTCACCATGTTGCTGTCATCGTCTATCTGTGCCTTCTTCCAAATCATCCTTCCCCGCCCCTGTCTCGGCGAACTTCCTCGTTGCAAAGCGCTCTCGCGCTCGGGCCTGCAGCTCTCGGCGTTGATGCTTCTCTTGAGCGCGTGCGCGGCCGACCTGTGCAGATAAGCCAGCTGTGGCTCAGTGGCTGCGTGTCGGGGGTTAGCGGTAGTTTTGAAGCCCTTCATCAACGTGTGTGCGTCGGGGGCCCTTGGCGCAGGACGTCGTTGAGGCTTCCCCCCGAATCCATGATGGCATTCCTCTCCGCGTCGTCCTGGTTCGCAGCCGGGGCCGGAAGGGCGCCCGACAATCTGCTTTTCTCATATGCAAGCGCCATGCGAGCCAGTCGCTGCCGGTGCTGGTTGTCGTCCCAAGCGTTGCGGAACAGGCCTCATCCCAATTATATGTTCAGCATGTTTGGCTCTTCCCTTCGCTTCGCAAGTCGATCGGCCCGCTCGTTGCCGACGCCCCCACTGATGGGATTTCCGCCGCTGCGGCAACCCCGTGACGAGGGAGTTGCAGCATCCAGTCCAAGCAGTGAGCGCTGCCGCAATGAGGGCAGTGTTCCTGACCAGCCTCAGCTCGCCGAGCAACGGATTCACGACGCACGCAGAATCGATGGATGTCTGGACCTCCAAAACCCGAAGCAACGGACGAGGGGAATCCAGCTGGGCAAACAGCGGCAGCAAGGCCTCGAACGAGGCCTACAGCTCTGCGCTATTGCTGCTCAATCGGACGGCCCCCGCAAACATGGGGTCCGAAAGACGAACTGTCGTCGGGCCGCGCAGTCCTACCCGGGGGCCCTCCCGCAACTCCGGATGACCATTCCGATATAAAGCAAAACCCCAACCACATGTTATTTCTAAACACATCCCCCTCCTTCCCTTCACTGCGAATCATCGGAGGCGCCCGTCGCAAAACAATCCGAATGCCCCCGTCCTCGACTACTCCTGCAGATGCCGTCGCCTGCATCGAGACGCCCACGCTGGTCCAGGACAAATTGCTCATAGTCGCTAGTGGATGTCGCTTTCCAGAACAGCGGCTTGCAGGATTTGGGACCCTCCTCATTTTCCCTCCCACGCCGCCTCCAACGACTCGAGTCTTCGCACCCGCTGGGAAATGGTGCGACTAGTGCGCCGTCGTCATCGTCGCAACGGCGGTCGTTCTTTCGAAAGCTGAATCCCGTGCCAACATGTAGTCGCTCTGCCCTGCTCTCCCAAACCTCCTGTGGAGGAAAGTGTTGTTCCCATCGCCCCCTTCGGTGACAGCATTGGGCGCCCGTGAACCCCCCCCCCAAGGCGTCTCCGTCAGCGCGGCGGCTTCCCATGAATGCGCTGCTGTTGTGCACGTCGCACTCGCGCCGCGTGGGCGCGCGTCGAGAACGTCGTGAAACTCGTTCAGCGTGGACCCGTAATCGTTTCTCGCTGCAGCTGCGCCCAGATGAGCGCTGCTGAAACATACTTGGGCGGCCGAGAGGGGGGCGTCCAAGAAGGGGGGGTGCGCGAATCGTGGCCGGCGGCAAGTGCGCGGCCCAATGGGGGGCCGGGGGCGTATTGCAATAAAGGCTCTATGAAATCTTAGGCGATGACATGAACCCCGCCATGCTACCCACGCCCTCCTAGTCATCGCCCCCCTCTTGGCCGCCTTCGAAAACATATGAGGCACATATTGTCAAATAAAACCTCGCCCCGTGGACCCCGGGAGATCAGGCTCGTTAGCTATGTTGTCGGACCAATCCTCAGGCCGCGATCCCAGTGATCCTGTCGCCACCTCTGGTCGCGCCCGTGATCCGTGGCCGCCCACCTCGCTTGGGGAACTTGCTGCCTTGATCATCTCCAGCCCGGGCGGAACATGCCAACCCCACTCCAGATACGTAGTGCGTAAGCTCGGCTCTAAATCCTCGGCGCGGATGTTTTCCCAACTGTATCCAGCAGATACAGCACTCCCACGACATCCTCGCGTCATTCGCCGGCTCCGCCGAGACCCTGCTCAGTGGGCGCTGGTGTCGGCCAGCGCCGCGTCGGGGTCGGAGAGGACGATTGCGCCTGGCCCCTTTCACCGCCCGCAAAATAGGGAAACGAACACTATGCACCGACGTTTTTTTCGGACCCCGCGCTAAAATTCGCATGGGAACGCGGACCATGGTGTATACGCGGCCCTGTTCAAGATCACATCCCCGTAGTCGCTGCTGTCCACGAGGGTCTTGCTCTCCTCCTCCCCCTTGCCTTTGGTGACCAAGAGCGCCTGGATCTTCCTCCTAGCCCCCCAAGCCTTCCTCGATACTGCAATGTCATCCTCGTGCATGTCGATGCCGTGCCACAAGCACCGTCTGCCTCCGCCCTCCGGAACCTCTGGTCTACCGGCCTCGGCCAAGGAGGAGGTACGTTTGATCCACTTGAATGTCTTCCGAAAATGCCACATGACGTCGCTGTTTTCGAAGTGGAACTTGAGTCTGGTACTGTAGGCCCCGCAGCCCACAACCTTGGCAAATGGGACCTGCTTGGCAGTCAGCTGAGCCTTCGCATCCTCGGCGAACGGGTCGATCTCGTTGTGCGTGAAACCTCCGAACGCGCAGATCTTTTGGGCACGCACCAGCACCATGGCGACACTCGCCAAAGCAGAAGCCGATCCAGACACGGAGGACCCTGCAAGAACGTGGGGCGGCACGCCTTCTGCCTCCACCTTCTGCTTCCGCTCCTGTAGCTCCTTCAAGTTATTTTGGACGTTCTGGATCTTCGGGCTTCGGGAGTTCACTGCCTGCTTAGTAGGCTTCAACTCCTTATTGAAACCCAACTCCTGCATCCCGGACTGGGCAGCGAGCACCTTGGCGAAATCACCTGTACGCCCGTGCTTAGCAACCACCTCCTCTGAATTAGAGACGGCTCCATCCTCCCCTCGGCCGCGTTTAGCACGGCGGTCTCCGGCTCCTGCGGGGTCCACATGTCATCGCCGCTCAGATCGACGACCAGAGCGGACTGGGCAGCCATGGCGGCCGCAATCGGTCGGGCCCGGAATCGTTCGAATCGATCGAAGATAAAATTGTGGATCCCCCCCCCGAACCAGAACTTGCGCCAAAATGGCTACACAGACACACAGACACACATCTATACAGGCACACCGACACACAGACGCACATACGCTCAGACACAGGGCGCAGACACACAGACACACAGATACACAGAAACACAGACACACAAACACATAAACACACAGACACACAAACACACCAACACACCGAAACACCGACACGCCGACACACCGACGCACCGACACACACAACACACAACACACAACACACAACACACAACACCCACACAACACATAACACACAACACACACAACATACACAACACACAACACGCAACACGCAACACGCAACACACACAACACACAACACACACACAACACACACAACACACCACACACCACACACAACACACAACACACACGCACACCACACACAAACACACACACAACACACAGACACATACACACACGGACACACACACATGCACACGCACACGCGTACACACGAAAACAAGGACACACGCTCACACGCCCACACGCACACACACACACACGCATACACGCACACAAGCACACACGAACACACACACACATGCGCGCGCGCACACACGCACACACGCACACACGCCCACACGCACACACGCACACACACCCACCTGCACACACGCACTTTCTATGCGTCGGCGGCTGGGCAAAGTAACTGCGCTGGCGGATAGGATAGCACACACACGCACACACGCACATACGCACACACGAACACACGCACACACGCACACAAGAACACACGCACGCACGCACGCTCGCAAACACGCACACACGCACACGCACTCACGCACACACGCGCACAAGCGGAATGCGCGCACGCGCACACGCGCACACGCGCACACGGGCGCACGCGCACGCGCGCACACGCGCACACGCGCACACGCGCATAACACACCCACACACACCCAGACCCACACCCGCACCCACACACCCACACCCACACACACGCACACACGCACACGATCTTTTCCCTTCGGGCCTCAGTTGTTTCAACAAATGGGACGGACTAGAATTGCGATCGGCAGCTGCGACGGGCACCGCTGCAATGAATTGCCAAACTGCGTCGGGGACGGCGCTCTAACATGAAAGCGGACCCAAAAAGAAGGTCTTTAAAACGAACCGTGCAAATTCAACTCGCACACGCATTCTTTTGGCGTCGCGGAGGCAGCAGTCGAAGAGCCAGAGGGGCGCCCGAAACGCCGCCGAGGCCACCGAAGCGACCAAGGACCCACGCAGCCCGGCGAGAGAACCGTCCTGTGCGGGCGTCTCTTGGGGGAGAGGGGTCGAGAGAAGGAACGACCACAGATGGGGCGACCTTGGGGAAGGGGGCAGCGGGGAGCGTACGTGGCGGACCTACGTGACCAGTGACGGCAGCTGTGCGTGCGGCGACACAGCGGTAACAGGTGGTGCAGAGCCGGAATGCGGATTGCGAGTGACGAGGATGACATCAAGTGGACAGAAGAACCAGGAGAACGGCGGCTGGGGCGGCAAGGAGCAACGACGACAGCACATGCACACGCACACTTTCGCTCATCGCGAGCTGGGCCTGGCCGAAAACCGTCCGTCGGTCCCGCGGGCGCGCGCGGACGAGCGCCAGCTAGGGGGCACTGGCGGGGCAAAAGCGCACACGCACACACACACACACCCACGGCCACACGCACACCGACAGCCACACCAACACACACACACACACACACACACACGCGCAACACACAACACACACACACACCCACACACCCACCCACCCACACCCACCCACCCACTCACGCACAAACGCACACATACACACACTAAGACACACACACACACACACACGCACACACACACACGTACAACAACACACACACACTGACACACACACACACTGACACACACACACACACACACACTCGAACACGCTGACACACACACACACACAAACAACACACACCAAAACACGAACACACAGCACACAACAGACAACACACACACACACCCACCCACACGCACACACACACACTCATACAAACACGCACACACACACACGAAGACACACACAGACAAAGACTCAGACTGATACACACACACACACACTAATACACACACGCGTACGAAAACACACACACACTGACACAAACACACACGCACACACGCACACGTACAGAAACACTCACACACAGACGCTGACACACACACAGACACACACGTACAAAAACACACACACACTGACACACACACACACACACGCACGAACACACACACACACGTACAAACACGCACACACACAATGACACACACACACGTACAAAAACACACACGTACGCTGACACACACACACACTGACACACGCACACTCACACACACACTAAGACTAACACACACACACTAATACACACAACGCACACATCACACACAACCCACAACCCACAACACACAACACCCACCCACCTACCCACCCACACACCCGCACGCACATACACACACTCACACACAACACACACACTAAGACACACACACACACACACGTATAAACATACACACACACACACTCCGACACAAGCAATCACTAACACACACACACACACGTAGAACACCAGACACAGACACTGACACACACACGCACACACGCATTAATGCAAACACACGTACAAAAACACACATACAGACACAAGCACACACACTGACAACCACACACAATATAACACACAAGCACACCGAAACACACTGAAACACACAGACACACACGTATACCAACACACGCACACACTGACACACACACACACACGCACTAACACACACACACACGTACACAAACACACACACACACACTCACACACACACACACGTACAACGACACCACACGCACACACACGCCGCCACACGCACACACGCGCACGCGCTAACACACACAGCCACACGTACAAACACACACACACACTCACACTGGCACACACACACACACGTACAAAAAACACTCACACACTGACACACGCACACACTGACACACACAGACTAACACGCACACAAGCATTAACACACACACACTAACACACACCACACAAGGCACACCCACCACACAGCACACTAATACACACACTGACGCACACACACACACACACGCACCTACCCACACGCACACACGCACTGACACACACACACACGTACAACACACACACTGACACACACACACACACCCACACGCACAAACACACACACACACTGACACACACACACACACTCCACCCACCCACACATACACGCACACGTACAACCACACACACACACACGTTGACACACACACGCACACACATGCACGTGCAACCATACACACGCATACTGACACACATAGCACACTGACACACACACGCACACTGGCGCACACACACACACACACACGCACCAGCACACACACACACACACGCGCGCACAAAAGCACACACGCACACTGGCACGGACAAATACACACACGTACAAACACACACACACACACTGACACACACACACACACACGCACACTGCCACACGAACACGCTGACACACACACACACACACACGCGCACTAACACACACACACACACACGCTCATACCAACCACACCCACATTGACGCGCACACACTCATGTACACAAACACCCACGTCCAAGCACACACCCACACACTGAACACACACACACACATTCACACACTGCCACAGCCACACTAACATACACGCACACATGCACTAACACCCACTAGCACACAACACACACACACCACAACACAAACACACACACACTGGCACCCACACACAAGCACACGTACAAAACCACAGCCACACACTGACTCACATACACGCACACTGGCACACGCATACCCTAACATACACATACCCTAACATACACACGCACACGCACTAACACACTACCGTATTAACACACAACACACTGACACACACACACACACACACACACGCTGACACACACGCACACACTCACTAACACACACACACACACACGCTCACACACACACGTACAACCACACGAGCTGACACACACACACACACTGACACGCACACAGACACGACCACACACACACACTCACACACATACACACACGTGTTACCACACTAGACTGACACACACCACACAACGCAACCACCACACATCGCACTAACACACACACTGACACACACACACACACACGCACTGACACACACACACACACACGTGCAAACACATACACACCCACTCACACACACACACACACACACACGCATACACACCCACTCACACACTCGCACACACGCACACACACACACGAACACAGACACACACACACACGCACTAATACACACAAGCACACACAAACGCACATACAACACAACACACACACACTGACACACTACACACACGTACACACACGCACACTAACACACACACACACTAACGCACACACACACTCACATACATGCTCACACCTACAACAACACACACACACTGACACTGACACTGACACACACACACTAAGACAGACACGCACTGACACACACACACACACACGCGCACACCACACAGCCACAAACCACGCATCATACTAACGCACACACTGACACACTCGGACACTAACACACACACACACACGCACTTACAACAACACACACGTACAGCACACACACACACACGCACTGACACACATAATACATATACACACACGCGCTGACACACACACACACACGCACACCCACGCTAACACATAACCTCACTAACACACTCGACCATACACTAGCACACACCACACACAACACACAACGCATTAACATGTACTGAACCACAAACACCAACACACACAAACGCGTACACAAAACACACACACACTGACACACCCACACACTGACACGCACACACACACACACACACGCACATACTAACACACACACACGCGCACGCACGAACACACACTAACACACAACGCACAACACATACAAACACACACACACACTGACACACTGACACACACGCAAACGCACACACACACACACGCACTAACGCACACACACGTACACAAACACACACACACACACACTGACACGCACACACACACACTGACACCCACACACGCACACTAACACGCACACGCACGCACTAACACACACCACACACCACACACCACACACAACACACACAAGTACAACAACACACACAATGACACGCACACAAACACACACGCACTAACACACGCACTGACATAGATACACACTAACACACACACACACACACGCACTAACACACACTAACACGCAACACACACACACACGCTAACACACACACACTGACACACACACACACACGCTAACACACACACGCACACTAGTACACACACTCACACACACACACGTACAAACACACACACACACGAACTGGCACACACACACACACACTAACACACACACACACGCACACTAACATAGGCCGCGGGAGGCCTCTGGGGCGGCGCGGGCGCGGTGCCAGACCTGGACAAGCGCGTTCCACTACTCGCAAAGTACCCGCTCGCAAATGGCCTCGATCCACCGCGGGGGTTTTACGATCCATTATTTCGAGGTGATCATTTTTTTTCAAACGTTTGTAGGTCGGCTCTTTGCGAATAACGGAACGCGCTGGGTGGAGACCACCCAGAGCGCGGCGATTCCAGATCATCCACGTCACGCGGCAAGGATCCAATCATGAATCAGGCCGGGGGATTGTTGTGCCCAGACTCTGAGACAAGCCAAGTGTGCTATCATGCTGTGTTGCATTTTGCGCAATCGTTTGGCACGTTGGGCAGGGCTCAGCATACACATTGCAGACATCATGCCAAATTTTGAGCTGGAGGGACACGCGCAGGGCCTGTGCCACGCTGTCGCCTCAACGCGTAGGAACCTCTACACTCGCAGAACATCGACTGGGAAAATCGAAGAACATTACCTGCTTAATGCGAGCATCTACTCGGGCTGACGCTCCTCTCCATTCAGCCTTTCACCCAAGCCTTCGTGACGATCCCGCACGCCGTGCCAATAGCAACCCAGACGACAAAACCAATCACCCACTTGTTAGAGCCCCTCCCAAAACCTTTCTGATCCTTCAGTGGTTGTTTGGACAATAAACACTCCTTGATGACTTGATACCTGCGGAAGCCCAATATTGCCGAAATGAGCATCACCATGACACACGCCCAGGTAGTTGACACAACCGAGAAATGTCCCAGCGGATCCATGGCTGTCACCGCCAGAAATGCAAAAACGGTCCGGACAGCAGCGAGGCACGTGCGCGTCCAAGCTAACAGCGTACGTTCATTCGCCAGGTCTGCGGACAAGCGGGCAAAACGATCCACAGAATCCGCCATGGCTTCGGTCGCGTGCTCCATTTTCTCAGCGGCCTCCTCTATGTGCTCGGCAGCTTCCGCAACGTCCTCGATGGCGTCTTCAATGTCGTCCTCTCTGAGCCCCTCGAGATCTTCTGGCGACACGGCATGACTGACGCGGCGCATCGAGTATCGCCTGCCACGGTACTTTGCATGCACCGTCTGCTCAGAAGCCTCCTCGGAGATCTTGCTTCCGCGGTGCGCAAGGGGAAGAAGCGGAGGATCCAGCGTTGGCATCGACTGAGATCCGCCTGCCGCTGCTCGCCATGGGCGACACTGCGCGCGAGACGTCTGGCAGCTCCCTTCTTCACGCCTCTTCGCCGGAGGACCCGCTCTCCCCCCCCCTTGTGGATCTTCGTTCTCCTTGCTCGCTCTGCCCGGGGGACATCGGTGGTGCGACCCCGAGAACGCAGGAGTCGGCGGCATGCTGTGCACATCCGCTCTCTGTCTCTGTCTCCAGCATGGTCTGTCTATGTGTCTGTCTGCCTGCCTCTCTCTCTCTCTCTCTCTCTCTTTTTTTTGGTCTCTCTCTCTCTCTCTCTCTCTCTATATATATATCCCTATCTGCGTGTCTCTCTATATCTCTGAGCATATATATATGTGTATTTTTTATGTGTGTATATGACATGCGCAAGCCAGGCTGTACTCAATATTATACGGTGATGGTAGTAGCAACACCTGTGTCGTTACCAGAGCAACAAGTACCTTGCACCTTCCTCTTCGCTCGTCTCCATCCCTGGAACATCGGTGTCGTCGCTCGCATGTCGCTTTCCGATTGTCCAACTGCCCGAGCTCGGCAACATCAGGCCGTGTTGTTGTTGTTTTAAGGCTCTTGAATGATATAGCATCCACCTCAGATGCGGTGCTTTTCCTCTGATAGAATTTGATATATGGTCCCGGCAAGAATGGCTTCCAGAGCGACCCCTGGACGCATGGCGAACAAACCTCTGGCGTGTTGTCTTTCGAATCGCCAGGGGTCTTGACAAAATGCATGCCCCGAATCGTATGTATGTATGTATGTATGTATGTATGTATGTATGTATGTATGTATGTATGTATGTGTATATATATATATATGATCTGTTTGTTTTTTTCAGCCTTGCGAGGCCCTCGCTGGACCCTGGGACCGTCAGGCAACGACTCAGGATGAGAAGCCGATCCAGGGGAACGGGTCGAGACCTCTGGGGGACCACGTCATGAACAAATCATGGCGTCGGGGGTCTGGGGAAGCCCCCTGACGCCTTTTTTGAGATGCCCCTGGGGCCCAGGCGCGGCCCTTGGACGCCAACATCTTCGAGCAAACGCGTGTCGCGATTTCTCCAAGAAGTCGCTGGAGATCTGGACCTTCCCCCCTCCCAAATGGCCTCCCCCCTTGCCCCTCCCCCCCCTCTCCCAAATCGCGCTCCCAAATCGCCTCCCCCCCCCCCCAATCTCCCCCTGGACCTCACCTCGCCCTGCGTCTTTCCTTGACGGCCCCGCGGTTCAGGCACGATCGCTGGCTGCCCAGAAAGGGCGACACACCTCCGCCTCGAGGTTTCCAAGACGCCAGAGACCTCCAGGCAAAGTGCCACGGGTGGGTGAAGGGGGGCCACCCCCTCGAGGAGGAGAGCCCCTCAAGAGAGCCCCTCAAGACATCGAGAACATATTGATTTCGCGCCAAAAAACTTCTTGACCCCAGATCCTCGATTCTTGGGGGGACCTCGCGACTCCGCTTGGCATTCCCTGAGATCCGACATTGCGAAAAAATGCAAAATTGTGAACAATCACGCCCGGAGCCCTAGACCCAATCCTTCTGCGTCAGTTTTCGAGCCGGATCGATCTGTGAGGGTCCTGGGGCCCGAAACGGGGCGACAACGCCCGTGGTGAAAACAATGCAGCGCCAGGACCCCAGGGTTAGCCTGAGGTCTGGGAACGGCGCCCCCCCCCCCCCTTGGATCGATCATCCATGTTGCGTTTTTTCAATACGGGTCCCCTGGAAGCCCCGACGTTCTTTCCATGGAACGCAGTCCCGTCATGTGTTATCACTCCTCAACCAGCACAGCGAAAGGATTCGCACTGCCGTTGCAAAGTGCCCCTGCAAACGACAGCGCTCAGCAAGCCGTGTGCCCGCGGTTTCCCTCTAAGCGCGCCGTCCCCGGAAGTCCCGACCGTTCCCTTGGGGCCAGCTTCTCACCCCGAGTCGTTCTCTGACGACCCCAGGGCTCAGTAAGGGGCCCCCAGAGGCCGAGGGCATTCACAGAGACCATCTGTCGCATCGTCTTCGCGACGCTGGAGGCCTGAGCCCTCCCCAGACGCCTTCGCGTCGGGAAAAACAAATGCAAGAAATTTCAAAAACAAATGTCGGACCCCGCTTCCGTCAAAAAACAACTCGGGATGAAAAGCGGGTCCCTAGGAAGGGGTCCAGACGCCTCTGGGTCCACACCATGAAGAAAACACGCTCCTTGCCAAATGGACCCCCCCTGGACCTCTCCTGTGAGACTGGTGTGGGAGTTCCCTGGGCTCCTCCTGAGACCCCCCCGAAAAACTCCAGAAACAATAACATGTTTTTTTAATTCGGAGGGTTTCCCCCCCCCCAGATCTCAGGGAGGGGCGGGAGGGTGGATTTTGAAGGGTTTCCTGGGGGCTACACCTAAAACAATACTAGTTCTGATTCCCCCAAAGAAAATGCCCACCCACCCCCAAACAATTCCAGAAAAACAGCCGACCCCCCACCACTCGTTTTTTTTTTCGCGGGATTCCCGGGAGCGACCAGGCAAAACCTTGCAAATCGCAATTCGGGATAACCCCGCCGGAACCTCCGATTGCTTTCTCTGTTAATATTAGTTTGTTTATGTTTTTTCGCGTGCGGGTTTTTGGAAGGTTTGAATTTTTTCCCCTGCCCCCCCCCCCCCCCGAAACAAAAATCCCAACTCTGGGTTTCTTCGGGGGGGTCCAGGCCCCCACAATTGACAACACAACTATTTCTGCCCCCCCCCGAGAAAAAAAAAGAAACGAAAACCCAACTCGGGTTTTGGTTCGTTTTTTTTTGGGGGGGATTCTCAGGCCACCCTAAGCTCGAAGCCCTGGGCCCCATATGTGGAAACAGAGCTATTTCCGAATTCCCCCCCCAAACCCACAGAAAAACCTTCGAAACAAACACTCCGATTCAAGGGTGTTTCGGTTTGTTGTTGGGGGTTCTCCGGCCATCCCAAGCTCCAGGGGAGCAGCCCTAGAAACAAACATGGTTTTTTCTATGGTTTTTCGGCGGGCTCGCAGGCCCCTCGATTCAAAACAATATTACTTCTGAGAGCCCCTATCAAACAACAAAAAGCATTCTAGTTTTTTTCAATGTTTTTTTTCTCGGCGGTTCTCCGGCAACCCCAGGCTCCAGGGGGGAAACCCGTGACCCCCCCCAACTCGAGAATTTTTCTAAATTCTTTCGGGGGGTCCGGTGCCCCAAAATTGAAATCAAGAGGATTTATGACCCCCCCGAAACACCACCCGAACAACCTAAAGACCAACTCGCAACTCGAAAATTGTTTTCGATATTTCCTCGGGGGCTTTCCGGCCACCCCAAGCTCCAAGGGGGGAAAACTTTAGAACACCCTCCCAACTCGTTTTTTTTAATAAGTTTTTCGGGAGGGGGCAGGGCCCCACACTGAAAACTAATACTCTTTCTGAGAACCACCCCGAGACCTTTGAAAATAAACAAAAAACTCAACTCGGTTTTCAAACGGGTTGTTCGGGGAGTCTCGGGCCACCCCAGGTTCCAACGGACAACTTTCCCAAGGACATCAATCGGGTTTTTGTCGAAGGTTTTTCGGCGGGCGGCGGGCGGGCGGATCGGGATTTTCAATGAACCCGTTCTCTCTTGTAGCGGGATGCTGTTGAATACTGGGTGTTGTGTTGGAGATGGAGGCTGTTGAGTAGTGGGTTTTGTGTTGGAGACGAACGCTCTTGACTACTGGTAGTTGTGTCGAACGCGGATTCACGGCGAACGGGCAGCGTGGGGCGGGCGGCGGGCGGGCGGCGGGCGGGCGGGCAGCGGGCAGCGGGCGCGGATCGGGATGTTAATGAAACTGTTAATGAAACTTCTCTCTGGCAGCGGAATGTTGTATGGTGAATGTTGTGTTGGAGACGCATGCTGTTGAGTAGCGTTTTTTTGTGTTGGAGACGGACGCTCTTGAATACTGGGTATTGTGTTGAACGCGGAAGCACGGCAAACGGGCGGCGTGGGGCGGGCGACGGGCGGGCGGCGGGCGGGCGGGCGGCGGACGGCGGGCGGGCGGATCGGGATTTCAATGAACTCCTAAGGATTCTCTCTTGTAGCGGGATGCTGTTGAATACTGGGTGTTGTGTTGGAGATGGAGGCTGTTGAGTAGTGGGTTTTGTGTTGGAGACGAACGCTCTTGACTACTGGTAGTTGTGTCGAACGCGGATTCACGGCGAACGGGCAGCGTGGGGCGGGCGGCGGGCGGGCGGCGGGCGGGCGGGCGGCGGACGGCGGGCGGGCGGATCGGGATTTCAATTAACTCTTAAGGATTCTCTCTTGTAGCGGGATGCTGTTGAATACTGGGTGTTGTGTTGGAGACGGAGGCTGTTGAGTAGTGGGTTTTGTGTTGGAGACGAACGCTCTTGACTACTGGTAGTTTTGTCGAACGCGGAGGCACGGCGGGCGGGTGGCGGGAGGCGGGCGGCGGGCGGGCGGGCGGATCGGGATGTTAATACAACTTCTAAGAATTCTTTCTTGCAGCGGATGCTGTTGGACACTTGGTGTTGTGTTGGAGACGGAGGCTGTTGAACACTGGGTATTTTGCTGGGGACGGACGCTGTTGACTACTGGGTGTCCAATGTCCGTGTTCAACCAAACACCCAAAACTCGATAACATCCGTCTCCAACACAGCACCCGGTACTCAATAACCTCCGTCTCCAACACAACACACAATATTAAACAACATCCTGCTGCAAGAGAGAGCCCTGAAGAAATCTATCAAAATCCCGGTTCGCCCGCCCACACGCCCGCCCGCCGCCTGGAACTCCCGGCCGCAGCGGGATGATCCGGTCATGTTTTTTTCGTCTGGAGCCCTGGAATTTCCCGAAACACCGCCGGACAACAAACAAAAACGAGCTGGAGGGTTTTTCGGGGGTTTCCCTTCTTGGAGCCTGGGCTGGCTAGAGAACGCCCGAACAAAAACCCAAGTTAGGTTTTTTTGTCGTAAAAGGTTTTGGGGTTGCTTTCAACCATAATCTTGTTTTACATTGTGGCGCCCGGATCCCCTCCGAAAAACAACCGGGTTTTCCCCCCTGGAGCCTGGGCTGGCGGAAAACCCCAGGGAAACAATAAACATGGAACACCCCAAAGTTTTCGTGTGTTTGTTTGCTTTTTCCTCTTGGGTTTTTGTAGCGACTTTTTTTGTGGGGGATAAGAAATACTTTAGTTTAAATTGGAGACTCTGGGAATGTCGAATAAAAAAAAACAGAAACCCCAGAATGAGTTGGGATTTCTCTCGGAAGCCATGGGGTGGCCGGAGAACATCGAAAACAACTTCGAACGAACTTCGAATTGGGGAGTTTTTTTTGGGGGGGTTCTGTGGTTATTCGTTGGGGTTTTGGCAGGGCTTCTAAAACAATGTTTGCATTTAATTGTGGGTCCCTCGGCCCCCCCATCAAGAAAAAAACCTCCGAGTTAGATTTTTCCCATGGTTTTCTCTCTTTCTAAAAGCCTGGGTGGCCAGAGAACCCCCGGAAACTGTCCGACAAAAACATCCGAATTTGGGAGGTTGTTCGATGGCTTTTCAATGGGTTTTTGATTGTGGAGCCCTGGATCCACCCGAAAACTTTCAGAACAACCAGCAAACAAGGTTTTTCCCCTGGAGCCTGGGGTGGCCGGAGAAACAAAAAGCACGCACAAAAAACGCGTTTTTTTTAGTGTCGGGGATTTTCCGGAATGGTTTTGAAGGGGTTTTCAACACTAATCTCGTTTTCAACTGTGCCCCCCCACTGAAAAAGACAAAGAACAACCAGGGAATTGTTTTTTTTTGTTGGTTTCCCCCCCGTGGAGCCTGGGGTGGCTGGGGAATCCTTAAAATTGTGCGAAAAACTCCCGAGTTTGGGGGGGGATCGGTTGTTCGGATGTGGTCTTGAAGATATTTTCTGTTATTATTTTTTTTTCTCGCGGCGGCGCCCGCCCCGGACCCCCTGGGAAAATCGGGGGAAAAACGTAGAGTTGTTTTTTTGGTCCGAAGGTCCCCTCCCGAAAGCGTCCCGAGAAACCGCCCGAAAAAAGGCTTGGACCAAAAACCCGAATAACAACAACCTCCATGCATTTTTAATTACCTAACAGCGAAGACTGATAGGTTTCTCATAAAGTCAAAAGAGAGCATCATGACGCCCCAAGGGGGTCTGGGCGCGATCCGGGGGAGGATGCCGGGGGGATGCCGGGGAACTCGTTTTAAGCAAACAGTAACGCACTTCGTGGTCCTCGAGTTCCCAGAACTCCATTCCTGGGCATGATTTTGAATGCCCGGAGCCAACTGTAGGCCACTTCGTGTTCTTCGTGTTCCCAACAACCCATTCCCGGGCCACATTTTGAATGCCCAGAGGCAACTGTAGGCTACTTCGTGTTCTTCGTGTTCCCAGAACACCATTCCCGGGCCACATTTTGAATGCCCGGAGCCAACAGTACTGTAGGCCACTTCGTGTTCTTCGTGTTCCCAGAACACCATTCCTGGGCATGATTTTGAACGCCTGGAGCCAACTGTAGGCCACTTCGTGTTCTTCGAGTTCCCAGAACTCCATTCCCGGGCCACATTTTGAATGCTGAGGCAGGCTGATGCTGAGGCTGGGGCAGGCTGAGGCTGAGGCCGAGGCTGAAGGCAGACTGAAACTGAGGCTGAGGCTGAGGCAGGCTGAGGCTGAGGCTGAGGCAGGCTGATGCTGAGGCAGGCTGAGGCTGAGGCTGAGGCTGATGCAGGGTGAGGCTGAGGCAGGCTGAGGCTGAGGCCGAGGCTGAAGGCAGACTGTGGCTGAAGCTGAAGCAGGCTGAGGCTGAGGCTGAGGCTGAGGCAGGTTGAGGCTGAGGCTGAGGCAGGCTGAGGCTGAGGCAGGCTAATTCCCAGAACTCCATTCCCGGGCCACATTTTAACTGCTGAGGCAGGCTGATGCTGAGGCTGAGGCAGCCTGAGGCTGAGGCAGGCTGAGGCTGAGGCCGAGGCTGAAGGCAGACTGAGGCTGAGGCTGAAGCAGGCTGAGGCTGAGGCTGAGGCAGGCTGAGGCTGAGGCTGAGGCAGGCTGATGCTGAGGCAGGCTGAGGCTGAGGCTGAGGCTGATGCAGGCTGAGGCTGAGGCAGGCTGAGGCTGAGGCCGAGGCTGAAGGCAGACAGAGGCTGAGGCTGAAGCAGGCTGAGGCTGAGGCTGAGGCAGGCTGAGGCTGAGGCAGGCTGAGGCTGAGGCTGAGGCTGAGGCAGGCTGAGGCTGAGGCTGAGGCTGAGGCCGAGGCTGAAGGCAGACTGAGGCTGAGGCTGAAGCAGGCTGAGGCTGAGGCTGAGGCAGGCTGAGGCTGAGGCTGATTGATGCTGAGGCTGCAGGCTGAGGCTGAGGCTGAGGCTGATGCAGGCTGAGGCTGAGGCAGGCTGAGGCTGAGGCCTGAGAGCTGAGGCAGGCAGAGGCTGAGGCTGAGGCTGACGCAGGCTGAGGCTGAGGCAGGCTGAGGCTGAGGCTGAGGCTGATGCAGGCTGAGGCTGAGGCAGGCTGAGGCTGAGGCCGAGGCTGAAGGCAGACTGAGGCTGAGGCTGAAGCAGGCTGAGGCTGAGGCTGAGGCAGGCTGAGGCTGAGGCAGGCTGAGGCTGAGGCCGAGGCGGCAGACTGAGGCTGAGGCTGAAGCAGGCTGAGGCTGAGGCTGAGGCAGGCTGAGGCTGAGGCTGAGACAGGCTGATGCTGAGGCAGGCTGAGGCTGAGGCTGAGGCTGATGCAGGCTGAGGCTGAGGCAGGCTGAGGCTGAGGCCGAGGCTGAAGGCAGACTGATGCTGAGGCTGAAGCAGGCTGAGGCTGAGGCTGAGGCAGGCTGAGGCTGAGGCAGGCTGAGGCTGAGGCTGAGGCAGGCTGAGGCTGAGGCTGTGACTGCGACTGCCGTTGCCACTGCGACTGTCATCGCGAATGCGACTACGACTGCGAGAACAGCAGAATTCTACAACTGTCTTCTCATCTGAATCTTAAGGGGAATGCTTCCAGATATGCTCCTACACATCGCTGTTAGGTTGCTTTGCCGGGATATTTTTTTTTCATTTTTTCCTGGAGGGTGGGTAGAGGGTTTGCAAACGTAATTTTGGTTTCATGTGTGGGCCCGTGGGCCCCCCCGACAAATGATAGAATATTATATCTATAAAAATGAAAATTGTTTGACTGTTTTCCCTAACGGCGAAGACTGATAGGTTTCTAGTGGGCTCAAAAGAGAGCATCTTGACTCCCCAAGGGGGTCGGGGCGGGTGCCGGGAGAAGCCGGGGAACCCGGGGACTCCCCAGGACTCCTATAGATTCCAAACAATGTCCTATGGGTTCCTACAGATTCTGTTCCCAGAACACCATTCCCAGGCCACATTCTGAATGCCCGGAGCCAACTGTAGGCCACTTCGTGTTCTTCGTCTTCCCAGAACACCATTCCGACGCCACATTGTGAATGCCCGGAGCCAACTGTAGGCCACTTCGTGTTCTTCGTGTTCCCAGAACACCATTCCCAGGCCACATTTTGAATGCCTGGAGCCAGCTGTAGGCCACTTCGTGTTCTTCGTGTTCCCAAAACACAACTCTTGTACCATATTTTGATTGCCCGGAGCCAGCTGTGGGCCACTTCGTGATCTTCGTGTTCCCAGAACACCAGTCCTGTGCCATATTTTGAATGCCCGAACTGGGGCAGGCTGAGGCCGAGGCAGGCTGAGGCCAAGGCAAGCTGAGGCTGAGGCTGAGGCACGCCGAGGCAGGCTGAGGCTAAGGCTGAGGCAGGCTGAAACTGAGGCAGGCTGAGGCTGAGGCTGACGCAGGCTGAGGCCGAGGCAGGCTGAGGCTGAGGCTGCGGCAGGCTGAGGCTGAGGCTGAAGCTGACACTGAGGCTGAGGCAGGCTGAGGCTGAGGCTGAGGCTGAGGCAGGCTGAGGCTGAGAGGCTGACGCTGAGGCAGGCTGAGGTTGAGGACGAAGCAGGCTGAGGCTGAGGCAGACCGAGGCAGGCTGAGGCTGAGGCTAAGGTTGAAGCTGAGGCAGGCTGAGGCTGAGGTTGAGGCTGTGGCTGAGGCAAGCTGCGGCTGAGGCAGGCTGACGCTGAGGCTGATGCAGGCTGAGGCTAAGGCAGGCTGAGGCTGAGGCTGAGGCAGGCTGAGGCTGAGGCTGAAGCCGAGGCAGGCTGAGGTTGAGGCCGAGGCAAACCGAGGCAGGCTGAGGCTGAGGCTGAGGCTGATTCTGAAGCAAGCTGAGGCTGAGACAGGCTGAGGCTGAGGCAAGCTGAGGCTGAGGCCGAGGCAGGCTGAGGCTGAGGCTGAGGCTGAGGCTGACACTGAGGCAGGCTGAGGCTGAGGCAGGCTGAGGCTGAGGCTGACGCAGGCTGAGGCCGAGGCAGGCTGAGGCTGAGGCTGAGGCAGGCTGAGGCTGAGGCCGGGGCAGGCCGAGACTGAGGCTGAGGCAAGCCGAGGCAGGCTGAGGCTGAGGCTGAAACTGAGGCAGGCTGAGGCATCCGTAGGAATCCATACGAATCCTTAGGAATCCCAGGGAATCCTTTGGAATCCGTAGGCATCCTGAGGAAACCGTAGGCATAGTTAAGCATCCTCCGAAATCCTTAGGAATTCTTCTGATTCCCTAGGCATCCTTAGGAATCCCGAGGGATCCCTAGGAATCGAGATTCCCAAGGATTCTTAAGATTTCCTAAGGATCCCGATGGATTCCTAAGGATGCCTAAGGATGTCTTAGGAATCCCTAGGAATCCTTGGGATTCCATTGGATCCTGAGGCCGTTGCCACTGTGACTGTCATTGCGAATGCGACTGCGACTGCGAGAACAGCAGATTTCTACAACTGGGTTCTCACCTGCATCATAAGGGGCATGCTTCCAAATATGCTTATATACATCGTTCTTCGGTTGCTTTGCCGGGATAGTTCTAAATAAAAAATGGTTGCCCCTGGAGCCTGAGGTGGCTGGAGAACCCCCGGCCCCCTGAGGAACCCATGATTATACATATATATATATATATATAAACTTAAATTAAAGAGCAAAGAATTGTTCTTCAATTGTGGGGTCCTGGAACTCGCCGAATATCAACCGAACATTATATATATATGTATATGTATATATATGTGTGTGTATATATATATATATATATATGAATGTATATGTGTATATGGGTGTATTCATACATATATATATGTATGTATATATTATAGTATATACATATTAATATATATACACACGCCCCCCGTAAACCTCTAGGAACAAAAACAACACAGACATAACAACAAACACAACTGTTGGAGTCGAAATCCTTTTCCCTCGCAAGCGCGCGAAGGGCCGAAGGGGCCCCCTCCCGACGCGGTCAGAGGCCCCCGTGGGAGCCAAAGCGGCGGCGGGGGAGAGGCAGAAGAGCATGCCAGTGCCTATCATCAATACTGGCTCTCACCTTTTCTCTGCCTCGGACCCCGCCCGCCCGCGCCCAGATCTCTGTGGCCTGGGCGCTGGTTGGCGGCTCCTACATGCACGCACATACAAGGACTGTGAAAATCATGGATTCGCGAGGTAATTGCTCGCGCGACTGGGGCCGCCATCCGCCAGTCGGGCGCGCGCTCTCGGGGCCCGCCTTCTCCTTGCACGCCGCTCAGAGAAGACTCCGCGCAGACATCTTCATCGTCCTCTGCCGCAGGACCCCATGGATAAGCTCCGTCGCTGCACGCGTCGCGTCTCGACTCGTCGCCATCGTCGGCCCCAGCTTCGGGGCGCCCCGAATCCGCTCCGTCGCTACTCTCGTCGTTTCCCCGCTCGTCGCTCCCAGCGCCCCTCGGCTCGACGTCCTCGGCAGAGCTCGATGGCGCCGCCGACAAGTGCAGCTGCGATCGCCGCCGCCATTCGGGGGGCCGCCGATTCCACTCGGCGCCCTCGGGGTTCCCCCAGGCACGCGCTCCCCGAAGAGCTTGCCGCAGCTGCTCACGCGTGGCTCTCTCTGCGCCCCCGTCGCCATCGGAGCTTTTCCGCAACTGGCTCCACCAGCTCCGCCTTCCGAATTTTCCAAATGCTTGGCTGGCCGGCTGCGCTCCTCGCTGTGCCCGAGCGGGTCGGCGGCCCATGTTGCCGTCTGGGTCGGAGCGCTGCTTCGGTCCACGGCGCAGGCACATGGCGCCGCCGCTCCTGCCGCTCCTGGCGAGGGCTCCGCTGCCAGCCCCGCGGGTTCCGTCCGTGCCTGGTCTGACGACTGGGCCACGAAGCGCTGGGCCCACCCGGCTGGGCGCCGCGGCGCTCCTGGTGCTGGCGCCAACCGCGCGAGTCCAGCGGGGCGCCTCCCTGTCCTCCCCAGGCTTGGCTGGACCATCCGTAGGCTTTGGAAGCGCCGCCTCCCTGTCCGGCGCCCGACGACCTCCCTTGCCACTGTTCCCGCGCGCCGCCCGTGGCAGACTCTGGCCAGGCGTGGCGGCTCCAGCCACCGCCCGCTTCGTGGGTCGTGGGGCGACCGTTCGTGACCGAGGGCCTGCCAGTCAGCTGGGCGGCCAGCTCCGCTGTCGCATCCTCTGTCTCCCCCGCCTCGATCTTCCACTGGGTCCGACGTCGCGGAGGCTTCGCTCGACCGCGTGTTCTGTCTGTTCCGCATCGTTTTCCCAGTGCGTGGCGGCGTCGCGGACATTTCGCGTGACCGCGCCCCCGAAAGGTTGGGGGCTGTCATCCTGTGTCCGTGCTGCATCGCCATCGTACTGGATGGCGACGTTGCGGGAACTCCGTTCCTCGGCGCGCCGCGCCATCGCCCTGGCTGCCTCCGCCCAGGCATCTAGGTCACGCTCCGCGGGGAATCCCGTACCTGCGTACGGACTGGACATCGTGGCTGTCAATCCTGCTGTTACGCAAAGTGCGGCCGCCCACTGGCGCTCCGCATTGTGAAGCGTCACCGACGCTCTGCACAGCACCGCTGTGGGTTTGCTGCCCTGACTTCTAGGCGCAACAGTCCGTAGACCCGTGGATCGAACCAGCTTCACTGAAGCTCCGCTACCAAGATTGAAGTAAAGGTTCTTTTCCCTCGCAAGCGCGCGAAAGGCCAAATGGGCCCCCTCCCGACGTGGTCAGAGGCCCCTATAGGAACCAAAACGGCGGCGGGGGAAAGGCAGGAGAGCATGCCAATGCTCATCATCAACCATAACACAAGATCCCCGAACAACCGCACAATGGGGTGTTCCCGGGGGGGTTCGGCGAACTGCCACACCCTACTATCTCCTGTAGAGAGCATTCTGACTAGGATTCCGAGGCGGACCCAGCCGAGGCGACGAGCGGGTTCCCCGAGGGCCCAGCAGACCTGCGAGGAGGACATTGGAGGTCAGGATTGAGCACCGATGTCGTCGTGTTTTTTTCCAATGCTCGGCGGCGAGCGAGGGGGGGACGTGAGAAGGAGAAGGCGTTCTCAGAAGTCGGCGGGCTTCTCAGAAACCTTGTGGCCTTCTGAAGCATTTTCTATGTATTCGGGGAAACCGTAGAGAACTTCTCAGAAGGCCGGGGGATTTCCGAACCTTCTGACGAGGCCCGCCCCTTTGCACTTCCCCCCAGGGCTCGCCGCCAAAATGCGAGCCCTCCAAAAAACCCGGCTCCTCCTTGGGGCCAACTTTTCAGCCGGAGTAGCGGAGTAGCTTCATGGCGATCCCAGGGCCCAAAAACGGCCCCCAGAGGCCTGGGCGCCCCCCCCCGAGAATCGAGCCTCTGGACCTGGACCTCTCCTACAGTGCGCTCTGACCAAAATCCAAAGGCGGACCTACCTTTGGCGGCGAGAAGGCCCCAGGAGGGCCCACAACGGGCAAGGCGGAAGACGCTGGACCCAGACACCCGACGTCGTCATTTTTTCATGACGTGGACCCCCAGAGGTCTGGATCCCTTCCCCAATGCAGGCTTTTCATCCCGACTCTTTTTTTGACGGTCCTTGGGCCCGGCGAAGGCTCCAAGATGTCGAAAACGATAACACGGACTGCGTCGTATTTTTGTCGAGACGTTGGCTGTCTGGGGATTTCCTGGGACGGCGTCAGCCTCGTTGGGATCGAACACCGGCCTCGCCCTCCTGTTGGCGGCGCGCAGGAGGGGGTATGGGGGAGGGGGGAAGGCTTCTTAGGAGGCTACTCCCTCGAAGGCGCCAGCCTTCTATCTAAACAGAAAGCCCGCGCCTTCCAAGGAGCAGGCGTCCTTCTAAGAAGCCTTCCCCCTCCCCCTGCCCCCCTCTGCGCGTGGCCGATCCTGGCCCGGCACGACCGGCCGCCGGCCGGGCTGGAACACCTCGGCGGCAACGTCGTGCTCGCACGCCTCGCGGGCACGCGCACACGGGGGCGGAACTGGCCGCGGGTGCGCGGAATTGCCACGAGAACCCCGCCCCCCCACACATTGTGTATATTTATATATACAACACATAAATACAAGACTGCATTGGCGCTTCGCGCCACGCACCTTGGTCCTGAAAGTTTGAGATGCAAGCGGGACGGCAGGAAAATCAAACCGACAATTCCGCGATAACTCCTTGCTGTCTTTTCCGGCATCGCGTGTTAATAATGTTATTCGTTATCCTTCCTGCATGATTCTTTTTCCTGATTCTCGCCCTACCCTTTGCGGAGGCTCCTCTTTTGGAGGCTCCTCTTTGGGTGGCCAACGTAGTGGGTACCAAGCGCAGATTCAGACTGAGCCTCGCCAGCCCTGGAGGGCTGCGACTTGCGAAGCAGTCGCCACTTTCGAAAGTTCCTGGGGAGGCTGGCGTCGTGGGTACCCCGCGCAGATTCAAACTAGACCTTGCTGGTCCTGGGGGGGTGCGAACTGCGAAGCTGTCGTCGCTTCCGAGGGTTGTTCGAGGGGCCGTCGTAATTGGTACCAGGCTCAGGTTCAAACTCGACCTTTCCATTCCTGGGGGGGGAGGCTGCGGTCTGCGAAACTGTTGCCATTTTCGAAGGCTGCTGGGGGGCCAACATCGTGGGCACCAGGCGCAGATTCAGGCTTGGCCTCGCCAGCCCTGGTGGGCTGCGAGCTGCGAAGCCGCCGCCACTTTCGATGGCTGCCGGGGGGGCAGCGTAGTAGGCACCAGGCTCATATTCATATTAGAACTCGCCGTCCCTGGGGGGATGCGATCTGCTGAACTGTCGCCACTGTTGATGGTGTGCGAGTCAGATCCAGATTAGCATTGATTCCCGCTCCCCCGAGCCAACTGAAGACAAGGAGGCGCGCCTGCAGTCGCTTAGCTCCCGCATTGCAAATTGTAGGGAGGAAGCGGGGAACCTGGCGGGCGAGCTCGGCCTCGCTCGCTTCTTGCACAAGCTATGAACAGCTGCTCCTGTGGAGTGCCAGGGAGACATGGCGCGGGCCGCATCCTTGTCCAGCGCGCCACTGGAAAAGTAACGCCACTCTCCTTCCTCATCCTGCCTCCTTCGTTGTCGTCTTCTTCTTCCTTCTACCGTCTCACTGCTGCTGTCGCATAAACTTTTCCGCCCCTCTTTCGTCTTTTTCCTGCCCCTCGTTCCCACACCCATTTCCTCTTCGAGCCTGGGGCCTCAGGTCTCGTCCTTCTGTGGCTGTCCTTTGGGTCGTGCAGCAGCTCGCGCGCTTCCCATACAGATTGCGCAACCCATGACAAATCCTGGGCCGTGATCACCCATACTGTTATGGACCAGCTGCTCTTGACACTTTAAGCGGATGGGTTGGGCACGTCCCAGGGCCATTTCAATAGGGTGCCCCAGGCCTTCCCGACCCTTTCCCCAGGGCCGGTTTTTCGTCCTGATCGGTTTCTCGACGGTCCCGGGGTCGGCGATGGCCCCCGGAGGCAGAAAACGAGGAGAAGAATAGTCTGGATGTCTTCAAAACGTTGGAGGTCTGGGAGGCCGGGAGAAAGGGGTCGGCGGGACAGGCCCGGCAGGGCCGCGCACGGGTGGCCGCCCGAGGGCCTGGTTGAGGCGCGGCGGCGGAGGCGGCGAGGCACTGCTCGGGGCGAGCAGTGGCGCGGTGGCGGCGCCGGGGTCGCCTGGGACTCGCAAGCTCGAGCAAGTGCGCACGCACGCCTTGGCACTTGCACGAGGGAGGGCGAGTGCCAGGAGGAGCGGGGTGAGGGGGGGGGACTTATGGGGGCCCTTTCCTCCTCATTTTCCTCCTCCTCCTCCTCCTCCTCCTCCTCCTCATCGCGGTGCTCTCTTGGGGCCCTCGTGAGAAGACAGGGGCAGGAGGTCCCAGGGGTGGGTGGGTGGGCGACGAGCGAGCAAACGAAAGGCGACGAACACAAAGGGCTCCGAGCTCTAGAATACAGCTGTGCAAGATGATACTGTTCACTGCAACATCATGCCAACGCACGTCCGATAGACGGATTTCCTTGCTTTCTTCATCGTTCCTCCTCTCTGCCTTCCCTCGGCCTCTGCCTTCCCCTCTTTTCCTCTGTGACTACCTGTTCTTCCTCTGTGCCCTCACCTCCTCTGCCTCCTCTTCCTGCCCTCACCTCGGGACCAATGTAGCTGCATGTTCGATTGTACAGTCCAGCTGCTACCATAAGGAACGCTAGAAGAGGACAAAAACATGTTTTTGCCCCAGGAGCGCCTCGGTGCACGAGGAGAGCCAGAGGAACAATTGGAACTGCTCCTTATTTCAGCGTCTGGGCTGTACAGTCGGACCTGGGCCTGAAGAACATCCCTCAAGAACATGAGACCCACCGTCGGCCAAGACAGACATAACATCAAATGGTACCCTCCCCAGGATGCGCAAGAACATCCAGCAAGCACGAAGAACACTAGGGTACCCTCCACGAATCGAACTCGATCTTATACTTCGGCCCGACTGTAAGACGAGCCAGGTCCCTCAAACATCGAGGGTGGCGGGCCGAATTTGCTGGGCGCTCTTTGGTTGGGGCTCCGGGTTGCTCCTCGTGGCCTCGGCGGGATTCGCGCTGAGATTTAGGCCAGCGCGCACCCTGGGACAAGTCCGGGGGGTGATTTTTGACACCAGGATCCCACCAGGAGGTGAACCCAGACCCCTTCGAGGTCTGATGTTTCACAACTATCCTGTGGTGTTGTGTCCTCGTTTTGTAGAGACAGCGCCCCGCGTCACTCCTTCCTGCTTCCTACTCCCAGAAGCTTCTCGCACGCATCCAAGAAACCTTTTAGACACCGCCTTGAAACCTCCAAGAAGGCGGTCGGACATCTTCAAGACACCACCAAGAAAACTTTCGAATGCCTCCAGAAAGCCTCTCGGATACCTTCAATACGCCGCTTAGAAGACTCCAGGCAAACGATCGAAAACCTCCCATGGACTGGTCGAACACATTTAAAGAAGCACATCGGAAACTTGCAGTAAGCTAATCAGACACATCCAAGACGCCTCCAATAAGCTTCTCAATGGTTCCCATGACGCCTCTCAAAGGTCAGATGTATCCAAGAAGCCTCCACGCAACACCTCAGAACTATGAACGACGCCTCTCATAAACTATTCGGGAAACCCTCAGAAGCCTTTCAGACACTTATCAGAAGCCTGCCGGAAGCAGCTCGGAAGCCTCCAGAAAGACCCTGGGGAACCGCCAAGAAGCTTCCCGCTCCTTCGTGACAGTGGCAAGGAAGTCTTCAAGGGACGCCCCGGTCTGCTGGGCGAGATGGCTTGGCCCTTCCCCACGTCACCCTCGACGTCCTCAGCCTCCCCCCCTGCTCTTCCAGGCCTGTGGGGGTCCGTCGCCACGGCCAGATCCGCCTCGAAATCCTGGTCAGAACGTGCTCCGGGAGAAACCGAAGGGGGCGATTCTGGAGGGGGAGGGCCCAGACCCGTGGCGTTTCGAGAGACATCGCACCCGCGGCCTTTCGCTACTGTCGGACCTGGTCCAGAAGAACATGCCTCAAGAACATGAGACCCTCCGCCGGCCCAAACAGACAGAACATCCTGGGGTACCCTCCACAGGATGCAGCAGAACGCCCAACAAACACGAAAAACAGTAGGGTACCCTCTCCGAACCGACCTCGATATTGTACCCTGATCCGACTGCATTCCCATCCTCCTAAGACCGCCTCGGGTCCCCGGGACCGTCAATAGAACAGCTCGGGGAGAGAGGCCAGCGCTGGGCAGAAGAGGCCGCCAGAGGTCAGGGGGCCCAGAGATCCGACGTATTGTTTTTAATCTGCCCCCCCCAGAGATCTCAACCCAGGCTCGACCAAAACAGTGTTCTCTGTTTTCGTTCTGTCTTCGTTCCTCCTTGGCTTCAAAGCGAAGTCAAAGCGAAGACGGTCCACGACATCGCCAAAATACACCTGATTTCAACTCATTCCCTGCGGGGCCAGTTGCTCCGACGACTTTTCTGTTGACGACCCAGGGGTCCGATAAAACTGCCTCGAGACGCCGCAGCCGACACGATATATCTGCCTTGCCTTTTCCAGGGCCGAGGGGAACAGTAGAGGGGGGACCAGCTCAGGGGGGAAATATCGACAGGGAGGCAAACAATTACATTCATATCAAAACTCTGAGGTCCCCGCGGGTTTCTTGGATCGGAGCTGGAGCTCCCTGGCGGCGCCTCCGTCGCCGCCACTGGCGCCCTCCGCGCGCCAGGGAAGGGGGTCCAGCGCCGATCCAAGAAATCCGCCCAGACCTCGGAGTTTTCATGTTTGTATCGTCTCTTGTTCCACGAATCGAGCTGGAATCGCCGATGCATCGCCGACCGATCGGCGATAAGCCCCCGACAGCGAATCCGCACGTTCCCAGGCGGGGTGGGATATCGGGCCCATCGGCGATGCCTGCGCGATCGGGGGTCGAGGCGTCCCCCCTGGAGTTTACCTCCCCCCGCCCCTCCCCCCCCGTCGTTGCCCTTGCAGGGCGTTGAAGGTGTGTGGGCCGTCGGGGGGAGGGGACACACCCACCACCGCCTCCAAGCCGCAGCAGGCCGCCAGGCCCGGCTCGAGGGTGGACAGAACCCCCCTCCACAAACCACCTTTTGGTGGGAGCGACCCGGGACACCAGACACGGCGGGCGCAGGCCCGCAAAATGAGCGGCCGTAACACCCTCTCGGGAAGCGAAAAAGGGTAATTCGCTTCTCCCCCTCCTCCCCCTCCTGCCCCTCCTCCCCTCCTCCTCCCCCTCCTCCCCCCCTCCTCCTCCTCCTCCTCCTCCTCCTCCTCCTCCTCCTCCTCCTCCTCCTCCTCCTCCTCCTCCTCCTCCTCCTCCTCCTCCTTCTCTTCCTCCTCCTCCTCCTCCACACGGATTAAGAGACGTATCATTCAAGAAACCCGGGCCGATTCTCGGGAAGTTTCTGGAGACAAGCCTGGGCCACATCTTCTGTTAACGCTGGAGGGACGAACGCGCTCTGAAAGCCGGACCAGCCTTCCGGCAAGTTGGTTGTGAAACGCTGGCTCAGCTTTTCGGGAGGAGGTTTCTTAATCGGATGCTCGACCGCAACCGACTCAGGATGGGGGCTCCATCGACCTCCGACCAGCTCGTGGGCCCAGCACTTCGACACTGGCTCGGGGCCGCCTTTTCCGCCCGAGGGCGTGGGCAGTCTGCCCCCCCGCTTCCCGCAGGAGGCCTGGTGGCGCTGGGCACCCTCCCCGACAGGGGGCGGGCTGATGTTGTCAGTCCCGCCGAGCTTCCTCCGCTTCGGCCCTGGGGGCCGTTTTCTGGCCCCAGGACGGTCAAGCAGTCACAACTGAAGGAGCCCTGGGACACACAAATAAATGCACACAAATAAAAAGATTCCCCATATTTTCCCATATGTTCTGGGTTTTTGTCTTCCCCCCCACTTCCTATATTTTCGCATATTTTCTAGGGAATCGACGATTAATTGTGTCTGTGTGTTTTTTTCCCTCCTGAACAACGGCTCCAGGACGAAAGGCTGCCCCCAGGGAAGGAGTCCAGCCCTGGTGGGGCCGGCGGATGGAGGAATCAATCCGTCGGAAGGCGGGGCTCCCTCTCCTGAGGGCCAGCACCTTCAATGCACTCACGGTCTTGGACAGGAGAACTTTGCTGTGAGAAAGTCTACCGTCGGATCGGGCTAGACTGGCCTGCCGACTGGGCGCGAGGAGGCGGCAAGGGCTACCTAGATCTGGCTATGCCGCAATACCAGCTTTCTTGTCCAAAACGTTGTGCTCACCTCTCCCCCGCCTCCCAGTCCCCCGCACGGAGCCGACGAGGCGCAGACAGTTCGAGCCTCTCAGAAACCTGAAATCTACACGATACCACTGCACCCCCAAAATCGGCGGCCCGCCCGGGGGGGAAGTGAGAGGGGGCGGGCCTTCTCACAAAGCTCGGAAGTCCATGGGCCCTCTGGGAAGTTCGCTAAGCCTTCCCCGAAGACGCAGAAACCTTCTCATAAGGCCAGAGGACTTCTGAGAAGCCCGGCCGCCTTCTGAAAAGGTCTTCTCCTTCTCGCTTCCCCCCTCGCTCGCCGCCGATAAAGAGGGAGGCAGGCAGGATCCTGGAGCCTTGATGTGCCTATGGGGTCGTCTTTGGAGGTCCTCGATTTTGATGTCTGGGGCCTTTCCTGGGGGGGGCTTCTGGAGACGCCTCGGGAGGCCCCTGGGGACTCCTGGGGCCCAGGTACTTCTGGGGACATCCTCGTCCTTCTCGCTTCCACTCGTCCTCGGCGTTTCCACTCGTCCTCCTCGTCCCCAGTCCTCGTGTAAAGACGAAGCCAAGACGAAGATAATATCGGGTGGGGGTACATCGAGAATCTCTGAGATCCTGCGGCTCTGGAGGATAGCTCGGGCGCCACGGCCTTCTCAGAGCGTTCCGGAACGCTTTCAAAGCGCTCCCGAACGCTCTGGAGCGGTTTTATCCTCGTCCCAGCCCCGTCAGTCGTCTGCCCCCTCGTCCTCGTCGTCCTGGACGGTGTGGCGGAGAGTTGCCCAGCAGAGGTCTCCTGGTCTCTTCGAGGGGCTCGGGATCTGCGACGGGGACGAGAAGGTGCCCGTTCTGCTCCGGGTCTCTGGGCCGCGGTCGGCCGCGCCACCGGCCGCTGCTGAAGTCCAGCCCTTCGAGGGGCTGTCGGCTCGGCGCTGAAGATCTGCGTCGGCGTCATCGGTGCCCCCGCTGTCGAGCCTGCTGCGCGTTCGGGCCCTGCTCTCGTCGATGCTCACGGTGCCAAGTCGCTGTCTGGGAAGGCGTTGCTTGGGAGGTCTCAGCGTATGCCTGGCGTGCGCCTCCAGGATCATGCCTGCAGGCAGGGCGGCGGTGAGGGGCACCACGGCGTCGCTGCCCACTTCTGTGAGGTACGGCGACATCCCTTGAATCCCCAGCTTGGCGAACAGGGCGGATGACAGTGCCTCTGGCTCGGCGCCCTCGACCAACAACAACGTGCATTGCTGCTCTTCGTATCTGACTGTGACCTCCTTTCTGGTCGCCATGCTGTGCAACCTCGGGGCGGCTGATGCTGACTATTGGTAGATTCGAGCAATCATGGCAACGACCTCCCGTAAGGACCTCATCCTGCTCCTTCGGTCTGGGATCATCCGAAGCAAGACTCCTCGCCTCCACCCTGCATGTGGGCAGAGACTGGATGGGCCACTGCAGATGGGTTGACCGACAGCGACCTTCTGTACTTCTTCCTCCCCCTCCTCTTCGGCCTACTCCCTCCAAAACCCCATACAAGTGCGCACTCCCAAACCCCATACAAGTGCGACGGTTCAACGCAGTGCTCTGGCACTGTTTTGACTGTTCGAAGCGATCCCCCTGGCACTTCCTTGCACGATGTGGAAATCTGGCTAGAAACGGACACGGCAACAACAAGAACGCCCTCGGCGTGCCCTTTCGACGTCATCACGGCTGCGCCTTCGTTCTGCATCCGCTCGCTTACTAACGGGAAGCGCCTCCCCCGTCTCCGACTGAAGGAAGATACCTCCTCCCTCTCCCCCTCCGCCGTCTTCTGCCTCCTGCTCTCCTGCTCTTCTCTCCTCCATCTCTCCCAGCCCCGTCTTCCTCCTTCTCGTCGATCTTCCCCGCCTCGCGCCCTCCTCGCCTTTCGCCATCGTATCCCCATCCGCACGCCCCACGCCCTTCTCCTTACTCTCTCGGGCCATCGAGAGGGCTTCTAAGCAGGCCTCGCCCCTGGGACCAGACGTTCCCTGGGCAGCTCGTGCGGAGTTCTCAAACGTATGCCCAGGGCGCACCCCCCTCCGAAAGGAACCGCGGCCACGGGGGGAGGAGAGCGGGGGGGGGGCGCCCCGGCTGAGCGCGCTCTGACCACCGCCTTTTTATATCTCCGTTTCCCCAGGATTTCTGGGGCGCCCCCCCCGCCGCGAACACTGGCCACGGGGAGGGCGTCCTGGTTGAGCGCGCTCTTGCCACCTCCTTGGGGCGATTCGAACCACATGCAGGGCAGGGATCAAGCAATGCATCCCCGCAATCACCGTTTGAGCCAGGTGGCCCATCCGAGGAGGACGAGCGCGCGAGGCTGCGTCGCGTGGTGCTTTGTAAGGACGGCAGTCTCGACATGGCCGCAGTGGCGGAAGAGGGCCCTATCGCTAAGCAGCTTATGAAGGAGGGAATAAACGTGGTAATGCTCAGCTGGCAAATTACGGACGAGGGGCCCACTGGCGCTTCGCTCATCAACCAGTCCCTCAATAAAGGAAACGACTTTGCGCCGCGGGCGACCGAAGTCACCGCGCCCCGTGTCCCGTGCAAGGCCGTGGGCGTGAAGCTCGATAAGGCAGGCACGGGCCAGGTGCATTTGTTTTGACAAGTTGCAAATTGAAAAGGTCAGGCTCTCCGTTATGCACGAGTTCGATCGTGTCGTCCAGGACCCAGACTTTGTGGAGCTGCTCTCGTTCGTCGTTGGGCTCGGGGGTGCTGAGGCTGGGTTCGCCTCCCTGCTGTTCCAGTTCTGCGAGGTCGACATGAACTCGATGCCTCTGGAATGGCCAGCGAGCTTCCTGACCAGGTACCGTGGGTCAAAGCTGCACTGACTATGCGGTGCGACAGGAGCGCGCCTGCGAGGACGAGGGGGCTTGACGCTGCAGTATGGTGCACAGATCCAGAAACAGTGTGGAGGAGGAAAGAGGCGTTAGGTTTCGTGCACGACGTGAGCACGGCTCTCCGTCTGCATCTGCACACGCTGGGCAAGAACTTCGATGATGTGGGCGATCAGACGGCGCTCGAGTTCAAGGCGAGCTTGTGCATAATGACGGCGGAGAGCTACGCGCAGTGCCTGCAGGCCACAGGCTTAAAGTCTCGAGTTGCCCATGAAGCTCGCCAAGCGCTCCTCGGCGGCTGCGTGGATGCTACGGAACGGTTGGAGTCAGAGGCACATCGGGAAACAATTGCGGTGGCCCTAGGAGCTGTGCCAGCTGGAGAGGGCAATCCGGATGGGTTTGGCTACAAAGCATTGCCACCCCCAGGCCCGAAGGAACCTGCTGCTGCGGGAACGACAAGCGGCCACCCAGAAGGAAGGGCAGTTGAGGCCGAAGGTCATTTCCGTTGACCCAACAACGCGACTACCAACGAACAGCCAGAGCAACAGTGACGTAACGGCGCCTTCCCGCGGATCCTTCCTCTTGCCCATCACCGGATGGAGGCGTTCAACGGCAGCGAAGGACTTGGGGCGGGAGCTTGCTTTTGCAGGCGCACTGGCGCTTTGCCTTTGAGCGCGCCACGCGTCCGCAGTTGCGTAGGTGAACGCAAAGGTGCTACAGGACGGTGACACGGGCAAGCGGGGCGTCGAGGCCAACACGGAGTCCATCCGCGTGGAGGTGGCGGACCCCGACGACGACGAAACAGCAGTCGCGGCATATGACGACGGCCAAGGGACGCATGATGGCGGCAACACCGTCGCATCCTCGGCTGCCTCCGCTGCCGATGGGGAAGACGGGGCGGAGCTACGGAGAGAAGCCAGAGCTGCAGCTGCGGCAGCAAAGGAACCCCGCATGCCGAAAAAGATGTCGACGAAACGGGCCTGGAAGAAGGCGCCCGTGATCCAGACCGGCCGTTGTCGGAAAAACATCGATCCCTTGTTTAGGCATGGGGGCAAACAGCGCAATCCGAAGCGGGCCGTATCGGCTTCTGCGTGGCCAACTTCGGAGGGGCGGCTGCAAACCCCAGGCGACGCTCTGACGAGCTGGCGCAGATCCACGCGAACCCCGGGCAGATCATCGCCCCGTGCGGGTGAAACGACGCGACCTGCGCGGTAATTTCTGGGAGGGGCGACGTACGTGAAAGCGCAGCCGCATTTGCGGACGAGAAGTTATATAATCGAACTCAGTGAAACTACCTGCGCTTCAAGAGCGGCGACCCTTCAAGGACCCTCCTCATTGGCATCAGAGGCCGCATTGGCGGCGAACAGTGACTTCGTGGACTTTACGAAGATCTTCCACAAACAGGAGAATCCCGAAACGAATAATGATAGTAACCGATAGGACCACCCTACGGGTGATGAGGATATCTGGGGGGGGCAAGGGGGAGGCGGTCGATGTGCGATGACTCCCACCTGCCGCCACCAAAGAGCGCGCTGGCAAATCAATACCACGTGCTTCCGTTTGCTTCTATCTAGCTTATATATCGATCCTTCCATTTTCCACATATATATATATACACATGTATATCTATATCGGGGGTTGGGGGGTGAGATCGAAGTGGGACGGAGAGCCCCCCACCGGGAAATCGGTTTCGGTTTCGTGTTCGTGTCGTGCGTGCGGGCGAGGCGAAGCTGCGTGCGCGGGCGAGAGGAATTCATTCTGCTGTCGCTAGTGGTTCGCCAACATAAATGTTTCCCCCGCCGGCGCGTGTCAAGCGGTGGCCCGCATTGTCCCGTTGGTTGCCCGCCTCTGTCCTGTCTGTCGCTAGTGGTTCGCCAACATAAATGTTTCCCCCGCCGGCGCGTGTCAAGCGGTGGCCCGCATTGTCCTGTCCGTTGCCCGCCGTTGTCCTGTCTGTCGCTAGTGGTTCGCCAACATAAATGTTTCAGCACCAGGCCCTGCCAGTGCACGCGTCGTCGACTGGACCGTCGTGGGGTGAGTGCCGCGTCGCGCAGCGGCAAGCCGAATGACACAAAACGCCCAAGCGAAAGAACAAACAAAAATCCGCCACGTCATCCACACCATCATCGGCCATCAGCACCACATTCACCACAATTGTCGTCATGAGCCCCCCCCCTCCCCCCCCCACAACCTCCTTATCACCCGCAGGGTGGTCGTATAGGTATGTATACCGGATATTATATCTCTCTATCGTTCGATACATCGATCTGTCGATCTATATATATATATATATATATAGACATCTCTACCTATCTCTCGGTGTATCTATCTATCGACCTCTCTATCGGGTCAACCGTCGAGACAACCATCAGAACAACCGTCGGGACAACCACGGGGATAACCATCGGAACAACCATCGGAACAACCATCGGGAAAACAATCGGGACAACCATCGGGACAACCATCGGGATAACCATCGGGACAACCATCGGGACAACCATCGGGACAACCATCGGGACAACCCGCGGGACAAGCATCGGGACATCAATCGAAGCAACCATCGGGACAGCCATCGGGACAAGGATCGGGACAACCATCGGAACAACCATCGGGACACCCATCGGGACAACCCCTATCGGGACATCCATGGGGATAACCATCGGAACAACCATCGGAACAACCATCGGGACAATCATCGGGACAACCATCGGGACACCCATCGGGACAACACCATCGGGACAACCATGGGGATAACCATCGGAACAACCATCGGGACAACCATCGGGACAATCAACGGGACAACCAGGACAACCATCGGGACAGCCATCAGGACAACCATTGGGACAACCATCGGGACAACCTTCGGGACAACCGTCGGGACACCCATCGGTGCAACCATCGGGACAACCATCGGGACAACCATCGGGTCAACCACTATCCATCGGGACAGCACCATCGGGACAACCATCGGGACAGCCATCGGGACAAGCATCGGGACAACCATCGGGACAACCACGGGACAACCGCGGGGCAACAATCAGGACAACCACGGGACAAACACGGGACAACCGCGGGACAACCGCGGGACTACCGCGGGACAACCACGGGACACGCGCCAGCGGGGGGGGGGGGGGCGGCCCTTTGGGCTCCATGTGGCCACTACCCGTGCAGGAACTCGCGCAACTTCGCCTCGCCCGCAAGCACGACATGAACCGAAACCGAAAACGATTTCCTGGTTGGGGTTACTTCCGTTTACACCCCCCAACCTCCCATCTATCTCTGTAGCAGCCCTCAGGAATCCGCCATCGGGACACCATCGGGCCAACCATCGGGACAACCTTCGGGACAACCATCAGGACAACCATCGGGACAACCATCGGTCACACCATCGGGACAATCACGGGACAACCATCGGGACAACCACCATCGGGCACACCATCGGGTCAACCATCTGGAGATAGGGACAACCATCGGGTCAACCATCGGGACAACCGTCGGGACACCCATCGGGACAACCATCGGGACAACCAACGGGACAACCGTCGGGACAACCATCGGGATAACACCATCGGGACAACACAATGGGAACCACCATCGGGACAACCGTCGAGACAACCATCGGGACAACCACCGGGATACCCATCGGGACAACCACGGGAAAACCATCGGGACAACCGTCTGGAAAATCGGGACAACCATCGGGACAGCCATCAGGACAACCATTGTAACAACCATCGGGACACCCATCGGGACCACAATCGGGACAACCATCGGGACAACCATCAGGACAACAATGGGAAGAACCATCGGGACAACCATCGGGACAACAATCAGGACAACCATAGGAACAACCATCGGGACAACCATCGGGACACCTATCGGGACACCCATCGGGACAACCATCTGGACAACCACCGGGACAACACCATCGGGACAACACCATCGGGACACCCATCGGGACAACCATCGGGAAAACCATCGGGACAAACATCGGGTCAACCATCGGGGCACCCATCAAAACCACCATAAGAACAACCGTCGGAACAACCGTCCGGAAACCCATCGGTACACCCATCGGGACAACCGGCGGGACAACCATCGGGACAACACCATCGGGACAACACCATCGGGATACCCATCGAGACAACCGTCGGGACAACCATCGCGACAACCATCGGGACAACCATCGGGCCAACCATCGGGACAACCATCGGGATAACCATCGGGACAAGCATACATCGGGACAACCATCGGGGCAACCATCGGGACAACCATTGGGACACCCATAGGGACAACACAATCGGAACCACCATCGGGACAACCGTCGAGACAACCATCGGGACACCCATCAGGATACCCATCGGGACAACTATCGGGACAATTATAGGGACAACCGTACGGAAACCCATCGGGACAACCATCGGGACAACCATCGGCTCAACCGTCGGGACAACCATCGGCACAACCATCGGGAGAACCATCGGGACAACCATCAGGACACCCATCGGGACAACCATCGGCACAACCATCGGGGGCCGCGCCCCGCTGGGGGGGGGGCGGGAGGGGCGGGGGGCCCGATGGGCTCCATGTGGCCTTTACAACTGCAAGAACTCGCGCAACTTCGCCTCGCCCGCACGCACGACACGAACCGACACCGAAACCGATTACCCTGTTGGGGCCACTTCCGTTCACACCCCCCAACCTCCGACAAATATGCAGTTGCGGAGGAGGTTGGGCCAGAGTGGCACAACAAGTATTCCAGGGCGATGGTGGCGCGCGTCGACCTGGACAAGGGCGTGCCTTGGAGAGGTCCTTCAACGTCCACCACAGATTGGCCAACAGCTTGGCCACCCAAGACACGCGTCGCCGCCACACCCGCGCACGTCCACCACAGCTTGGCCAACCAAGAGTAGGGCGTGACGAAACTCCGTGACTTTTGCAGGCTGTTCGTCGCCTACATCGCGAAGCACAACGTGATGGTCTGCATGGGGGACTTCAGCATGTGCATGTTTCAGTTTGCGCCCTGGTGCCGCAATCGCGAAGTCACTTTGGGCGTCGCCGCATGGACCCCCTGGAAGACAGCGGGCGGCCAGCCCGGGGTAGACAAAAGGCGATTACGTTCATAAGCTGGCCTGGGGACGACAGGCTTCAACATGGCCTGGACGTCTTGCATGATGGCAACGGCAAGTTCTGACGATCCAGCGTGAACCATCTTTCCGTGTATCCGACTTTTCGAATGGCCCCGAGAAGATACTGCAAACCTACCTGCTCAGCCCAAGGCAGGCCTCGTCGCAGACACGATGCGCGCCGTCCTGACGCCATCTGACGCCACCGTGGCCACAGTTCCGGACTTTACGCGAAAGATGGCGCAGAAGACGCGCGGCGAGTGAACGCCCCATTGATTTCAATGTAAGGCAGTCCAAACAGGACGGCGTCTGGCACGGCAGCGTCGGCAAATCACGAAACTTAGCGCACTTCCCCCTGGCGGCTTTCACGCGCAACACGGGCCAAAGGTCATTTGAACAACTCGCCACTAGGCTCCAGCAGAGGGAGCGGCTGGCCGAAGCAACGGCGGGCAAACACGGCGGCAATAAGGGCGGCAAGAAGGACACCGCAGTTGCAGGCAAGGGCGCCCAAATTAGCGCCCAGGGGGAACCGCAGCTGCGGGGAGAGGCGCTGAAGCTGAGCGAGCTTGGAACTCGCAGCCGCCGCAGGCTGCCAGCGGCGACGGTGTGACCACTTATGCAGCAATGGCGGCTGGGTCCTACGGCGCCGGCGGCGGCGGCGTACTGGAAGGTCCCGCGACGGGGTGGCGCTATGGTTCCGAGTGGGGCTAGTGCGCGTCGGGATGGCGTGCTGGTGGCTGGCAGTGGTTGCATGATGATCGCGCCGCAGTTGCGGACAATGCTACGAAGGGCTCGCCTCCTGAGAGATTGCGCGCGTGGAGGGCGAAAGAACGCATTGGGACTCCGGACTCCTGGAGGTGGTCGGCCTCCAAAGCGTCCTGCTGCTCAGGCGCGCAGCGTTAGTGATGGCCGCGGTTGCGGGCCGTTGCAGCATAGTTGTGATGGCTGCAGTTGCGGACACTGCTGCGTGAGTGCAAGGTGACAGAAATCACCCTCCTGCTGCTGCTATCCCCGATATTGTATGGGTCACTCCCATGTAACAGTGTTTGGAAACGTTCAAAGAGGGGCTGGGGCACTGCCTTGAAGCTTCCAGTGAAATTAAGGCACTGATTTGAACCGTCGTCACGTCGCATTTATACATAGATTTATATACGTATCTATCTATATATATCTATCTATCTATCTATCTATCTATCTATCTATCTATCTATATAATCTACACATGCATACACACATATGTATATATATGTAAATATATGTATATATATATATATATATATATATATGCGCAAACCTCTAAGCATATGTACATGTTTACGCACATGCATATGTATATGTATATGTATATGTATATGTACTTGTAAATGTACATGTATATGTATGTTTGTGTGCATGGTCATGTTTATGATTGTGCAAATGAAATCGTATATGCATCTGCAAGTGTGCTCTGTGTATATATATATATAAGTATAGATGTATACATGCGGGTGCATTGATATTATTAGTACTGGGTATCAGTATATGTGTATGAGTATGGTATTGTTTATGGGTAGTCATATGCATATGGATATGCCTATATATGTATGCATGTATATGTGCATGCATATTTCTATATATGTATGTCTATATTTACATGTATAGATGTACGCCCGGGGATGACCTCTCACGGAAGCAAAGCCAGACCCCTGCGCCTCCAGTCTGCATGTGTGCTGAGGCTAGTCGGGCCACTGTACATGAGCGACGAAGGTCTCAAGCACGACGACACGGTGACCTTTCAGCTGGTTCTCGCAGGCCGTTGACGCGGAACACCACGTGGAGAGGAGGGCGCATTCGCGCGACCTTACGTGGCAAACGTGCGCGCTAATGTCCGCGAAATTGACCCTGTTCTTTTACGTCGCTCAGACGTACTGGCTCGCAGCTGGAAGCCCGCATCTCGCTGGCCTGCGAACCAGGGCCCGACAAGTCGTTCTGCTGCTCGACGCGCACGGCAAGCTCCCGCCGTGGTGACGTCGGCTCCAGTTTCTGACGCCACATGAAACATTTGACCTCAAAATACCGACGCCGCGGGATGCCTGGAGAGGACCCTCCTGGCAGCTTCCCTGGCGCGAGAGGTCCCTTGGTCGCTTCTTTGGCGCGAAGGGCTCTCCCGTGCCGCTTCCGAGCACTATCCTGATCAGAGCCGCGTCTGGACGTGGCCACGACGCTTTCCCCCCAGGAGGCCCCGAAAGGGTGGGCTCTCCGGCAACGCAGAAGGGCCCCCCAGACCCCTTCCGACCACCATCCTGACGAGCTTTCGTCCAGACGTGACCACGAGCCCCCCCCAGGAGGTCTCGAAAGGGTGGGGATCGTTGAGATTCCCCTCTCGGCCTCGTCGTGTTGTGCCTCTTCGTGCTCCCCTGGTGCGAGCCCAGATTCCAGACGTAGTGGTTGCTTGCAACTTGTACCCCTGGATGTGTCGACCTCTTCCCTGGACGTATTTCTCATCCTGAATATTTGTGGATGGTCCTGGGGCCCAGCAAGGCCCTCCAGAGGCCGACAGCACGCAAAAACCCGGTGTCATGTTTTTCTGCGCAACGCGAAATGGTCTGCCCCCCCATCCCCCACACCCAGGCGGCTTATCTCGCGCGGAGTTCCCTCCCTTCCGAGCTCGGGCGCGGGCGCCCCCCCTCTGTCGCCGCCGCCACCGACGCGGTCGCCGCCGCCGCCGCTGTCGCGATCGTGGTCGCCGCCGTGGCCGCCGCCGTGGCCGCAGCCGCTGCCGCCGTCGCCACCGGCACCGTCGCCGCTGTCGCCGTTGTCGCCACCGTCGCCGCCGTGGCCGCCGTCGCCGCCATGGCCGGGGCCACCGCTGCCGCTGCTGCCGCCGCTGCCGGCAGCCGCCGCTGCCACCGTCGTCGCCGCCGCCGCCGTCACCTTTGTCGCCGCCGTCGTCGCCGCCGTCCCTGGTGCCGCCGCCGTTGCCACCGTCGCCGCTGCCGACGTCGTCGGCGCCGTCGTCGTCGTCGTCGTCGTCGTCGTCGTCTTCGTCTTCGTCGTCGTCGTCGTCGTCGTCGTCGTCGTCGTCGTCGTCGCCGCCGCCGCCGCCATCGTCGCCGCCATCGTCGACGTCGTCGTCATCGACGTCGTCGAAGCCGTGGCCGTCGTCGTCGTCGTCGTCGTCGTCGTCGTGGTCGTCGTCGCCTTCGCGTCGTCGTCGTCGTCGTAGCTGTCGTCGTCGTCGTCGTCGTCGTCGTCGTCGTTGTCGTTGTCGTCGTCGTCGTCGTTCTCGTCGACGCCGCCGTCCCGGCCGCCGCCGCTTCCGCCCCGCGCGCACGAGCGGGAGCGGGCGCGCCCCGGGGCTCGGCGTCCGGGCTGCTCCGCGCGCGCGCGCGGAGCGCAGGGCGGCCTCCAGCGCCTGTGGTTCGCCGCCATCGCCACCGCCGTCCACTCCGTCGCCGCAGTCGCCGACGTCGTCGTCGTCGTCGTCGCCGCCTTCGTCGGGGCTGACCGCGTCGTCGTCGTCGTCGTTGTCGTCGTCGTCGACGACGTCCCTCTCGTCATCCTCGTCGTTATCCCCGTCGACGTCGTCGGCGTCGTCGCCGTTGGCGCTGTCGGCGTCGATGTCGCAGTCGTTGCTGCCGCCGCCGCCGCCGTCGCCGTCGTCGTTATCGTTGTCGTCATCGTCGTTATTCTCCTCATGCCGCTGTCGCTGGCGGCCGCCGGTGCCTTCCACGATGCTGCGGCCGTTCACGAGAGGCACGTTACTCGATCAGTAGTGGGCCACAGTGTAGCTGCTCAGCTCTTGAGGCGACGACAGCCCTTCTACTCGTCCTGGTCCTTCAAGTTCCTTGGCCTGGCTGCTCCGTTTCCGTTCATGTCCGGACAGAAGTCTCCCGTCATTCAGGCCAGCGTAAGGAGAAGCAATCATCCTGCCAAGATCAGGCTGTCAACTGGGGAATTTCGGGGATGGCAGGTGGCTCCTCTTGCCTGGGTTCTCGCAGGCCTGAAGTTTCACAACCCACGCAAAGCTGGATATCAAACTGTGGACGATAGGCCGGGCTGCGGCCGAACGCGAACGGACAGAACTGGAGCTGGAAACGCACGCTGCTACTGATATGTGGAAAACCACGGGGGATACGAATCTGGACAACGAGCGGATCTTGATAAGGACTCTGCCCGCGTGCGTATCGAGCCCAGAGCCCGACTTGAATTCGAAGGCTTCGAGTTTGTGAAGCAGACACAGAACACGAGCAAACGATGCTATGCTAAAGGCGCAGTGGGCACGAACTGCTGAATGCAGGTAGCGCGCGTGCAATTATGTGGGCTCTGGGATAAGCAAATGCCTGACCCGAGGTGGATTCGATGATGAACATCATGAGGGTGATGATGCCCGTAACAGCTGCGAAGAGCTGGGTGGTTACTGATCTCGGCCCGCGGTTGCCATGCCAGGCGGTCCGTCCGAGCGTGAACTATGTGACAATCTTTGTGCTTACTCGCGTGCAGATATTCTTGGAGATGACCGTGCTTCAACTTGTAGTCGGTCTCAGAAGTTATGAAGACTGGGTGGAGGCCTTCAGGGCCCATGGCGCGACGGCCAATGCACTCAAATCTCCCGGCGGACGGGGGCGCGCCCAGCGTGGAGTACACAGTAGAATGCAGAGGTAACAGTCAGCATAGCGCGCCCAATCGTCTGTCGCTTTGCAGCCCAGCAGGCCCTGGTGAACACCTCCCTCATGCATCCTCGCGCTGGTAGTCCATCCGCCCATCCAAGTTTTGAGGGACGAAGACGAGATACGAACGCGAGTCTTCCTCATCGTGGCAGTGATGAAATGGAAATCGATGCCACTGATGACGCTGATCTGCTCAGGACAGTGGCGGTGCAGACGGGCTTTGAACATATCCCGAGCGCTAGCCTGGAACATCATTTCTTCAATCTCTATTATGCTCTCTTCTGCACACCCTGCTTCGAACCTTGGTCCCGGGTGGTCAAGGGGAAAGAGGAGGATGACGTGACGAGGAGGACGAGGACGAGGAGGAGGAGGAGGAGAAGCAGGACAAGGAGGAGGACAAGGAGGAGGAAGATCGACAGCAAGATGCCAGGGGCGCCTCTTGCCACACCAACCTTGCGACCTGGCCTGCCCGTGAATCCTGTGATGCAGCTGCGAACTCCCCGCCCCCTTCGCGCAGCGAGAGCACGTCCCCAAACCCCTGCCGTCGTGTTGTTTTCACAACGTCGACCCCCAAAGGTCTGGACCCCTTCCCGGGGACCGGTTTTTCATCCTGGATCGTTTCTTGACGGTCCCGAGGCCCGGTAAAGGCCCCCGGAGACCGAAAATACCTCTCGTCGTGAACTTTCACAACGCGAGGGAGTCTGGGTCTCCACTCTGGTGAGCGTTTTCTTATTCGGCGTTTCGACATTGGGCGGAAGGGGGGGGGGTTCTGGCTCCAGACCTATGCTTAGCGCGACTGTGTGCAACAGTGCGTCATATGGGCGAGACTCCACCTGGTTGAAACAGGGGGGGGGGTTGAGCAGGGGCCGACCGTCCTGGCATTCCTTTAGGCGAACCACCAAATGTTCTTAGAACCCAGAAACGTTCTAAAAACGAAAACAATGTTCTTATAACATCCACCCAGTGTGTTAAAACAAGACAGTCTCAACCAGAAATGTTCTAAACACATTTCGTGCAATCCACAAACAAATTCTCAGAACATTCTTTGGTGGGCCTATAAGCAAGCCGGGACGCTTCGCCACTGCTCGAGGAGGGCGAGGGCCCGCGACGATCGACAGAACAATCAGTAAGAAAACGACGACGTCTCTGCGCCGACGCAGACCTCCACGAGTGGCGCCCTCAGGCCGGCGCGGAACAGGGGGCGCGGGAAGGCGGGGCGGCCGTCGGCGGGCAGGCCTCGTCGCTGGCCTCGTCGTGCTCGTCTGGGCTGCTCCGTGCGTCGCCCAGGCCGCCCAGGTCCTCGGGGGACGGGGGGGCCTTCTGCTGCTGCTGCTCCTCCTCCTCCTCCTCCTTCTGCCCTTGCTCCCGCTTTTTTGACGTTGCACAGACATGGATCGGAGATCGTTGCGTTCCAAGTGCGTAAGAAAACAACTTGCCGACTTAGGCAACGAGCCACCGAATTACGCCTGGCGGGCGCAGCTGGAAAAAAAAAGGCGAAGACCAGTGAAAAAGGTGCAAGAGCCGATAGGCCTTAGAGTATGCGCCCGCCAGGTCGCATGGTTCAGAGGGGAAAGACAACAAACCAGTCCTTCCTCCCCCTCCTCCTCCGCCTCCCTTTTTGGCCGGCGCGCACAGGGGGGTATGGGGGAGGGGGGAGGCTTCTTATAAGCACCCCTGCTTCTAAGAAGCCTTCCCCAGACCGTATGATCTGAACTTCAAAATTGTAAAGCAATTGCACGGATGGAGGGCGGCTTCTGTTCAAAATGCGGCTAGCGCCCTAGCGCCGCGCACACTCGTCTCAAACGCATCCAACAATTACACGGACGGAGGAAGTGTCAAAATGCGGCTCTCGCGTTAGCACCGCGCGCAATCGTTTTGACCTTTACTATTTCCCAACTAGATGCAATAATGGAGGTCGACTCGTTTTCAGAATGTGGCTATCGATTCATATTCCCTTCCTTTTTAAAACGAGGCTATCGCTGGACAGCTCCTTGCACTTCATCATCTTGCCTCTTTGCGTTTTGGGTGGCGCGCAGGGGGTAGGGGGAGGGGGGGAGGCTTCCTAGAAGCACCCCTGCTTCTTAGAAGCAGGCCTTACGTCTGTAGATAAGGCCCGCGCCTTCTAAGAAGCAGGGGTGCTTCGAAGAAGCCTTCCCCTCTACCCCTACCCCCCTCTGCGCGTGGCCGACCTTTCCTGCTCACCCCCTTTTCCTGATACATAGATCTGCCTGTCGCACCGCCAAGCGTTTCCGTAGCCTCCTCCTGCCCTTCTTCCTGCCCTTCCTTCCCCTCTTCCTCCGCCTCCCTTTCCTCCTCACCTCCTTTTTCCTGATCAGCAGATCCGCCTGTCGCACCGCCAAGCGTTTCCATAATTAGCCTCCTCCCCTTCCTCCCGCTCCTCCCTCTCCTCCTCCGCCTTCCTTTCCTGCTCACCTCCTCTTCTTGATAACTAAATCCCCGTGTCGCATCGCCAAGCGTTTCCATAGGCCCGGCTGGGCGTTTTGCGGGAGACCTCCTTACCTAATTTCAGCCTGAAACTCAACATGATCTTGACTCTTTGCGTTTTTTTTGGCGGCGCGCAGAGGGGGGTAGGGGGAGGGGGGGGGAGGCTTCTTAGAAACACCCCTGCTCCTTGGACGACGCGGGCCTTGTCTGTAGATGTAGGGCCGGCGCCTTCTAAGAAGCAACCTCCTCTGAAGAAGCCTTCCCCCCCTCCCCCCTGCCCCCCTCTGCGCGCCGCCCGGCTTTTCCAAGCTGGAAGGGCGGATGGGTGGATCCTCTGCGTAACAGGACCCCGCCCGAGCGGCAGGCCCGCCGGGGGCGCTCGTCATCCCGAGCGGGCGCCCCCCGCCGTGGAGAGGGACGCTGTGCAGGACCCGGTGAGGAGGGGGCTTTCGGGGCGGGAGGGTGCATTGCAACATCGTTGATGCATCCTGGGTTTACTCTGGTCCCCTCCTCCTCCTCCTCCTCCTCCTCCTCCTCCTCCTCCTCCTCCTCCTCTCGCTGGGTTCCTGGTTCCTGATGGCATGTGGGTTCTACGAACGCTGCACTCCCCCCCCCCCGGCCACTCGGCCATAGAGGGGGTTGATTAAACTAGAGCCAGGCGACTCCTGGAGCACTGCTCCACGAGTCGCTGGCTGATGGGTGTGTAAGTGTTACAGTAGGACTGACAGACATGTAGTCTTCAGACGAAACCGCACACCGCTCAACCCTCTGGGGGTTGAGCCGGTGTTGGAAAGTAGCGCCGCTAACCTAAAGGGGGGGCCTATCCCAGGAGGAGAGGGAGAACGAGGAAGGGGACGACACGGGAGGACACCAGCAGAGAAGATGGATGCAAGGAGGGGAGGGATAGCAGGGCAGGCACGTCAGCGGGGGGAGAGCAGCGGGGGTGGGCCCCGGCAATCTGATGAACCCCCTAGCGCACCAAAGTAGCGGTCAAAACGGGAAGTCGTACACAATTAGCGCCTGCTGACTGGTGTGCCGACCTGGGGGTCCAAGTTACTCTGTGACAGCACATCTGGGGCCAGGGCTCGATGGTTGTACTGGTGCATAAGAGAGGGCGCGTTCCTCTTCCTCCTCCTCCTCCAACTCGTCCTCCTCCTCCTCCTCCTCCTCCTCCTCCTCCCTGTCCTCCTCCTCCTCCTCCTCCTCCAACCCCCCTCCTCCTCCTCCCTGTCCTCTCCTCCTCCTCCCCTCCTCCTCCTCCTCCTCCTCCTCCTCCTCCTCCCTGTCCTCGTCCTCCTCCTCCTCCTCCTCCTCCTCCTCCTCCTCCTCCTCCCTAAGCGGGGGAGCCATTGGTGCTCGACCTCCAGCGTCGTGAGAGGAGTAGCGATTTCCGCTTCTTCGCGACGTCGGCCTCCCGTGGGCCGCTCTGGGGCACAAGGCGACAGATGCCGCGACTCTCGCGGCGCTCCCTTGTGAAGCTGTTTAACACGCCAAGGCCCCACTGACGACGATGCTGGTTAGCGGCGATGTTGGGATCTGGCTTCTGCGACGCCGAACTCGCGCAGAACGAGTTGGAGGAAAGCGCGAGTAACGCTTTCTTGCAGCTGGGTTGGCCGCGAACCACCCCCACCTGCAGCACCGAAGCCTGCACCACCTGGCACCCACATCGCCGTCAGCGTGCTTACGGGCTTTTCGCACAGGTCGGTCCGCGGAGGGGCCTGCCCTGCAGGTCTGCCCGCGGAGGGTCGGGCGGCCAAGGCTTAGGCAGAGGGTCGAGGCTGCCGGGCGCTTCTTGACCGCCGCAGTCGTCGTCGTCGTCGCCGTCGTCGTCGGCGTCGTCGTCGCCGCCGCCGTCGTCGTCGCCGCCGTCGTCGTCGCCGCCGTCGTCGTCGCCGTCGTCGTCGCCGTTCGTGTGTCTGCGGGTCCTTCGCACAAGGAAATGCGCAGGGCCAACATCCTTTCTCAACTTCCACCTCTTGGGACCGCCCTCGGGCCTCGGGGGGCTGGCTCGCCCGACCCGGTCCTCGCGCGAGCCCTCACGAGGGAGCCCCAACTCCAGGTGCTGGATCGTTCCGAGAGGGCTCCCGCGGCCCGATCTGGGGGGCCCCTGGGAACAGAGGGAGCGAGGAGGAGGAATCGGAGGAGGAGGAGAAGGAGGAGGAGGGGGAGAAGGAGGAGAAAGAGGAGGTGGCTTTCCAGGATTTCCGCCATCCCACAAGGATACAATAACCGAGTTCATCCCAGCTCTAGGGAACAAGCTTCTTTGGATCCTGCTGCAATATTCTCGTCGGGTCTTGGAGAAGTGCACGATTCGCCTAAGCCCCTGAGCTAGGGCTGATCAAAACAACCTCGCGTGCCACGGTACCAAATATTCAAACTATGGTGGTCGACTAAAGCGTGTGAGGGGTCGACCCAGCATCCTGCTAAGTGCAGCCTACGTCCTCGGGTTAAACAGGATAACCTACTATCCACGGGGAAGAATTGGACAACAACATTTTAAAGCCAGTCGAACAAACACGTCTTGATTGCAGAGCCTTTACACATGCTGCACGATCCCCCGCTTTCGGTCAGGACGTGCGCGGACGCGAAGCGTGCAACAGCAATGGGGGGAGGTGGAGGGATGCGAGAGGCCCTCTTCGGAGCCTCGTCACGGTTAGTCTGAGCGGCAACTATAGAATCAAGGCCCACGCGGAACAATATTTTCATGACAAGCCACGCATTCTGAGCAACTCGGGCAACCGTGATGCGATCAACTTGGGGCGAACGAGCGCGAATGACAGCCCCTTTCGTTGACACATCTACCGCATTATTTCCTTGAGCCAGCCAACTGGGCCACCGACGCTCGGCAACCTACTTTCCTGCAAGGTGCGAAGGAACTTGGATGACTGAAGTATAAGAAAGGTCCATACATTACCGACTTAGAGGAAGACGAATTGATCTCCACAGGTCGGCCTGGGGCCCTAACTGTGAGAGAAGCTGGCTTCCATGCCAGCCACGAGCAACGTCAGCACAATCAGTTACCTGCACTAAAGCATCAAGACAAGCGGGGCCCACAAGACCACCATTGAGAAAGCCATTGCCGTCCCACGATTCGGAGGAGGGGGGAAGGGTGACAACGGTCCAGGACGCAAGGATGATACTACTCTTTTTTTGTTTGTGTTTCTCTTCTCTATATAACAAACGGGTAGGCCTCAGTTTTTTTAGCTAACAGCTTTTGCTGATAGGTTTCTAGTGGACTCAAAAGAGAGCAGCAGATGACTCCACAAGGGGGTCTGGGCGGCATCCGGGGAGCTGTGTCCGAACTCGTGTCCGAATGCGCTTTTCGCAAACAGTCACACACTTCGTGCTCTTCGACCTCCCAGACCTCCATTCCCGGGCCACATTTTGAATGCCTGGAGCCAACTGTACGCCACTTCGTGCTCTTCGACTTCCCAAAACTCTATTCCCGGGCCACATTTTGAATGCCCGGAGCCAACTGTAGGCCACTTCGTGCTCTTCGAGTGCCCAGAACTCCATTCCCGGGCCACATTTTGAATGCCCGGAGCCAACTGTAGGCCACTTCGTGCTCTTCGAGTGCCCAGAACTCCATTCCCGGGCCACATTTTGAATGTTTGTAGGCCAACGAGTTCCCAGAACTCCATTCATTTTGGCTGATGCAGAGGCTGGTGATGCTGATGCTGAGGCTGAGGCTGAGGCAGGCTGATGAGGCTGAGGCTGAGGCTGAGGCTGAGGCTGAGGCAGGCTGGCTGAGGCAGGCTGAGGCTGAGGCTGAGGCTGAGGCTGAGGCTGAGGCAGGCTGAGGCTGAGGCGAGGCTGAGGGCTGAGGCTGAGGCTGGCAGGCTGAGGCTGAGGCTGAGGCAGGCTGAGGCTGAGGCAGGCTGAGGCTGAGGCTGAGGCAGGCTGATGCTGAGGCAGGCTGAGGCTGAGGCTGAGGCTGATGCAGGCTGAGGCTGAGGCAGGCTGAGGCTGAGAGGCTGAAGGCAGACTGAGGCTGAGGCTGCAGGCTGAGGCTGAGGCTGAGGCAGGCTGAGGCTGAGGCAGGCTGAGGCTGAGGCTGAGGGTGAGGCTGAGGCTGAGGCTGAGGCAGGCTGAGGCAGACGCTGAGGCAGGCTGATGCTGAGGCAGGGTGAGGCTGAGGCTGAGGCTGATGCAGGCTGAGGCTGAGGCAGGCTGAGGCTGAGGCCGAGGCTGAAGGCAGGCTGAGGCTGAGGCTGAAGCAGGCTGAGGCTGAGGCTGAGGCAGGCTGAGGCTGAGGCAGGCTGAGGCTGAGGCTGAAGCAGGCTGATACTGAGGCAGGCTGAGGCTGAGGCAGGCTGAGGCACAGAGGCTGAGGCTGAAGGCAGACTGAGGCTGAGGCTGAAGCAGGCTGAGGCTGAGGCTGAGGCAGGCTGAGGCTGAGGCTGAGGCAGGCTGATACTGAGGCAGGCTGAGGCTGTGACTGCGACTGCCGCTGCCACTGCGACTGTCATCGCGAATGCGTCTGCGACTGCGAGAACAGCAGAACTCTACAACTGGATTCTCATCTGAATCTTAAGGGGAATGCTTCCATATATGCTTCTACACATCGCTGTTAGGTTGCTTTGCCGGGATAATTTGTTTGCGTTTCTCTTCTTTATATAAAAACGGGTAGGCCTCAGAGTTGGCGACAACCTCAAGGAGTAGCAACACCGATTAAACGTTTGCTGGTCAGTTCATCTTTTCGGGCAAATCCGACACCAGTGCACTGTCGTCTCGTGACCACATTGGCACCGACCACACATGTCATTTTCGCGTGGTTTGGCGTCGTGGCTCCTGGCTTGCGTCCGGAAGCCTCCCGTCGCCGTCGAAACCATCAACGATGAAAGTTGTCGACCTCTCTTCGCGCGTGGGAGATCTGCCGCGAGCTTCCTATGCGACTGCATATCGGTGCCGTCCTCCAGCCTTCTTCCAAAGTGCAACTCTGCGGCCTGGCGCGACTGTTTGAGCTCCACGGTGGACCGCAGCTCGTCGAGGAGGGGGGTATCTTGGTCAAGGCTCAAGAAATCGTCGCTCTCGAACTTCTGGGATCAATCCGCTCGAACACCGTCGTTCTGGGCATCCCACTCCGCTGGCGAAACTGGCGTCCAATCCGTCTCCAGCAATTTAGAACCACTTCGGATAATGGCCCCGAGCGTGCCTGCTGCGCAGCTCTGACTATGATTGACCGTCAGCGGCCGCGCTAATGAAATCGACGGCCTCGACCGCGGTTCCTGCAGCCATGCGGAAGGCCAGAGCGAGGCGCGCTGCCGTGGTAGAGGGGCGTTGGGTCCGCCCTGGAGAAGCGCATGGCCGAGAACGTTGCGAGACAGCGCCCTCTCATGGACGAACCAGCCGCCGCGCCTGGCCACCGCCTCTCTCTGCGTAGGCGCGTTGGTGCCGAACGCGCCGCGGACCTGGTGGCCGCGCGCCGCTGCCGCCTAGGGGCCCGCCCGTTGCAGCTTCGCCGGGACATGCCGCCGCCTGGCCGCCTAAGCAAGACACCTCGGCCTGACGTGAGCCCTGGCAGCCCTGGCAGCCCTCTTGCGCGCCGTCTCCCTGCCGCGGCGATGCCTGGCGCTCGGGCCCACTTCCGAGCGCGCTGACTGGGGCGCCGCCAACAGCGACGCGCCTTTCTTTCTAAGCACTTTGACTACAGTCAAATAGTGACAATGATGAGCACATGTCACCACGCTCTTGGGAGATATCTTCAGGTCCAGTTGCCTGAACTCGTTGGTGGCGGCGAGGGCCCCCTGGATGAGCGCGGGGCGCGCGTGCCCCCGAAGCCCTGCAGGTCGTCGGGCCGGATTCTCTCCGACATCGACGGGTGCATCGCACGCGGCTTCTTGCGCGCGAACGCAGAGAGACGCGCGGCGAACCGCGCGCCGTTCCGCGGCCCCTGCGCCGCCAAGCGCGCGGCCTGGGAGGGGCCCGGAGAAGTGGTCTAGCTGCGACAGGGGCGTCGAGATGAGACGCAGCTGCATCTCCAGAGAGAGGCTCACTGGTGGAAGCCCTATCTCGACCGCGCACCGTGCCCAGGGCGTCCGCTCGGTGCCGTCGTGGAATGCCTCCGCGTCCAGCAGCCCGCGCCGCCCGCGCGCGATGCCGAGCCGCGTCTGGGACTCGTCTTGCAACGCTCTCACGAAGGCCCCCTTGAAAGCGCTGTTGCCGGCGAGGGCCGCGCCCCAGCCGTCGTTTTGGCAAGACGACCGCTCCTTCGTCTGCGCCTTTCTGGCCGTGGACCACGCCCGGCGCGGCGTCGGCAGCGGGCCGATGGCGCGATCGCCGCCCGACTTCTTGGCGAGTCGCCTGCTTGCCATCCGCAACGCGTGCCGTGGCAAGGATTTGCCCTCCTCGATCATGGTGGAGAGGTCGCGCGTGCCCTGGGGCCCTCCCCTGTGGCAGGCGCTCGAAGTCGGCGGGGGGGAGACGGCCCGCCCGCAAACCTGCTCGAGCCTTCGCGCCCCGCGGGGCCTGCTTGAACTCATCGGCCGCGAGGGGCTCGAGGCTCTCGACCTCCGCGAGAAATTTGGCGAGGGCGAAAATGCCAATGAAATCGCCGTGTGAAACCGATCCTCTCCACGTAGCCAACCGCTTCTCATGTTTCTTGTCCGCGGTGTCGATGGGGTGAACAGGCGTTGGGAAATCCCGCATCGTATTCGTCAGGTTCTGGGTCGACATACGCTGCCGAACTTATCCAATCTTTCAGCTCTCTCGGGGTTGAAACGGCAACGCGTCTCTGCGAGCGCCGAGAAGCGCGAAACCGCGAATCTTCGCAATCTGCCAACTGCCGTGCACTCCGATGGTCTACTCGACGCATCGCTGCCAGCAAATCGCTCTAGGGCCCTTGCGGCGGCAGCGGATCAGGCCCTGCGCCGTCGAGGTCGGTCGGCCAAACGCCTCGCGGCTTTTCCCGGCGTCGCGTCCTGGTGCGCGCCAGTGCGTCCTGGGGCCGCTGACTCCTCGCGTGTTCGGCCTGGCGAACGCTCGTCGCCTGGGGGCCGCGGCCGACGCGTCTCGACCGACGTGGCGCCGCTGGGCCGCGGCGGCTGGTGATGACGCGCTCGAGCGCGCCCGCCCGTCGTGAAGACCATTGCGGATGGGCCCGGCATGCGTCTCGCCGACTTGCTAAGCGAGAGGCCCCCTAATCGGCGACTGGGCGTCGGTAGAAACGCGCGCGCGCCATGGAACTCGAGCCGAAGCGTCTACCCGCGTGGAGGCAGGGACGTCGAACGACGGGAGAGTGGCCGGGGTCGCGGCCGCTTCGGCAGGCGCGAGGTCATGCTGTGCTGCTCCTCGGGGCGGAGGCTGAGTCTTCTCCCGAGCTGGCGCCAACGCGATCGCGCCCTTATAGAGGCCTTCTCCTTGCTGCCACTGCTGGCGCTGAGAGGCAGGTCGCAAGCCCTACTTGCAGTGCGCGATTCGCTGGCCCAGGGACCCCCCCGTCGTGGCCAGAAGCCCCTCGGGGCCCCCGCCCTCGACCGGTCGGGGGTCGGTCTCGGGGCCAAGAGCGCCCGGAGGAAAGCCCCCGCGGGCCCCTGCGGGCTCAGCTGCAGGACAAGCATCCGAAACAAAGCTTGTCACAATCCCCCCTGACGCGCTCGGGAGTTCGTTCGGCCCCCTTGCCGACAGGCCTTGGCGATGCTGCCCCCGGGCCCAGTTTGGGGGCTGGGGGGGCGCCGGGGGGCTCGATGGGGTGCGGGGGGCGACTTCCAAATTGCGCATCATCAGCTGCTGGCCCAGGCCTCCTAAACGAATCCCCAGCCCGAAGTGCGGGCTCCATGGCTGGTCAGTTGCTGCAGACGCGCTGCTTATGAAGGGAGTGCATCCCTCAAAAACCGTGACAATATCGACATGGGAACTACCCGCGTTCCCGACGCACGTGAATTCAATTTCTGCGCGCTTCGGGGATCCGGTGGTTTTCTGCAAGAGTGCCTAACGCTTGGCCGCGCAAGTGTCTATGTTGCAATCGCTGACAATGAACTAAAGGAGCTGCGCACGTTGGATGAGCGCGCCAAGCTTGGCGAAACGCTGACGGCTTTCTCGCGAAATCCGACCGACGGGCGAGCATAAAAAGAGCCGCAGTGATCGAGGAGCCCAGCATGTGCATGTCGACTGGAAGCAAGCCCTCTGCACAGAAGCAGGCGCTGCTGACGCCTTCGGAAAAAGACTCTTATGCGTGTGAGGGTGGCCCTGCGCCATGAAAAGCTCCGCGCCCTCGTTGGCCTTCCCCCTTCCGAGGCCGCTGAAGTCGATCTTCCCGTTGCGCGGGCTTCTCTCTCTCTCTCTCTCTCTCTCTCTCTCTCTCTCTCTTTTTTTTTGTTTTTTGTTTTCTCTCCTCTCTCTCTCTCTCTCGTCTTGATTTCATGTGTCGGTATATTGTGTGTATTCTAACCGAGTGCGGCAGCCAACGCGGGTCTCGGGGAGGCCCATGCACTGCTGCTGCTTGCGGAAGGTGGGGTCGCCGATGTGGCTCCAAGCCTTCGGGCCCAGGTAACGTTCGCGAAAAAACGTGCTGATTAGCTCGGAGCCTGACTTGCCATCGTCGGCACTCGCGGCAATCGCTGGCGGGCCCGGAGCGTGGGTCTCGGACTCGGGCGCGGCGGGGGGCGCGGGCGGCTGGGCGGCCGAGGGGGCCGCTGCGCCCTCGGCCGCCGCCCGCGCTCAGAGCTGCTGGTCCTCCGCGGCCGTCAGCGGCGCAGCCTGCGCCGCCGCGCCCGCCCCCGCCTCGGCAGGCCTCCTGATCTTCTCCATCTCGACGCGGATCTCCTTTTCCGTCGGCGCGCCCAGGGCCGGCGGCGCACTGGGGCCTTGAGCGGTGGCCGCGGGGGCAGCCGCGGGCGCCGCGCCGCCCGCGCTGCCTGCGCCCGCTGCTGCCGTGGGCCCCGCGCCGACGCCAGCGCCGTCGACGCCTGGTACCTCGGCTCGCCTCTTCTTCGCCAGGCGCTCCTGGACGCGCTTCTGCAGCTCCTGCATCCTGGTGCGCCATTGTGAAACTTGCCCGGCCTTGGGTTGCGCGCTCTCCTTGGCAGCCCGCAGCTCCTGCTCCATCTTCTTCAGCTCCTTCTTCTCCTCGTCTCCGCACTCGAGCTCGTCGATGCTGTCGAAGGAGCTGACGTCACGCGACAGGTCGATGAGCGGTAACTCTGGCGAAGCAGCGCTGCTGGCGCCACTGGCGACGCTCGCTGGCGTCAGCCCCGTGGCCTTTGCCAGGGCCGCCGCTGTGCTGCGCCTGCTGATCTCCGCCAGCGACAGCGCGCGGGCCGTCTCCTCCTCGCGTTCGCGAGCGCGCTGGGGGTCGGCGGCGCACGTCTCCACTTGGGCCCGCGCCTGCTCCCACTTCGCCGAGGCGTCGCGCCGTGCGCCCGCTGCCGGGCGCGCCGCCTCCTCGGCGGGGGCGCCTGCTGGAGCTGAGGCCGCGGCGCGCGCCTGGGCGAGGTGCTGCTCCAGCTGCGCCTCCAGAGAGGGGCCCCTCGCGACGCTGAGCGCGGCCTCCAGAGTCTTGGTGGCGTCGGGCGCGCCAGCCATCGCGCCCTCGAGCTTGCTCGGCGGCGCGGCGTTCGGCTGGAGGGGCGTCGCCCTGGCGCCGCGCTGGGCGCACTTCCACGCACGTTTGCTACAGCTGTGACAGTTGGTCCAATGGTCCAAGTGCCGACGATGCCGCGGACGTCTGCTGCGGTGCTGCCCCGGTTCCCTCGGCCATGATTGCGCCCCTTGAGCTGACCAGCTGCGCCCGTCATCGTGCTGCAAAAAGCTTGGGCGGCCGCTGCGAGGCGGGCGATGTTTGCGCCCGTGCGAAATGCCTGGGCCAAAGCGGCTTGAGAGGAGGAGAGGGGGGAGGAGGAGAGGAGGAGGAGGAGAAGGAGGAGGAGGAGGAGGAGGAAGAGGAGGAGGAGGATGGGGGAGGAGGAGGAGGAGGAGGAGGAGGGGGAGGAGGAGGAGGAGGACGAGGAGGAGGGGGGGAGGAGGAGGAGGAGGCGGAGGAGGAGGAGCGAGCGTCCCTGGCGATTGTCTCTCCCCGCCTAGGGCCGCTGCGTGCGCGCGTGCGCGGAGCCTCTCAGGCTCGCGCTGATGAGGTCCAGGGCGCCGTTGGCGGGGGCGATGGGGCTGCCGAGCCGTCGGTCGCGCCGACGACCAGCTCGGCGTGGCCCGTGGCGAGGTCGGGAAGGGCGCCCCCGGCCGCCTCGACGGACGCGATGGCGACCCCGTCGAGGTCCGTCATGAGCACGTCTTCGCTGGCGATGGCGTTGCCGATGGGGCCAGCGTCCAGGGCATCAGCGCCAGGAGAATCATTGTCATCACCTCCGTGATCCACGAGCGGCTCGGAGCCGGGGAGCGCGCGCCCAGGGGAGGCACCCGCGCGAGCCGCGGCAGGGCCAGCAGAGCTGCTGGTGCCCTCTTGGAGGTCGATCATGAAGTCGTCGTCGTCGGAGATCAGGAAGGGGTAGCTCAGGTGGAACTCGGGAGCGACATCGCCTTCAATCCCATGAACAGTAGCGGCGCCATCGACGCCGTGCGCAGATCTCCCAACACCACTGTCCTCCAGGTCAGCAGGGTCGAAGTCGGGGAAGGCCGCAGGCGGGGGGGCAGCGGTGACCACCCCAACGGCATCCAACGCTGCGGGGTCGAAGGGCGTGTAGTCTGGGAAGGCGCCTTCACCCCTGTCCGAAGTACCAGCAAGTTCAGCATCAGGATGAGGCAGAGCATGAATCAGAGGGCCAGGTTCAGGAAGAGGAGCAAGTTCGGTGCCTGCTGGCAGTTCGTCGCGCGCCACGACGAGGGAAGCAGGGCGCCGTGGCATCCATCGAATCATCTCCCGAGCATCCGCTGGGAAAACAGGGTACAACATGTCCAAGGCCCGCATCGCGTACTCGATCTGCTGGCGGGGGGGTCTCGTCATGCTGCGAGGGGGTCCACGCGGGCGCTGGGGCCAACGCAGTCGTCGCCCTTGGTGTAGACGCGGTTGATGCTGTCGACGTCGGGCGCGAGCCCATGCCTTGGCGGAGGGTTTGGAGAGCCAGTTGAAGCGCAAGCGAGGTATGTGGCAGCAGGCCAGTCACGCCCGAGATCGCGCCCACGGCCGCGAACTGATTTCCCATCTGAGGGTCCTGAGCGGGTTCGCGTTGTAGCGGTAGTTCCCCTGCAGATCCCCCCCCCCCCCCCCCATCATCATGTAGAGCGAGCTCGGGGGCAGGGTGATCAGGTGGTTGGCGATCCACAGGTGGAGCACCCAGAACTTGTGGCCCTAGGGGGTCTTCAGCCGCTACTTCAGGTTCTGGAGGGGGACGGTCCACAAGTGGATGCTCCAGATCAGGTGGTACTTCGCGGGCAAGAAGTAGGGCTCCCCCCCGCGGAGCCGTCGGGGCAGATGACGCCGAATCCGTGTGCTACCATCGTTGCATCAAAGTCATCGCCCGTGCTCGGTGACCCACTCGATGAGCTGCTCGTGCTCTGCGCCGGGCGGCAGGTACCGCAGGCCGGGGGGCGCCGCCCGAAGAGCTAGCCGTCGGGCCACGGGCCATGTCATCATCGGAGTCACCACGAGAGCGCCGCAGAACACGTTCAAGTTGAAGTTCGAATTCAGCATCGCTGAGATGCGGCCCAGGGTGTGGAGCATGCTCGTCAGCTTGCATGGCGATGTCCGAATCGTGGCCCGACGGGCCGTCGCCGTCGCCCCCGCCCGCCGCCATAAGCTCGAGATCCAAGGCAGAAGGGTTCGGCACTGCCTCGTGGTCGATGCTGGCGTAATCCTCATCAGGCGGCGGTTCGCTCTGAGCGAGAGCCCCGAGCGACAGGTCAGCAAGTGGGTGCGGGAGAAGGTAGAGGTGCGGCATGGCCGCAGGCGGGGCGATCGGAGGAGCCGATGTGAGCTGCAGCATGTAGTCGTCGCGGTTGGCCGCGGACATGCGGGGCGGAACGGCACGCCACCCGAGCTTTTTCAGATGCGCCATGGCCAGAAGGCGGAGGCGCCGAATCCGTTTCTCATCGTGCTCAGGCCAAGGGTCAAGGAGAAGACGTCGTAGTTGCTCTCGAGCTGTGGCGCTGCGGTGCCACCCGCTGAGACACCAATCCAGAGCGAGCTGCCGCCTGCCCGCCCAGCCTCCGCAAAAAAATTGAAGATCATCATACCTGAGAACGTTCTCCACGTAATCAGGGCACCATTGCATCATCCATTGGTCGAAGTCAGAGCCGCGCATGTTCACCAGCAGCGAGGGGATCCACGAGCGAGCCCACGCCTCAATTCTGTCCCAGAGCGCCTGGCGGCGCGCGGCGACCGGAAGGCCTGTCTCATCGGGTGGTGGGGCAACGGATTCAAAGAGCGCAGGAATATCCACATCGTGAATTGCTGCCGTAGTCGAAGTCCCGCCATCACTGCCCAGCTCTTGCCCGCCTAGATGGTCGCGCAACCCAGGGGCGTGTTCAGGGCGCCTCGTAGAAGGCGGCGCAGGCGTGAGTGGTGGAGTGGGTGTGCTCGTCGCAGTCGTCTATGAAGTGCTGGCAATGTCCCCGTGGGCGACGGCCAGAGGCTGACAGGGAAATCCCAGCGCGAGGGCGATCATGGGGGGTAAGTCGATGGGCATCCCAGCTTGAGCCGTGATGCTTAGCGGGTACAACAGAAAGCATGCCGTTGGTGATGGGCATCGGGGAGAGGATAGCCAGGCCTCGCCATCTTGGAACACGGCATCCAGCCGCCCCCCTCTCATCATAACTCCAGCTCCATAGCCGGAAGCAGAGCGAGCAGGAGGCGCCCCCAGTATTGTCGTGGCGGTGGCAATGGGAGTTGGCGGTAGCGTTGACTGGCTGCAACAAGAGGGCGGTAGCGATGATCTCGGGGGTGTGAGCGAGGAAGATGATCCTTCAGCAAGATCGAAGGCGCCCCCCCCCCCCCCCCCCCAATGATGCTGACAGCTGGCGTCGACGGCGAGGGGCAGGGCGGCGCGTCGCGCGGGGGGGGGGGGGGGGGGGGGGGCAGATGAAGACGAGGAAGACGATGGCGAGGGCGATGAAGAGCATGAAGGCACATTTCTCTTGTCTGGGCGAACGCGCCCAGCACGCCTTGTCCCCGGGGGTGCTCTCGATGACGCTGTGGCGTCCAGCTGCGCAGAACGAGTGGCCGCTTTGACAACGGAGCGCGCCGCCTCTCGGCGCCAAGCGCCAGCGGCTGACGAGTGAGCTGCGCAGACATAAGTGTAGTACACCACCACAATGTCGAAGACGATCTTGTCCAGCTCGACAGCCGAACCCAGAAGGCCCAGACGCCCCAGTGGTGAGGAGGGCCGCGAGTAGCCAAGTTCTTGCTCCAGAAGGAGACGGAATGGTTGGCACTACAAGTAGTGGTGAACAGCATCAGGTTCGAGTGGACAACCGAATCGGCAAGAGAGGCGCCCGTGGGGCTGCAGTGTCCCGTGCGAAGTCGGCCAGCCATTGGCCACCGTCTTGAGGTATGCCACGGCCCAGGGCAGCGAGCATCCACGTAGATATTGTATACTGTGTCCCCAGCGATGCGCAGGAACAGGAGAGTCGCCCATCGCGCCCATCTCAGGAAAGCGAAGGATGAGCCGCGTCTCAAGGAAGCTCCGCAGCGGGTAGTGGCAAAGACGTTTCTTGATCAACCAGGCCACGCATCTTTGAAGACCCACCGACATGGACTGCACTGCTTGCCATCGGTCAGCCTCTGCATTGGCTGAGGCAAAGTGTGCCTGCGAATAGTCAGGGATTGTGTTGGAGGCGGTGCCGTCGCGGACTCTGGCCAGGGTCCCCGCAGAAGCTTCAGGTTTCCAGAAATGTGGATACGGTCGCCACTCAGGACGAGGAGGAGGAGGAGGAGGAAGATGAGGAGGGGGAGGAGGAGGTGGGGGAGGGGGGGAGGGGGAGGGGGGGGGGGGAGGGGGGGGGAGGAAGGGGGGGAAGAGGAGGAAGAGACGGATGATGAGGAGAAGGTGAGAGGGACGAGGAGAGAGGATGAGAAGGAGGGGGGGAGGAGGAGGAGGGGGGGGGGAGGAGGAGGAGGGAGGAGGAGGGGGAGGAGGAGGACGAGGGGAAGGAGGAGGAGGAGGAACATGAGGAACAAGAGGAGGAGGAGGAGGAGGGGGAGGAGGAGGAGGAGCATGAGCATGAGCATGACCGTGGGGCTCCGTCAGGAGGACTGGCTGAGATCGCCGAGCGCGCAGATCGGCAGCCGCGCGGGGCCGACGCTGGCCAGGCGGCGGGCTCGGCAGGCGCGCGGCCCTGTGGCTGCCGCCATCGGCGCCGCCTCCAAGCTACCTGCCTGGGCGGTGCCGTCCTCTTCCCTTACCTGGCGCCCGGGGGCGAGGGGGTGCGATGGCTGGCCCAACTTCGGGGGCCGCTGGAAAATAAACAAGGGTCGGGAAGGCGGCAGCAGCAGGGGAAGAGGGGGGGGGGTGGCTCAAGGCCAGAAGGAGCAGGGATCACAGCAGGGGGAAGAATAGAAGGGGTTGGGACCTCGGCCCGCCCTTGAACTGTTAGAACAGCCGGTTCGCTCAACTGCGCAGAATTAAGAGCCTCTGAGCGTGATGGCTGGAAGCCCAATCGGAGCCAACCCCTGAAAACTGGAATGAACTGTAATCTCTACTTACACTGCTGGCCTGGTCCTCACCCTCACTTGGGCGAGTCTCTCCCTCGAAGCCCTCGAGTGCAGCCCATTTCCGAAGCAATTCTCGGAAGTAACTGGCCAGGGGAGACAGCGGGCACGGTGATCACTTCATCTGGTCGAGAGGCCTCTGGACCTTCCTCACTAGACCTCCCCTGGGAGCCCCGCCGATAGCTTTGGCTGCCCCCTGCTCCACAAGCGCCGCGTGGAAGGCCTGCAGGAGAGCCCCCCCCGTCGGGCGTCGTCGCATCGAGAAAGAACTGGAACTTCGCCTGCTCGTGCCGGTGGGCGTTCTTGAGGCGCTGCACGTGGCAGTAGCGTACCGCGTCGTGGTGCGCATTCGGCGACTTGATCGTCATCGCCTTCAGCGCGCCCTCCGCCTCGTACGCCTCGTCCTTGTCCAAGAGCCCGTCGAGCATGCGCTGGGGCGCTGCGACGTCGAACGGCGCGAGGTACGCGTCGTGCGCCGCGCCCAGCATCGCCCTCAACTGCCCCTCGTCTGTCAACGCCAGCTTGATCCACTCCCCCCCGAATTCCTCGAGCGTCTGGCACTGCAGCGCGCCCTTGCCGTTGCCGCCGGCCAGTGGGCCAGGGCCCGAGCCGACTCCCTGCTCGCCTCCGCCGCTGCGCCGTGCTTCCTTTTGCGCTGGTGGTCCGCCTGCCATGCGCTTGCCCAGCCTGTCGGGAAGCGTCTGGGCGTCCGCCATCAGCTGCTGGTCGCTGCTCGTCGAGATAGATGTGCTGCTTTCGATCGTGCACCCTCAAAACTTGAAGTAAATGACTACAGACATGCTGTTGGTAATCGGGGAGTTCGGCAGCGTGGTAACCGCATATCTTGCATGGGAGATCCCCGGGCTCCTGCAATGGCTCCTGGGAGTGACCCCCTCCAGCATAGCAGCGCCCACGGGCCATAGACCCCGCCAAATGCCGAGCCGCCGTCACGCGACTAGAAAACAACTCCAGACAACTAGGGCATTGATTCGCAGTGCACAATACATGGCCCAATGGACGAAGATGACGGTGACATCTAAGATGATTGAGCGCCGACTTCTTATCCATGAATGCTGCGTTACATCGACATCTCCCCCCGATGGCAAAGCCGTCCACGCCCTCATCCTCCTTGTGCGCTCCGCAAACCCATTTCACATCTCCACCCTCCACCACCTCCTGCTCAAGAACCTGATCCAACGGGACTCATACTCAGGGGGCGGTATAGCTACAGTGCGATGTTTTCTCCGATGCTGGGTGAAATCGATCGCGCAGAAATCTCCCCCCGAAGTCTTGTCCCAGAAGAAGGCGGAGAAAGACCCCTGTAGGCGAGTAAATAGTGTTTCTCCTTCCCCCAGAGACTGCAGCGCCTCCAGGTCTGCATTGAACATCCTTGCCCGCGGATTCGCGCATGCTGTCAACCGCCCCATGTAATCAAACTGCGGCCTCTCGTCCGTGGGCAAGGTGCCGAACATCGCAGCCAAAATCTGCGCGCTCCGCTGAAGAAGCTTAACGAATTGGGCAAGCCATCCAAGCCTGCGAATTCTGAGCTCGGTGAAAGGCAGCGCCATGCGCCAGTGCTCAAGCACCTTCGCGTTCGACATGCTCTGTGCACGCCGTTCCCCTTCGAAGCTAGCTCCTTGCATAGCGACGCGACAATGCCGAACGATAGCCGAGTCGAGCTTGCCACGCTGGCTCTCCGTCTCGAGGTAGGCTTCTAGGTTAGAAATACCAGCATGCTGAACCCCGAGTAAGCAAGGGCGCTTAAGCCGATGTGGCATTCCAGGGGTCGACCAGAACTTCCCGAGAGAGTGAAATGATGACTTTATTGCTACTATTCGCTTGCTGATTTCGGGCGCCAGAGCTCCAGAACTGTGAATCCGACCGCCAGGGGCGCGCATGGCAGGCCGATTACCGCCGGAAAAAAAAAGAGCGTCTCCCTCTTTGCGTAGACGTCGGTTGGCATCCACTGAACCAGTCCCCGTGAGACAACTGACGGCGTTCTGTTTCATGACAGTTTGCTCCCAGCTCCCAGTGGAGAAGTGCTCATCCAAAAGCGCATTGGAACATTCGTTTATGCTGCTGAGTTCTGCCAACCCCGCGTCGCGCAAAGGAGAGCCCGGACCACCTCAGCATACATCGTGAGACTCAAGTCGAGCTGCTGATGTGTCACTGGGCATTCAGCTGCAAGAAGACTCTCATAATCCACGGCACTCAACAGGTGTTCACTCCAGACATCAACTGGAGCAGCATAAGCACGACCAAAACTCTCTACAGCATAGGGGTCGCCCATCAAGGCCCCGCACTTGGTCTTCACAAGAAGCCGTCGATCACACGCTGGCAGTTGAATAATAGCAGATCGCACTCGATCGAATCCAAAAGGCGGGTCAGCTGGCTCAAGCAAAAGAATGTTCGCCTCCTCGAGGGGCGCCCAGCAAGTGGACGGGAAGGCATTGCTGAGGTCCTTGTTAGACCAGCTGGCTGAATATCCTGACATGCGAAGCCTATGAAGCATCACCTGAATCATTTGCATGGCCCCTTCTTTGCTGCGTCCTCTGGAAAAACCATAGTCTGACGGTCCCAGGGGGGGGGGGGGGGGGGGGGGGGGGCGGGCGCTTTCGGCCGATCGCGCCAGCGAGCCAAGCTTTGCCCAGCGGGTCCAGAAGATGAATAACCCTCTTCCCCCTGGGCCCAGGCACCGTAGATTTTGGCAGGCCACGTCCAGGACTTCCGTTCCAGAGACGCGGAAAACGACTAGCAAACCGAATGCATTCCAAGCCCTTCTGCAGGGCCGTAGATAAAACGGCAGGGTCTAAATCTTTGTCAGCGCCGAGCCCCAGTCGATCTGGGGCCAACCCAAATTCAGGATCAATTGTAAGTCCCCAAAGTTCACCTGGCAACGACCAGGGTGGACGCGGCCTCCTCTTGGGGGCCCTGCGGAGGCACGCACCTATGCCAACCGTATCTGTGAGAGCCTCTACGGTGTGCGCCCCATAGTAGCCGTCCCTGCCCCCCCTCCTCGCACTCCTCGCTCTCCTGGGCCCCCTCCACCTCCATGCCCCCTCGAGGTCCCTCCAGCTTCCAAACACTCCACCATTCTTCAGAAGTTAAAGCCGCACCTTGTAGATGCCGATCGGATCTGCCCCTAGGGCCTTTTCCACGAGATGCCAGTAAGCGAATCAGACGGTGCGCATCCTTGTGATTCCTCACCCGCCATGCCTCCGAAAGTTCGTCCGTAACCTCCTCCCTCCATTCCAAATAAGGTTTCCTGCGTAGTTTGGCGCAGGCTTTGCTGCTTTCCTTCAGCGCTTGCTTGGCGGTCTCCTCCTCCCCCCCGTTCTGGCATCTTGTAGATTCGACCGCAATCGAAGACGCTCACGAAGAAGAGCGGCCCGCTCATCAGCCTGTCGCCGATAGGCAGGAGAGGACGCATCAATCGTGCCGCCAAAAATTTATTTCGCTGACTCTCTTAAATCGGCGTCCACGCACGTGAAATAGGCGTCGGGCTTGCCCGCCTTCAGATAGCTCAGCATCTCGTCCTCCGTACTGGCGAGAGCAGAGCCTGCGCGGGAAATGAACTCACGTCGAGCCTCTCGAGAACGCATAGCCTCAACATTCCAGATCGTCCTAGACTGCTGCTGCTCGTCGGGCTGGGCGTGCTCCCGCCTGAAATTACAGTGGACGGGGATGTGGTCCCTGGGGTGCTTTGACGGGATAAGCTGATGCTTCCGCATGAGGCCCCTCAAGGGGCCACCTGACAAAACCAAGCCTGACGCTGCAGCAGGTCCAAATATGCAATCAACTCGACTAGAAGTGCCATCCTTGCCATACCGGGTCGGTTCGATAACATTGCGAAGGCCTGGAAATACCATCCCGTTCTCCTCCATCACCTCCCGAACGAGTTGTCCTGCCCCTTCGTCCAGATTTTCACGGGTCGCCAGGTCCTCAGAAACCACAGTAGTACCGTTAAACACCCACCTTTCATCCTCCCGTGACATCCCAATCCCATCATTCAGGTCCATGCATATACTGGGGAGCACACGCGACCTATCTCGTAGGTCTGCAAAAATCTTGCAAAGCCAGGTCGCCAATCGTGAAACAGTCGCATAATAGTTGGGGCGCCCTTGTACCCCTCGCGGCCGTGGTGGGAAATAAAGCCCGGACGCAGCTATGTCCATGCCCTTGCGCTTGAGACGAACTCCGAACCCTCTCCCTGCCAACTCTGAACTTACGTGCCACTGACGAACGACGTGTGGTTCCCGAAATCCACTGCCAAGACAAATCGTGATACCTGCCGACTTGTTAGTGTACGCCCCTCGGGACCACCCCGCATGAAGCAGCAAGGAGCCCTCGACCTTCTTCTTCTCCACAGCACAGCTGTGTGCATCCTTGATCTGCGTGTCGACAAGTACGCACACGTGGAAGCTAGAGCCAGAAACCTTCACGAACTCCTCCTGGCGATCTGGTGAGACAAACGATAAAGTATTCCAATGTAGAGTTCGTAACACACATGAAGACGGTCACGCGTCGGCTGTGACTTGGCCGATCTGTCCGTGACGTGTACATATACGGGTAAAAAAAACGATGTGTGTGGTGCTGCGTTGCATATGGAAAGGTGGG
>CAUYUJ010017524.1:0-31506 GCA_963575745.1 Prorocentrum cordatum | reverse complement strand
AGGAGGAGGAGGAGGACGAGGAGGAGGAGGAGGAGGAGGAGGAGGAGGAGGAGGGAGGAGAAGAAGGAGGAGGAGGAAGGAGGAGGAGGAACTGGAGTGTCCTGTGGTCCCTTCGAGCTCTCTGTGCTGAGCTCGGCCACGGCCCCCGCCCCCGGGCGAGACCCGCGGCGTGGCCCAGCGGGCGGCCCGGCGGCGCAGGCTTGAGAGGGAGAGGGAGAGACACACCGCGCGACTGAGAACGTCGACGCAAGGGGAGACACGTCGACGGCGAGCGAGGGGAGGAAGTGGCGCCGCTGCTGGGCCCTGGGCGTGGGCGGCCAGTGTCGCCACTGTGGACATGCTGTCCCCTGGGGCGAGCAGGTGGCACATGGGCCACGGTGGCACTGGCGTCCGCTCTGGCCACTGCCCCCCCCGTCTCTCGAGCGAGAAACGAGGGGGGCGGCCGCACGGGCCCCTCACGCTCTCTTCGGCGGCGAGCCCGGGGGGGAATTGAGAAGGGGCGGGCCTTCTCACAAGGCTCGGAGGTCCTGTCCAAGCTTTCCCCGAGGACGCAGAAAACCTCTCGAAGGCGCGAGGGTCTCTGAGAAGTCCCGCAGCCTTCTGCAAAAACCTTCCCCTTCTCGTTTCCCCCCCCTCGCTCGCCGCCGACAGGAGAGGCAAACCTGCACAAACACGAAGAACGGGATGTTCATGAGAATGTGGGAAACTATGGGAAACCGGAGGGGAAGAGGAAGATCAAGGAAGTGTGAAACATGTGTGGGATCCTTGGGTCTGTGACGATGTGCTTGTGTCGCCCTGGGCCTCTTGAGAGGCGAAGTGCACATATTGGGAAGACGAGAGCCAGCAGTGGGGGAAGCACCGCGGGCCGAGTCGAGGACGCAAGCCCAGAGACGGGTCTCACTGGACCTCCCGAGGAACAAAGTATACGAGCTGGGAAGAGGGAGAGCCAGCAGGGGGGGCAGGACCGCGGGCCGAGTCGAGGACACCCTCCTCCTCCTCCTCCTCCTCCGCCTCCTCATCCTGCTCCTCCTCCTCCTCCTCCTCCTCCTTCCCTCTTCCTCCTCTTCCTCCTCCTCCTCCTTCTCCTGCTTGTCTTCCTCATGCCCGGAGACGTGCCGAGAGGCGGCCCGCCTCCTCGAGCTTCGCGATCTCGGCCTTGCAGGCGGCGATGCGCAGCATGACGGGCTGCTCCTCCCGGGGCACGGCCGCTGCTTCATAGAGTCAAGTCGGGCATGTCCCTCTACAGGAGGAAAATTCAAAAATAGCCGAAAATAGTCTGGGGATGATTTTTGGGGTATTATTGTTTTACCATTGGGGGGTAATTTCTGACTTTCTTATTTTTCGTCCAAAATCTCCCTGTAGCAAGACATGCCCGACTTAATCATAGAGGCCTTCGTGAGGGGGTCCGAGCAGACGGGGTCGCAGGATCGCGCCGCCTCGGCGACGTCGGCGATGCCTCGCCGACGTCGGCGCGGAGAAAATCGGGGTCCGCGTCGAGCCGCGATGCGCCGATGCATCGGCGATGCGGCGCGACCCCCCGACGCCATCTGCTCCGGCCCATCTGGCAGGCCCGGATGCGTCTGGCCCCCGCGTCCCCGGAGCTCCGCTCACACCGGGCGTGTTCGCCCAGTTTCGGGCCCCAGGGCCATCACAGATCGATCCGACTGGACCAAGGGAACAGGAAGAGGGGGTCTCTGTGGCTCGGGTTGTGGCTTCTCCCGCGCCGCTACAGCCTGTTTCGCAACGCCGGGTCTCAGGGTTTCCCCGTCTTCGCCTCCCCGTCCCCATGAGTTTGCTTCTGGACAAACGCGCTCCACTACTCGCATAAGCAACTACTCGCGAACGGCCTGGATCCGCCGCGGGGGATGTACGATCCATCACGTAGAGGAGAACCTGTTCTCGTTCGGGAGTTTTCGAGTGGGCACTTTGCGAGTAGCGTAACGCGCTCGGTGAGTTTAGAACTTCTTGCCCACACTCTGCCAGGGGCGTCGCCCACCACCACTCCCGCGGTGTTGCAGGTGCGGGTCGGGAGGGGGACGGTGGGCAACGGGGGACAGGGGCGAGGGGCGGCAGCCGTCCATTTCGAGCGCGAAGCGGCGTGAAATCTCAGACCTCCTCCTCCTCCTCCTCCCCCTCCAATCCTACGTACCCCCTTCGCTTCCCTCATCGTCACCTCCACAATTACACAATATGAATACTACTCTCCTCTCTCCCCTGATGACGTCCAGAAGATATCCGGCCCCCCTTCGCAAACTGTTTTACACACAGGATTCCCAAGAACTGGGTTTTCGCTTGAGCTTTTGTTCAAAAACGTGCTTCCGCTGCAGCGCGGACGTGTTCAGCCCTTCCAAATAGGCCCCAAATCTGGAAAATTACCCCCATACAAAACATCGCAAGTGATTACACATCCAGAGTCGATTCGTAAAGTTTCTGGGCCGCAGAAGGCCCCACTTCGGGGCGGTGGCGTTTGGAGGAAGTATCAAGCGGGAGCCCCGTTTCTGCTTTCAGTCGGCGATGTTGCAAGTAGAGCCAGCGGGTGCTCTCAATCAGCCCCGCCTTGTGGGGAGCTTTTCGCGGAGCCCAGGGAACTAAACATGGAGCCGCGACTCCAGACGGGCCAAGACCCTTCGAAAAGTATCCACTTACCTTCCGAGGAACCCAGTGCCCTGCCATGATATGCTGTGCGGTGGTCTGTTCTGCGCCGCTGTGCGATGCCATGTTTTGCGTTGCAATGCAATGTGATGCAATGCTTCACTACGCAATGCCACGCCATGCTATGACCCTCTACGCTATGCCGTGCTCGTCTACTCCATGCCATGCCGTGCTCTACGATTCATCGCGCACCCTCTCGCGATCATTGCCCTGCTCGCTCGACATACGACTGTGCGAATAGAGACGAGATCTACGCCATGGTAGGGGATGGGAGAGAGGGATAGGACCTCAGATATGACGAGAGCGCACCTGGCTTGCCCCTCCCCGCTCCCCCATCCTCCTCCTCCCCCTCCTCCTCCTCTCCTCCTCTGCCGCCTGGGGCCCCTAAACGTTCCTCCGCGTGGGCCTCGGCGGGATGAAATCTTGAGCGTAGTCCCCGTCACGGACAGAATTACCAACGACATCGCCATCGCCAGAGAGGGGTGAAATTTCAGGCAGGGAGCTAAACTTGCAGTGGCAGAGAAGAGCTCACAATCAAGCAAATCTCCCCCAAGCCCGCACAGCGATGGCAAGTTAAGCGCCTGTCATGAGAATTCTCACTGGAGGCAATGGGCGCTTGACACCTTACACGACCTGTCCGCACTCCCCTGCCATCACTGTGTCCCAATGTGCGTCGCTCTCTCTGTCTCTCTCTGTCTCTGTCTTTCTCTCTCTCTCTCTCTCTTATTATATAGATGTGTATATATATATATGCACATACATACACACCGACATCTATATATACTATGTATACATATCTATATATATATATGTATATATATACAAGTGTGCAAATACACATACATACACACAATAATTATCCCGCGCTTCGCGCGCGCTCAAGTTCTAGCTAGGTTCGACAGGCTAACGCATGTAATATAAATTGTTGAAGTGCCTTGTGCATCTAACGACCTTCTTGGAGTCCCTGCACAAGTCTCGGAAGCTTATGTAATAGGAAGTACGGAATTCCGTTTAGGTGTTCGATGATGTGGGGCCCTCGAAGGCTTCCTGGGATCGTTATTCGGTGGTGACGGAGGCCTTAATTATGGTCTGTTGTGGAAAAAGAATCAGAGGGTACGTTTGGAAAAAAAGGAACTCTGAGAATTCCCTCTTTCTTTCAAACTGCCATGCCTGGGCCTTGGGTCAGAAGCTTCCTGGATAGAGGCCGTGGACTGTTGGGACGCCTCTGGGGGCCTTTTGGCGGCGTCTTGGGAGTCTTTCGGGGCCTCTTCGGAAGCTCTTGGTGCCTCCTGGGAGCCTCCCGGGAGTCTATGAAGGCATCTGGGGGGCGCCTCGATAGCCTTTGCGAGAACCTTGGGGCCATCTTGAGGCAAAGCGCTCGAAAGGCTTGGGCAGGTCCTGTCTTGTGGCTCTCTCTTTGCGCGCGCGCTGACGTTCTAGCTAGGCTGGACAGATGAAATCACGGGATCTCGATTTTTACGGTGGTTTCAGGGGCAACCAAGAGGACACGAAGACGACCCAAGAGAGTGTCAAGACAGCGCCAGAGTTCAACCGTATTCCCGGAACACCTTTGCAATGTGACCCCGAAGTCCTGATGGGGCTCGGGATGAACTAGAGCAAAAACAAATCACTGGATTTCCGTTTTTTTCATGTGGGCAGGAATGGGGCGGGCCTAAGAGGCGTGCAGGGGGCTCTTGGGAGGCAGTTTGAGCTACTTTTGGGCCTCTCCGGGGCTCTTTGGGGGCCTCTTCAGGCTCTTCGGGCGACTCTTGGGGCCTCCCGGGGGCCTCTTGGAGCGGAAAGCCCGGATTGTTGACTTGCGTTCCCCCTGTTGGGCGGCTTTTCGCTATCTTGGGGCTCTCTTGGGCTGCCTCGGGGCGCTCTTCGGCCGTCTTGGGGCCTTCTTGGCCGGTCTTGGAGCCGTCTTGGGGGCTCTTGGGCGGTCTTGGGGCAGTCTTGGGGGTCTTTCTCGGCCGTCTTGGAGCGTTGGAAACTCGAAAACGCGAGAAGGCAAGCAAAACCCTCAAAAAACAAAGGAAAATCAACGTTTTGGGCATCTTGTGGCGCTCCCGGGACGCCTCTCGGAGCTCTCTTGGGGCCCCTTGGAACCCTCCTTGGGGGCCTGCATGGCAGAGCCGCCGGCAGTCTGTCTTGGGCTGCTTGGGAGCGTCTTGGGCCGTCCTTTCGCGTTCTGGGGGGCTCCCTGGGGGCGTCTTGGGCCGTCCTGGGGCGCTTTTGGGCCTCCCTGGGAGGCCCGGGGGCGTGGTACCGGGAATGACCCTAGATGTCACGGACGGAGGTGGGGGACGCTCACGGGGGGGGGGGGGGCGTATTTGTTACTAGAACCAGAGCGCGCGCTTCGCGCGCTCTCAGGTTCTAGTGGAGGTCATCTTTCGGTCAGAGGGAGCGTGATCCACCGCTGCTTTACTGTGGAAAATTCCCCCCCTTTTCCTCCGGAACCCGGGCCCCTGCCCCTTCGAAAATCCGCCCCCCCCTCCAGCTGGAACCCCCACCCCCTCCCCCCCGCCGCTTCCCCCGGCAAAACTCCCCCCCTAACCCCCCCTACTGGCCTCCCCCCCTGGCAGAAAACTGGGGGGGGTCACTGCCGGTTCGAACACCGCCCCCACCGCCACCAAACGACTCCCGGGTCCCCACCACCGTCCGCACCACATCCCCCACCGCTGTCCCCAGCACCACCGTCCCCACCAGTCCCCACTTTTCTCACCACCGTCCCCTCTGTCCCCACCAGTGCCCCCACCACTGTCGCACTGTCTTCACTGTCCCCACCACTGTCTGCACTGTCTTCACTGTCTTCACCACGGTCCCACTCTCCCCACTTCCCCACGGTCCCCACCACTGTCCAACCGTCCCCACTGTCCCCACTGTCCCAGTGTCCCACTGTTCCCGCCGCTGTCCCACTGAGCTGTCCCACTGTTCCCACCACTGTCCCCGCTGTCCCCACCACTGTCCCGACTGTACCCTTGTCCCATTGTCCCACCACCGTCCTCACCACCGCCCTCACCACTGTCCCTACCACCACCGTCCCCACCAGTGTCCCACTGTCTCCACTGTCCCCACCACTGTCTCTTGGCGCTATCTGGTGGCGTTTTGTGGGCCTCTGGGGCACCCCAAGGGCCTGCACACACACACACACACACACACACACACACACACACACATTGGCGGTAGAGGTCGCGGCCCCGGGGGCCCGGGCCCCAGTGCGCCGTTATATGTATACATTCCTCCATATCCTCTTGTTCTCTCTCCCTCTCTCTCTCTCTCTCGCTTTCCTTCACTTTATCTCTATCTTTCTATCCCTTCCCCTCTCTTCCCCTTGCTTTCTCACTCTCTCTCTCTCTCTCTCTCTCTCTCTCCTTATCGCTCTCTATTCCCCCTCCCTCTCTCTCTCCCTTATTATTTGTTTCTCTCTCTCTCTCTCTGTCTCTCTCTCTCTCTCTCCCTCACCCTCTTTCCCTCTCGTCCTCTCTCGTCCTCTCTCTGCGTCTGTCTGCACCCAAACAAAAAATGGTGACAGAAACAAGAGAGATTGCAGGATGCATCAAACTCAACAAGAAGGATACCCACACTCATACTCCTTCGGCGCCTCTGGCTCGGCACTGGCGCAGGCTGGAAGCATGCCTTCCCACAAACCCGTTAGGCGGAAGTCAGGCCGAGAAAGCTCACACCCTGATGCGCGCCAGGCACAGTCACTATAAAACGGTTGCTGCACCTTGCAATCTTCACTTCCAGCGCGCGCGCGCGCTCGACAACCAGTCCTTTCTCATGGCAGGATGAGTGACTGGGCAACAGCATCGGCAAGAAACGAAGCGCAAACAAATGACAGACTCAAGATGTACAGAAACAACATGGCCTGAGTCGTCGACCCTGCCACGCCTACACCGATCGCAGAAGCGAGATCCAGAAACTCTAACATGGCAGCCATCTTCATCTCTTGCCCGCTCCCTCATAAAAAATACTGGGAGTGTATCAGATTTGTGCGCACCTGATACGGCGAACGCGTAACGCATGTGAGTCGGGGCGCGCAAACGCTAAACATATATTGATGTCACTGCCAGATACCACGTGCATGGAGAATTGTTAATAGACGCGTGCTCCGTGTCTCCGTGTATATATATATATATATATATATACACACCTGCACATACATATACATATACATATACACATATATATATATGTATAGATGTGTGTGTGTGCGTTGACATCTAGATGAAATGGGCCATCTCTGCTTATGAAACAAGCCCTGCGCACGCTTCTTACTTGAAAGCAGATACGAATACGAATGGCAAGTTCCTTGAGTTCCAAATCGATACACACCCAAACTAGTAGAAACTGTTTCGACACAATAGATACTGGAACTTTGGGCGCGCGCCGAATCCTTGGCCAAGCCCAAAAGTGGGCATGAGGATCTGATGTAGTTCGTGGGCCCCGCAAGGTTCCTCAGAGTTCCGAAATCCCCAGGAATCCAAAGCGACCTGGAAAAATCCGTAGGAATCCAAAGGAATCCCGAGGAATCCCCAGGAATCAAGAAGAATCCAGGAGAACCTTCAGAATCCCAAGGAGTCAAAACGAAGTTTTGACTCCTCTTGGGCCCCACTTGGAGCCCTTTTGGGACGCTATTGAAGTTCCCCTGGGGCCCTCCAATGTCGTGTCGGAGGGCCCCGAACCCTGCGGACCCTGTCAGGGACCTCATACATTCCCCTCGGGGCATTGGCAGGAGAACCAATAGCTTGAACAGTCACGCTCGCACATACACACATACACTCGCAAGCACCCACACACACAAGCATACGCACACAAACACACACACACACACACACAAACACACACACACACAAACACACACACACACACACACGCGCGCGCGCGCATCACCTATAAATACACATGCCCACGCGCACGTCCACATACTACACGCGTGCACGCGCACACGTCCACGCCACCTCTCAATGCATGCAATGGACTGCGTGAACCTTGTCTGCTCCACTTTACTCTGTACGCCACTTCGTACATACAAAACAATACTGCGCAGCTCACATATAGATACGAACGATGTACTAGTTCGACACGCATCGAAACTGAAAGGTTGCGGTGCAGCATCCTGCCCAAACAGACATTTAGACACGGTCCTGCCATCATGGTGTCTCAGCAAGAGCACGCTCATGTCTAAATGTGACGATTCCTGACAAGTAGACCCTGACATAATATGTGTGCACAGCGCCTCGGCGGCAAGGTCATAATCCCAACAGCCCTCTGGGCGTAGGTGGTCTAGCGCAATTCCTTTTTCACCCCTCCCTCTTCCCCTTCGGGGAGGGGTGTACCCCTCCCCCATACCCCCTCCTCTGGACCTGAAGGGGTGGGGTCGCGGGCCGTTGGAGCGCCCAAGATGGCCCAAGGTGGCTCTGCCAGGGCCTCAGAGAACCCAAGATGACTTCCAAGATGGCCCAATATAGCCCAAGATGGCTCAATATGGCTTCCAAGATGCTCCAAGAGGCCCCAAGACCGCTTCAAGACGGCTCCGAGCGGCCACGGAGCCTTCCCAGAAGGCCGCTAAGAGGCCAACGTCCTTCAAAGACCTAAGGCAAATCCATGAGTTGTGCCTGCTCGCCGGTTCGCTTCCGATGGCCTTCCGAGGCCCCAAGGCAGCTCCAAGAAGGCCCATGAGGGCCCAAACAGAGGCCCAAGAGAGCCCCAAGACGGCCCCAAGAGCGCCCAAGCGCGCTTCATAAGCGCACCAAGAAGGGCCCAAGAGGCGATGTTGGGGGGCTTCCGAGAGGGGAGGCTAATTAAGGACCCCCCCTTCGTTGCTCGAGCTCCAGGATGGCTCCAAGAGCGCCCCCAAAGCTCCCAAGAGCGCCCCAAGAGGGCCCCAAGAGGCGCCCAGGAGGCCCCAAGAGGCCTCCAAGAGGCTCCCAAGAGACCCCTAAGAGGCCCCAAGACGGTCCCAAGAGCGCCCAAGAGTTTCCCAAGAGCGCTCAAGAGGGCCCCTTCCTCTGTGTGCTGTCCACTTCCCTGATCGAGACAACTCCTCTGGGCATCGTCTCTGAATGGGCTGGTGCGGGTATTTCTGGTACGCGGGCGCGCGAAGCGAGTCGAACGCCGTGCAAGCAGGGGCAGGCCGTGCCCTGTTGGGGTTACGCCAAGCGCCAAGAAACTCTTTAAGTGTCTACTTGTGTTGTCGGTCGTCTACCAGACTTTGGGAAGGTTTGCCTGCTGAAGATACGGCCAGGTTACACATCAGAAGAAGGGCTGCGGAAACACTCGAAGTGACATTTGCCGAAGTCGACTGCAACTCGTGAGTTTACATCGGCTATGAGCTTGATCTGGGCTGGTGGCGAAAAGAGCAACCACAAGGCAACTGGGCAAGGGAACAAGGCAACATACCTCGAGACGACGGGGCCACGAGACAATCGCGACAAAAAGACAATAGCGTCGCGAGGCTGGCTAAAAGGCTGGCCACCCAAGGGATTCGCCGTACAGGCGAGACTATCGAGGAGCAAGTAGAGACTCACACCGAGATGCAGCAGCTGATGCACTAGGCTTTTTGACAAGCGCAGCCAGTCTGGTCCTCACTTACGCGCATGTATAAGCATGCACGTGTGTGTGAACTTAGTGATAACCATGCTCTCTGAAAACCATATCGTGGCGTAAGCTGTATGATGCACAGCATGCGGAAACATATAAATATGTTTCTATATCGAAATGAAAATAATAGAGAGAGATAGTAGTGATCATATGGTGGGAAGGGCACAGGAGGAGTATCTGCCCGTCTGTGACCACTATGGCCCAAACCTCTTCAGGGCCCTTGAGTCACAGCGCAAGGGGTGTAGAAAGCATCTCGGATGAATCTCTCGTTGCCAGCAGTCAGAGTTGCCACCAAAGGCTCCAGGAGCTTTGACGAGTTCACGGTGGGGAGGGGGGGGCTTCTCCACGCCGCTGGCCCAGAATCGCTTCGAGAAGGCTTCTGATAAGCCCAAGACGGCTCCAGAGGATCCAGGGTCCCCTCGGGCTTCCCCGACGGCCCAAGACAGCCCCGAGAGTGTTCGCAGACGGCCCGAGGATTCTCCGAGACAACTCGCACCATGGCCCCAAGACTGGCGCCGGACGGCCCCAAGATGCTCCAAGATCGCCAAAGACCCAAGGCTGCCCGAGGGCCTCACCTTGGCGTCGGGCGAAGGAGAGGGGCGCGAAGGGCCGCCCTTCCAAAAGAGCGGGGGGCTCATGAGAAGGCAGGAAGCTTCTCCTAAAGTCTTCCTTGAAAGCCTCCAGGCCCATCTGGCCAGGCCCCACATTTCCTCACCCTGCGTAATCCTGAGGCTTGAACGCTGCGAAGGACTCAGAGGTGGAGGGGTACAGTCATCGGCCTGACCTACGGAACGATAAATCAGGAACGAAGCCCCTTTTCTCTAGGGAATAACGCATAAAGAACGATAAATAATACATATAATGCATAAGGAACGATAAATTCAACGACCGAGCCCCTTTTGAAAAGTAAGCGTTCCTTATTCAAGCCGCTCACTGTGGCTCTCGAAACGGGATTCGCGCCTTCGAGACGCACGCCTTCGTCCCAAACGCCTGCAGCAATCATGCGGAAGGACTCCTAAGAGAGTCCCCCGCCACCTCGAAGGCCGCCCCCCTCGCGCCTCCCCTGGTGCACGCCGACCGAGGAGGAGGAGGAGGAGGAGGAGGAGGAGGAGGAGGAGGAGGAGGAAGAGGAGGAGGAGGAGAAGGACGACGAGGAGGAGGACGACGAGGAGGAGCAGGAGGAGGAGCAGGAGGAGGAGTCCCCGATTTTTCCTCTCCAGAGGAGTGGGGATCGCCAGGACCAAAAACAGATTCCTGCACTCGCCCCTGGTCGGGAAAGGACTCAGCTGGACCAGGGAACAAATACAGTCAACCCGTATAATGAGGACGCACGATGAGGATGCAAGGGCCTAGGAAGGCCGTTTCGAGGCTCTCCGAGCGGGGCGCGGCCAACGAAAGTGGCCAAGGGTGGGTCGAGGAGGCAAGGATGCAAGGGTACACTTGGGACGGCCGCCCATCCTTACACTGCGGGTTGACTGTATTCTGCCAGAGATCAGCTCTGGCCAGGAAGCTTGATCACTCCCGCTAGAGACGAGACGTTGCCCACCAGAGGCCAAATATTGCCTCTGGAGTTTTGGCGGCGCGCACAGAGAGGCAGGAGGAGGGGGGAAGGCTTCTTCGAAGGAGCCTGCTTCTTAGAAGGCGCCAGCCGCCAGCCATGTCTATAGATAAGGCCCGCGCCTTCGAAGAAGCAGGGGTGCTTCTAAGAAGCCGTCTCCTCTCCCCCTCTCCTCTGCGCACGGCTGGGAATTGGCTTTTTCCCGCCACTGACGATGAGATGTGGTCGGGGACCTGCTGACCCGGGTCCATGCAAGCCCGGGCCAGTCAGGCGTCGAAGGATCCTGCGCTATCCTGCGGGATCCTGCAAGATCCTGCGCGCCAGCCCAGTCAACGCATCCCTGGCTTTGCAGGATCCTGCAGATCCAGCGCTCTGGCTGACCCCCTTTTGCAGTGACCCCCATCTCGAGGCTCCCGATGTGGGGGGCCGTTCACTGGCCTCCGGTGGAGGCACGCCCCCTCTCATCCCAAACCAGACTCCAGGGGATAGCCTCTGCCTCCCCCCCCTGCACTCCCTGCTCCCCTGCCTTCCAACTTCTCCTGTCCTAGCCCCCTCCCGCCCCTCCTCCACCCACCTCTCCTGCCCTCCCGGCCCCCCCCATCCCCGTCCCCTTCCTGCTCCAGACCCCTCCTCCTCCTCCTCCTCTTCTTCCTCCTTCTCCTCCTCATCCTCCTTACTCTCCTCCTCCTCCTCCTCCTCCTCCTCCTCCTCCTCCTCCTCCTCCTCCTCCTCCTCCTCCTCCTCCTCCTCACTCCTCCTCCTCCCCCTCCTCCTCCTCCTCCTCCTCCTCCTCCTCCACCTCCTCGCCTCCACCTCTTCCTCCTCCTCTTCCTCTCCTCCTCCTCCTCCTCTCCCCCTCCTCCTCCTCCCCTCCTCCTCCTCCTTCTCCTCCTCCCGCCCTCCTCCTCCTCCTCCTCCTCCTCCTGCTCCTCCGCCTCCGCCTTCTCCTCCTCCTCCTCCTCCTCCTCCTCCTCCTCCTCCTCCTCCTGCTCTCCTCCCTCCTCCTCCATTCCCCATCCTCCGTCCGTTCCTCCAGTCCATCATCCTCCATCCATCCATCCATCCATCCATCCATCCATCCATCCATCCATCCATCATCCATCCTCCTCCCCCCTCCTCCTCCTCCTCCTCCTCACATCTCATCACATCATCATCGTCCATCGTCATCGTCATCGTCATCAATCATCATCATCATCATCATCATCATCATCACCATCATCATCATCATCATCATCATCATCATCATCATCATCATCATCATCATCATCATCATCATCATCATCATCATCCCTCTTCCATTCATCCTACTCCTCCCTCTTCCATACATCCATCCATCCGTCCGTCCGTCCGTCCATCCATTCATCCATCCATCCATACATCCATCTATCCATCCATCCATCCATCCGTCCATCCATCCATCCATGCATGAATGTATGCATGCATGTATCCATTTCCCCATCCAACCATCCAACCATCCATCCATCCATCCATCCATCCATCCATCCATCCATCCATCCATCCATCCATCTATCCATCCATCCATCCATCCATCAATCCTCCTCCTCCAACTTCTCCTCCTCCTTCTCCTCCATACCTTCTCCTTATAGAGAACTCCTCCCTGTCGCACCCGGAGGCCAGTTCTTAGGGCGGGCCGGGCGTTCCGCCTGAGACTTCCTCACCATGCATGACTCTAAAGCTTAAAAAGTGACAAAAGTTTCACTGATGGAGGGCGGGTGGTTTTCAACATGTGGCTCTCGCCTTAGCGCCGCGCGCATTCGTTCAAAACAATTGCAAGAGCTTCACGGATTGAGGGCGGGTGGTTTTCAAAATGTGGCTCTCGCCTTGGCGCCGCGCAAATTCGTTTTGTAAATTGTGCAAGAGTTTCACGGATTGAGGGCGGGTGGTCGTCAAAATGTGGCTCTCGCCTTGGCGCCGCGCACATTCGTTTTGTAAAATTTGCATGGGTTTCACGGATTGAGGGCGGGTGGTTTTCAAAGTGTGGCTCCCGCCTTAGCACCGCGCACATTCGTTATACAAATTTGCAAGAGCTTCACGGATTGAGGGCGGGTGGTTTTCCAAATGTGGCTCTCGCCTCAGCGCCGCGCAGATTCGTGTAAAAAAATGCAAGAGTGTCACGGATTGAGGGCGGTTCCTTTTCAATGTGTGGCTATCGCCTTAGCGCCGTGCACGTTTGTTTTGTTGTTGAATTGCAAGAGTTTCACGGATTCCCATCATCAACGTACCAGGCATTGTGTGTTTTTCTTTTTTTTTGTTTACAAAAAAGGATTCAGGATTATGCGGGCGCCACAGTTATGTTGATTCGCTGTGTTGAAGTCCCTCAAATGACATCCTGGCACGACTCTGGATCGTCAAGACGCAGCAGACATGTTGATACGTGGCGTTGAAATCCCGAGAACCATGTTTTGGCACGCGTCAGAATCTTCAAACTGTTGTCTTCCAACGAGGCAGTTCCCTCAATGGAAATGAACCGTTGTAGGGGCCTATGAAGAGGCAGCTTGGAGGGAGGATTAATTCCAACATCGTTGATGACTCTTGGGTTTCCACTGGTCCTCCTCCTCCTCCTCCTCCAACTCCTCCTCTTGCTCCTCCTCCTCCTCCCCACTCCTCCTCCTCCTCCTCCTCCTCCTCCTCCTCCTCCTCCTCCTCCTCCTCCTCCTCCTCCTCACGCTCCTCCTCCTCCTCCTCACGCTCCTCCTCCCACTCCTCCCACTCCTTCCCACTCCACATTTCCCCCTCCCGCCGTCGTCGTCGGACATGTCGTCGTCCATTGCGGGGCCGCTTCCGGCCGCTGGCAGCTCCGACTCTTCCACGTCGAGGGCAGCCAGGAGGTCCTCCGCTCCACTGATGGGATAGGACGAAAGAGGGGAGGGAAGGGGGGAGGTGACGAAGAGGAAGGAGGAGGAGGAGGAAGAGGATAGATGGATGGATGGATGGACGGACGGATGGATGGATGGATGGATGGATGGATGGATAAATGGATGGATGGATGGATGGATGGGTGGATGGATGGATGGATGGATGGATACATGCATAGATGGATGGATGGATGGATGGATGGATGGATGGATGAACAGATGGGTGGATGGAAGAGGAAGGAGGAGGAGGAGGAGCAGCAGGAGGAGGAGGTGGAGGAGGATGGAAGAGGAAGGAGGAGTAGGAGGAGGAGGAGGAGGAGGAGGAGGAGGAGGGGGAGGGAGAGGAGAAGGGGGAGGAAGAGGAGGAGGGGGAGCAGGAGGAGGAGGGGGAGCAGGAGGAGGACGAAGAAGGAGAGGAGACGGGACAAGCTAGGCGCGTTCGCGCCATCTATCATATCCTAGCCATCCTTTCCATCCATTCCCATTGTCCTAAGTCTTTGTCTATCCGCGGACGCGTGTGATACCAGACCTGGACCTCCAAAGAAGCCCTCATCGTGTTTTGCGTAGTGGGAGCAGACGAACTGCGTACATGGGAGGAGCAGCACACCGACCAAAAGTTTCAACACATCCACATGCAACCGACAAACATCAACCCGCCTCGTCCTCCTCGTCGTCAAACCCGTCAGCGAGCCCAGCCCGCGTACATGCGAGGAGGAGGAGGAGGAGGAGGTGGTGGTGGCGGGTGAGCAGGAGGATGAGCAGGAGGAAAAGGAGCAGGATACAGAAGGGGGACGACGAGGTTGAATAGCAGCAGCAGGAACTGGAGTGGAAAGAGTGGGAAGAGCAGGAGAACCAGGAGACGGCGCAGGCGGGAAAATGAGGGGGGCGACAACGATGAAAAAGAACTCGGATCTAAAAACGTGGCCAGCGCTGGGGCGAGATCGCCTTTCTGAACGACGGGAGCAAAGCACCGATCCGAAAATGAGGCCCACGCTGCAGCGGGGACACCATGTTTGAAACACCAAACACAATCGGATGTAACAACCACGTAGGAACTTGCACGTGATGGACTCATGTGTGTGTGTGTGTGTCTGTGTGCCAGTGTGTGTGTGTGTGTGTCTGTGTGTGTCTGTGTGTGTCTGTGTATGTGTGTCTGTGTGTATGTCTGTGTGTGTCTGTGTGTGTGTCTGTGTGTGCGTGTGTGTGTGTGTCTGTCTGTGCGTGTCTGTGTCTGTGTGTGTCCGTGTGTGTCTGTGTGTGCGTGCGCGCGCGCGTGCGTGCGTGCGTGCGTGCGGTGTGTGTGTGTGTGTTTGTGTGTGTGTGCTTGTGTGTGGTTGTGTGTTTGTGTGTGTGTGTGTTTGTGTGTGTGTCTGTGCGTTTGTGTGGGTGTGCTTGTGTGGGTGTGTTTGTGTGTGTGTTTGTGTGTGTGTGTTTGTGTGTGCTTGTGCTTGTGTGTGTTTGTGTTTGTGTGTTTGTGTGTTTGTGTGTTTGTGTGTTTGTGTGTTTGTGTGTTTGTGTGTTTGTGTGTTTGTGTGTTTGTGTGTTTGTGTGTTTGTGTGTTTGTGTGTTTGTGTGTTTGTGTGTTTGTGTGTTTGTGTGTGTCTGTGTCTGTGTCTGTGTCTGTGTCTGTGTCTGTGTCTGTGTCTGTGTCTGTGTCTGTGTCTGTGTCTGTGTGTCTGTGTCTGTGTCTGTGTCTGTGTCTGTGTCTGTGTGTGTGAGAGAGTGAAAACGACACGCGGGGGGGGGAGAGGACACCTCCAGCACGTACTCTGGAGAGAAAGGGTAATGTTAGTCATGGTGCGTAGCTGTAGAAGGAAGCGGAGGATGGAGGAGCAAAAGAAGCTCGCTCGCTCGCAATCATCCGCTCGTTACACTTTCACTCCTCCGAATCATCTGAAAACCCTTGGGGGTGGCAAACACCGACACGCAGCCCCACTTGCACTTCCCGACTTCCCTGAGAGCCCCTCGCGTGGCAAGCGCAGCAGCTGTGCTGCCCGCGCGGACGGCCTGGCCACCGAAAGCGGCGGGCTGGTCACACAACATCGAGAGGGCATGGAGAGAGGGAGGGCAGCAAGGAGGGCAGAAGGATCCGGCGGAGCAGGAGGGGGGAGGAGGAGGAGGAGGAGGAGGAGGAGGAGGAGGAGGAGGAGGAGGAGGAGGAGGAGGAGGAGAAGGAGGAGGAGGAGAGGAAGAAAGAGGGGGTAGGAGGAGGAGGAGGAGGAGGAGGAGAGGAGGGGAGGAGGAGGAGGAGAAGAGGAGGGAGGAGGAATAAGAGGAAGGAGGAGGAAGGAGGAGGAGGGAGACGAGGGGGAGAAGGCGGAGGAGGAGGAGGAGGAGGGGGAGGAGGAGGAGGAGGAGGAGGAGGGAGAGGCGGAGGAGGAGGGGAGGAGAGGAGGAGGAGGCGCAGGAGGCGGAGGAGGGGGAGAGGCGGAGGAGGAGGCAGGAGGAGGAGGAGGGAGGAGGAAGGCGGAGCAGGAGGAGGAGGGACACACAAACATCGAGAGGGCATGGAGAGAGGGAGGTGCAGCAGGAGAGGGCAAAAGGATCTGGCGGAGCAGGAGGAGGAAAAGAAGGGGAGAGGGAGGAGGAAGAAGAGGAGGAGGAAGAGGAGGAGGAGGAGGAGGAGGAGGAGGAGGAGGAGGAGGAGAGGAGGAGGGGGAGGAGAGGAGAGAGGAGGAGGAGGAGGAGGAGGAGGAGGAGGAGGAGGAGGGAGGGAGGAGGAGGAGGGAGGGGGAGGGGAAGGAGGAGGAGGAGGAGGAGGAGGAGGAGGAGGAGGAGGAGGAGAGGAGGGAGGAGAGGGAGGGAGGAGGAGAAGAGGAGGAGGATGAGGAGGAGGAGGAGGAAGAGGAGGAGGAGGGAGGAGGGGAGAAGAAGCGCTGCACCATCCCGTTCCCCACCGACATCGCAGCATCTCGCTCTGCGGGGGGCGCTTCGCCAGTGCAGCCCTGCGAGGCGGGGGGGGGGGGGGGGGGGGCGAGGATGACGAGGCGCCAGCAGGATCAGGATCAGGATCAGGATCAGGATCAGGATCAGGATAGAGAGCCAAAGGGCTCTGAGGAAACGCACGCGAAGTCAAGCCACGGATCACGCGTTCCGCTCGTCCCGTCCCGCTCAGCACGTGGGCGGCGCGGCGGTCCTCGATGCCGAGTACGGGGAGCGGGAGGAAGAGAAACACAATGATAAAGTATCAAGGAGCGGGCGGAAGAGAAGGAGCGAAGACCGAGGTGGAGAAGGAAGAGGAGGAGAAGGGTGGGGAGGGGAGGGGACGGCAGGAGAAGCGGACGAGGAGCTGCACGAGGAACTCGTCCTCCCATTCCTGACGTTCCACCCCTCGCCCTCCCTGATAACCCTCCCCAGCTTCCCCCCTCCCGTTCCATGGGACGCAGAGGGACATACTGTTGCGATGCGCCCGCCTTAGAGGCGCACGTCTGAACCGAGCATGTAGTCCAAACGTGTTCTAGCATATCGTTACCCAGGTGGCATGGGCCAGCAAGCGCCCACCACCGAGCATGCACTGTAAGATTTCTGAGCGCGCGCGTCGCCCCTGGAGTGCCGATGCACGCCCAGTGCAAGCGTGTCCGGGTGATTCCAGCTCCTCCACCCTCCCACCACCACGGCGGGGCTTGCTCGTCGCGGCGGCGCGACACGCTGGCTGCACGCAGAGCTCTGACTGCCACCGACCGCCGCTGTGGCTACGACGCCTCCTCCGCGACATCCGCAGGACCGCCGCCTGCTCCTTCTCGTTAGCATCCACGGTTTCCGCTCACTCCCCCTCGGTATCCTCGTCGGTCAGAGCGTGAACCCCGGAATTTTTCAAGGCGAAACCCAGAACCCAGAACGAGGCGAAACCCGGAATCGGCCCAGCCGAAACCCGGAACCAAGAACCGAAACCCAGAATCTCCAAGGAGCAAACCCAGAACCGACGGCATGCGAAACCCGAAACGAGTAGAGAAGTGAAGACCAAGAATCCTGAAAGCTAAAAACCCTCGAATCCGAACCCTCTGGCAAACCCGCACACCACCCAAAAAAAACAACAAAACTACACCCCGTCCTGGCGAGAATTTTCCCAACGCCACTGGGGTCCGTCGACTGAAGAACCACGCCGTCAGATCTCTACGCGCACGCGTTGTCCTTCCAGAACATCCTTCGTTTACGAATCTTGCAACGGCAAACATCACGAATGAACAGATGCCCAACGCCGAAACAGAGACGCACTAAGATCCGGAATAGCAGCAGATCCCGAGATGACCGGCGCGAGACGAAGCAAACGTCGCGCAGACTTTGCGACCACCACTCGCGACTCCCACCACTTCCTCACGAAAACACCATTTGCTCATCTCTTCCTCCCCCCAATCCCAATCTAACCTCCTCCAGCTCCACCTCGGTCGTCGGCCCACGTCCCTGTTTCCCCACACCCCTCTATCCCAACGCCGCTCCCACTTTCGCGTCCTCCTCGCATCCATTCACGTGACCACACACCAAAACACTTTCAAAGCCACACACACACACAAACCATCCACATGACTCGGGTTGAAAACCAAAGCCGCGCTGAGATTTCAATTTTAGGGCAGACGCGCCCGTCCGCGAATACAGCGGGCGACGCGACGACGGCGACGGCGACGTCGACGACGAGGAGAACAGCGCGAACGAACGACAACGACAACAACGAAACCGCCGACGGCAGCCGACGGCTCGCGACCTCCGAATAACAAACAGCATCCCCGACGACGACGACGACGACGCAAGCCGCAAGCCACCCCAATTAGTTCCAACCCTCGCGACTCGAGTTCATTACCAAAGCCAACCCATAATTTCACATCCACGGTGAACGCGCCCGTACGCGAGTAGAGCGCTGACAATGACAGCGACGACGACGACAGGGACGGAAGCTACAGCGAAAACAACATCGACGACAACGAGGACAACAAGAACAACCGACGGCTGGCGACCAAGAGAAAGCAAACGAACATCGACGACAACGCCGGCGCAATCCGACCTAATTTTGCCGTCACCGTGCCTCGGGCTGACGCCAAAACCACTCCGATATTTCAATTTGAAAGCAGACGCGCCCGTCCGCGAATGCAGTTGATGACGCGGCGATGGCGGCGGCGACGTCGACGGCGAATAAGAGAACGCAAACAACCGACAACCGCGACAACAAACGCAACGTCGACAACCGACGGGTCGCGCCCCACGGAAAACAAACGACCATCGACGACGACGACGACGACGACGACGACGACGACAACGACGCAAGCCGCCCCAATTCGTTCACACCATCGTGCTTCGGGTCCATTACGAAAAACAGTCCACGACTTCAAATCCACAGCGAACGCGCCCGTCCGCGAATAGGGTGCCGACAACGACAGAGACGACGACGACAAGATCGACGGCAACAACACCAACAACAAACAAAAACAACAGCAACACAGACAACGCAGACAACAGCAACAACACCAACCAACGACTCAAGACCAAAAGAGGGCAAGCGACCATCGACGACAACCCCGACGAAATCCGACCTAATTTTGACATCACCATGCCTCTAGCTGGAAGCCAAAACCACTCTAGATTTCAATTTTAAGGCAGGCGCGCCCGCCCGCCAATCAATACGCCAACTTGGCACCGCCGATCTTTCGCGCTGGAGGCCATTTAACTATTCGCCGTGGTATTGTCTCCCACTCGACCCCATCCTCGTCGTCCTCTCCTCCGCGATCCTGCTCCACGAGCTCGTCGTCCTCCTCCTCCCCCTCCTCCTCCTCCTCCTCTTCCTCTTCCTCTCCGACGCCGCCTCCTCCCCCTCCTTTTCCTTCTCCGCCTCCCACTCTTCCAGTTCCTCGTCGCCACCTCGCAATTCTTCTCTCCCTCCGCCCCCCTGTATCCCAGCGCCGCTCCCACTTTCGCGCCATCCTCGCATCCATTCACGAGACCACGCGCCAAAACACTTTCAATGCCACTCCTGGACTTCGCAAGCCGAGGTACTTTTGCCGCGACGACGACAATGCGAGGCGCCCTAATGTGAACATCTCCCATAGCTCACCTTGACTGCCAAAACCACGCCCGAACTTCATTTTCGAACAGACGCGCCCGTCAGCAAGCACGGACGCCGAACGCGGCGACGACGACGACGACAGCGACGAGGACGAGGACGACGACGACAAGGACATCGAGAAACAGCGAAAACAACGACAACGACGGCGACAAGGACGCCCGACAACCAGAGCCAACAAAAGGACGAAAGACATTAGACGAGGCACGACGATGAGGGAAGCCCCCTCATTTGAACATCACCATGCCACTGGGCACAAAACAAAACCACTCCGAGACTTCATTTTTAAAGCAGACGAGCCCGCCCCCCCGCGTGGGCGCTGACGCCCGCAGCGACGACCGCGTCAGCGACGACGACAACGACGGCGACAAGGACGACGACGACGACAACAACAACGACAACGACAACGACGGCGATAACAACAACCGACGACTGGCGACCAACGAGAACCGAACGACCATGCGCGGCAACGACAGAAAAGCCGCCCTAATTTTGCTATCCCCATGCCTCGGGTTGAAAACCAAAGCCGCGCTGAGATTTCAATTTTAGGGCAGACGCGCCCATCCGCGAACACAGCGGACGACGCGACGACAGCGACGGCGACGTCGACGACGACGAGAACAGCGCGAACAAACGACAACGACAACAACGAAAGCGCCGACGGCAACCGACGGCTCGCGACCCCCGAATAACAAACAGCATCCCCGACGACGACGACGACGACGCAAGCCGCCCCAATTGGTTCCGACCCTCGCGCTTCGAGTTCATTACCAAAGCCAATCCATAATTTCACATCCACGGTGAACGCATCCGGCCGCGAGTAGAGCGCTGACAACGACAGCGACGACGACGACGACAAGGACGGAAGCTACAACAACAACAACAACAACAACAACAACAACAACAACAACAACAACAACAACGACGACGACGACGACGACGACGACGACGACGACGACAACGACGACAACGCAGACAACAAGAACAACCGACGACTGGCGACCAAGAGAAGGCAAACGAACATCGACGACAACGCCGGCGCAATCCGACCTAATTTTGCCATCACCATGCCTCGGGCCGACAATCAAGACCACTCCGATATTTCAATTTGAAAGCAGACGCGCCCGTCCGCGAATACAGCGGACGACGCGACGACAGGGGTGGCGACGTCGACGACGAATAAGACAACGCGAACAACCGACAACCACAACAACAAACGCAGCGTCGACAACCGACGGGTCGAGCCCCACGGAAAACAAACGACCATCGACGACGACGACGACAACGACGCAAGCCGCCCCAATTCGTTCACACCATCGTGCTTCGGGCCCGGTACCAGAAACAATCCAGGATTTCAAATCCACAGTGAACGCGCCCGTCTGAAAGTAGGGCGCCGACAACGACAGAGACGACGACGACAAGGACGACGGCTACAACGCCAACAACAAACAACTACAACAACAACAACAACAACAACAACACGACAACCACAACAACAACGACGACGACGACGACAAACAACAACAACAATATCTTAAGACTGTTCGCCCATATATGCTCGAGGTCCAATAACGCGTATTCCCCAAACCCTCGATACCCACCCTCTTCGTCTTCGATCGAACCCCGTTTGGGGGGTATACCTTTCTTCCCTGCAGGCCGGGCCCCGGCAAGCGGCGGGGCGGCCGCGGACCGTCGGCCTGGCCAGCGGCAGCGCTGATCGGCGGGGCGGCCGCGGACCGTCGACCCGACCCCAAGAGGGACGGACATGGGACCGACCACGACGACGACGACGACGACGACGACGACGACGACGTCGAAGACGACGGCGACGACGACGACGACGGCGACGACGAGCGAAAGCGAGAGCGAGAGAGAGCGACAGCAGGGCCACGAAGGGCACGAAGTAGGCCACGAAGGGCGACAGCGGGGACACGAAGGGAATGCGTATGGGGCCACGAAGAGCGCGAACGAGCGGGGGCCACGAAGTGCAGATAATGCGGGGCCACAGGAGGCAACTATGGGGCCACTGAGGGTAGCAACTGGGCCACGTAGGACAGTGAGGGGGACACAAATGGCGACAGCGGGGCCACGAAGGGCATGCACATGGGGCCACAACGGGCGCGACTCGTGGGTGCCTGGGTGTCGGGAGCGCGGCGCTTGGGCAAATTGCAAGAAAGCCCAACGCAAGGCCATTCTTCAGTAAGTTGCAAAGAAGTCTCCAGCGAGAGCGCGACTCCAGAGCGCCGGGAGAGCGACTCCTGAATAAATTGTAAGGAAGTCCCAAGCGAGAGCGCGATTCCTGCATAAAATGCGAGGAAGTCTCGGGCGGGAGCGGGGGTCTTGGAAAATTGCAAGAAAGTCTAAGGCGGGAGCCGTTGTTGTTGTAACCCGGGGGCCAGGGGCCCAGTTTGAGCAGGAAGACTTTCCCTGTCAAAAAACAGGGTGCGAGCGTCGAGGGGCACACTTTGATTGAGAAAAACAGTATGCACCTGTGGGGGGGGATCAACAATAATTATTCTTCAGGAATGAGAATTCAACAACAACAACAACAACAACAACAACAACAACAACAACAACAACAACAGCAGCAGCAGCAACAACAACAACAATTATAACAACAACAACAACAGCAACAACAACAACAACAACAACACCAACAACAACAACAACAACAACAACAACTACAACAACAACAACAACAACACCAACAACAACAACAACAACAACAACAACAACAACAACAACAACGACAACGACAACGACAACGACAACGACAACGACAACGACAACGACAACGACAACAACAACAACAACAACAACAACCACAACAACAACACAGACAACGCAGACAATGCAGACAACGGCAACCCGACCTAATTTTGACATCACCATGACCACGGCTGGAAGCCCAAACCATTCGAGATTTCAATTTTAGGGCAGGCGCGCCCGCCCGCCAATCAAAACGCCGACAAAATGCACATTTGAAGCCGCCTATTTTTCGCGATGGAGGCCGTTTATATTCGCCGGCCGTTCATATTCGCCGTGATATTGTTTCCCACTCGACCCCATCCTCGTCGTCCTCTCCTCCGCGATCCTGCTCCACGAACTCGTCGTCCTCCTCCTCCCCCTCCTCCTCCTCCTCCTCCTCTTCCTCTTCCTTCTCCGACGCCGACGCCGCCTCCTCCCCTCCTTTTCATTCTCCGCCTCCCGCTCCTCCAGTTCCTCGTCACCACCTCGCAATCTTTCTCTTCCTCCACCCTCTATCTCAGCGCCGCTCCCATTTTCGCGTCCTACTCTCATCCATTCACGTGACCACACACCAAAACACTTTCAAAACCACTCCTGGACTTCGCAAGCCGACGTACTTTTGCCGCGACGACGACAATGCGAGGCGCCCTAATGTGAACATCTCCCATAACTCACCTTGACTGCCAAAACCACGCCCAAACTTCATGTTCAAACAGACGCGCCCGTCAGCAAGCACGGACGCCGAAAGCGGCGACGATGACGACGGCGACGAGAACGAAGACGACGACGACGACAAGGACATCGAGAAACAGCGAAAACAACGACAACGACGGCGACAAGGACGCCCGACAACCAGAGCCAACAAAAGGACGAAGGACAGTTGACGAGGCACGACGACGACGCAAGCCCCCCCATTTGAACATCACCATGCCACTGGGCACCAAACGAAACCACCCCAAGACTTTAAAATTAAAGCAGGCGAGCCCGCCCCCCCGCGCGGGCGCTGACGCCCGCGGCGGCGACCGCGTCAGCGACGACGACAACGACGGCGACAAGGACGACGACGACAACAACGACAACGACAACGACGGCGACAACAACAACCGACGACTGGCGACCGACGAGAACCGAACGACCACGCGCACCAACGACCAGAAAAGCCGGCCTAATTCTGCCATCCCCATGCCTCGGGTTGAAAACCAAAGCCGCGTTGAGATTTCAATTTTAGGGCAAACGCGCCCGTCCGCAAAAACAGCTGATGACGCTACGACGGCGACAGCGCCGTCGACGACGACGAGGACAACGCGAACTACCGACAACGACAACAACCAAGGCACCGACGGCAACCGACGGCCCGCGACCCCGGAATAACAAACAGCATCCCCGACGACGACGACGACAACGACGCACGCAGCCTCAATTGGTTGCAACCCTCGCGCCTCGAGCTCATTACCAAGAGAATCCATGGTTCCACATCCAAGGTGAACGCACCCTTCCGCGAGTAGAGCGCTGAAAACGACAGCGACCACGACGACGACAAGGACGGAAACTACAACAACAACGACGACGACGAGGACAACAAGAACAACCGACGATTGGCGACCAAGATAAGGCAAACGATCATCGACGACAACGCCAGCGCAATCCGACCTAATGTTGCCATCGCCGCGCCTCGGGCTGACAACCAAAACCACTCTCATATTTCAATTTTGGGGCAGACGCGCCCGTCCGCGAATACAGCTGCTTCGGGTCCATTGCCAGTCTCTCTCTCTCTCTCTCTCATCCCACCTTCCACTCCAAAGAATTTCATTATTTCGCGCCTGCGGAAATTCCGGGTTTCGCTCCGAACCAGATTTTCGGGTTTGGTAAAGAATTCGGGGTTTCAATAGGAGTTCCGGGTTTCGCGAATCCGCTCTGAACCGGGTTTCGACTCAGAAAATTTTGGGTTTGGAACGAATTCCCGGGTTGAATTCTCGACCGGGGGGGGGGCGTATGCGGGCGGTAGCACTGGGGGGCCGCCGGTGGATCTCCCTATCAGACCACGAAGCGCTGTACTGGGTGGTGGGGGAACATTCGGGCAGGGCGCTGGAACCTTCGGTGGAGCTCCCCATGGGGCCACAAAACGCTGGACTAGGTGTGGGGGACGCATGCAGGCGGTAGCACTCGGGGTGTCGGTGGAGCTCACCATGGGGCCACGAAGCGCTGTACGTGGTGGGGGGACGCATGCGGGCGGTAGAGCTGGACCTCCAGTGGAGCTCCCTATGGAGCCACGTAGCGCTGTACTGGGTGGGGCGGGACGCATGTGGGCGGTAGCACTGGGATCTTCGGTGGAGCTCCCCATGGGGCCACGCAACGCTGTATTGGGTGGGGGGTAGGCGCACGCGGACGGTAGCACTGGGACCTTCGGTGGAGCTCCCCATGGGGCCACGAAACGCAGTACTGGGTGGGAGGGACGCATGCGGGCGGTAACGCTGGGATCTTCGGTGGAGCTCCCTCTGGGGCCACGTAGCGCTGTGCTGGGTGGGGGGGACGCATGCGGTCGAAGCAGTTGAGCCTTCGGTGGAGCTCCTTATCGGGCCACGAAACGTGTAATGGGTGTGCCAAAGTGAGGCGGCTGACGAGAGGAGGAAGGAGGAAGAGGAGAGGAGGGACGCGGGCCTTCTGTTCAAAACGTGGACCCAACACCACAAGACGGTGGGGAATTACTCACTGCGTGGAGCTCCCCATACGTGCATCCTTTTGGTAAAAAATGTATTTGATATATTTTCATGAGCGTCTAGCCATATGAGCCATCTGTGCATCTCAAATTGTACACCGCGAAGAAGGAGGAGAGAGAAAAAAAAAAAAAAAACAAAAAAAAAAAAAAAAAAAAAAAAAAAAAAAAAAAAAAAAAAAACGGAACACAACGCAAAAGCAGAGAACAAGCAAACCGCTAGAGACATCCCCACATAACGGCTACGCACGGAGCCGTGGAAGCACCCTTCGGCGGCTCCCCTTAGGTAGCTGAAACCAGCGCCCCCGCCTGAGACATCGTCACAATCTGCTCTCCAAGGGAAGGATGTTGAGACAGCGAACAATCAAACGGCTTGAAGCATCCCCACAGAACGGCCGCGAACAAGAACGTGCAATACCCCTCGGCGGCTCCCCTTAGGTAGCTGAAACCAGCGCCCCGCCTGAGACATCCTCACAATCTGTTATCCAAGCGAAGGATGTTGAGACAGCAAACAAGCAAACCGCTCGAGACATCCTCACGAAACGGCCGCGAACAGGAACGTGCAATACCCCTCGGCGGCTCCCTTCGGGTAGCTGAAACCAGCGCCCCGCCTGAGACATCCTCACAATCTGCTATCCAAGCGAAGGATGTCGAGACAGAAAACGAGCAAAACGCCCGAGAATCCCCACAAAACGGCCGCGAACGGGACCGTGCAATACCCCTCGGCGGCTCTCCACTGGGGTGCTGAAACCAGCGCCCCGCCTGAGACATCCTCACAACCTGCTTTCCCAGCGAAGGATGTTGAGACAGAAAACAAGCAACCCGCTCGAGACATCCCCACAGAACGGCCGCGACCGGGACAGTGCTATACCCTTCGGCGGCCCCCCTCAGGGGTGCTGAAACCAGCCCCCCGCCTGAGACATCCTCACAATATGCCGTGTGTTGAGTAGGTCGGACAATGAGAAGGTATGAGTATGAGTAAGTCTGGGTATGAGTGAGTCTCAGCATGAGTAAGTCTGAGGATGAGTAGATCTGAGAATGAGTAGGTATGGGTACGAGTAAGTTAGTATGATCAGGTCTGAGTGTGAGAAAGTCTGTGCATGAGTAAGTCTGTGTATGAGTAAGTCTAAGTATGAGCAGGAGGAGGATGGGGAGGAGGAGGAGGAGAAGAAGAGGAAGGAGCAGGAGGCGCCCAAGTAATCAAAAGAATCCCATCTTAGGATATGGGGAATTACCCGAAGCCGGGCTCCCCATATGTGCATATCATTATCTTGGTACGTCTTTCTCTTGATATATGTCAATGAGCGCCTGTGTGCGAGGGCGAACCGCTCGCTCGAGACAGTCCCACAGTCTGCAAGCATGAGTGCGACCAATAGCAAATCCGAGAGCGACTGATTCTGAGTGTGAGTTAATCTGGGTGCGATTGAGCCTGGGTCTGAGTGGGTATGCGTGTGAGTAAATATGAGCGCGAGTGCGTCTGTGTGCGAGTGGGTCTGAGTATGGACGAATCTAAGTGTGAGCCAGTCTGTGATTGAGCGGATCGTAGCATGATGAGTCTGAGCATGAGTGAGTCTGGGCTTGAGCGGGTCTGAGTGTGAGAAAAAGTGTGTGTTGATTAATATGAGTGCGAGTGAGCCGAGTGTGATTGGGTATGGATGCCCTGATCCGTCGTCGTCGTCGTCCTCGTCGTCCTCGTCGTCATCGCCGTCGTCGTTGTCATCGTCTTGTCGCCGTCGTTGTCGTGGTCGCTGTCGTTGTCGTCGTCGTCGTCGTAGTGGTCGTGGTCGTGGTCGTCGTCGTCTTCCTCTCCTCCTCCCTGCTCCCTCCTCAATCCTCCTCCTCCTCCCTCCGCCTGCTGCAAACTTCCTCCTCCTCCTCCTCCTCCTCCTCCTCCTCCTCCTCCTCTCCTCTCTTCCCTCCAGCTACGTCCTACTCCTCCCCTGCCCTCGTCCTCCTCCTCCTCAATCATCCTCCTCCCCCTCCTCCTGGCCCCGCCTCCTCCTCCTCCTCCTCCTCCGCCTCCCTCCTCCTGCCTCCTCATCCTCCTCCTCCTCCTGGTCCTACCTCCTCCTTCTCCTCATCCGTCGGAGGAATGAAGAAAGAAAAGGGAGAAGACTTTGCCGTCCTCTGCCTAACCCCCTCCTCCTCCTCCCCTCCTGCTCCTCTCCTCCTCCTCCTCCTCCTCCTCCATCCTCCGCTCCTCCTCCTCCTCCTCCTAATCCTTCTCCTCCTCCTCCTCCTCCTCACCTCCTCCTCATCATCCTGGTCCTCCTCCTCCTCCTCCTCCTCCTCCTCCTCCTCCTCCTTCTGGTCCTCCTCCTCCCCCTCCTGCTCCACCTCTTCCTCCCCCTACACCTCCCCTCAGCCACCTGGCTCCGTCTCCTCCTCCTTCTGCTCCTCGTCCTCCTCCTCCTCCTCCTCCTCCGCCTCATCCGTCGGAGGATGAAGGAAAGAGGAAGAGAGAAAACTTGTTGTCCTCCTGCCTCCCCTGCCTCCTCCTCCTCCTCCTCAGCATCCTCCTCCTCCTAGTCCTGTTCCTCCTCCTCCTCCTCCTTCAGCTCCTCCTCGCCTGTCCTGCTCCTCCCCCTCCTCATCCTCCTCCTCCTCGCTGGTTCTCCTCCTCCTCCTCTCCTCCTCCTCTTCCTGCCATCCCCCCTCCTCCTCAAAATCTGCTCCGAAAGCGAAACAATGTTGGAGGAGCCAAAACCGCGCTTGAGACACATCCCCACAAACATCCGCGAACAGGGGCCGAGGAAATACCCCCCCGACCGCCCCCTTGAGTAACTGAACCAGCGAGTCGATCTGAGACATCCTCGTCAACTGCTCCGAAAGCGAAACATGTTGGAAGAGAAAATGGCCAAACCGCTGGAGACATCCCCACAAAATCCTGCGAAAGGGGCCGAGTGCAATACCCCCCCGCCGCTCCCCTTAGGAGTGCTGAAGCCACAAAATCGCCTGAGACATCCTCAACATCAGTGTGTGTGTGTGTGAGTCATCCGATGCGTGGACCTGAGTGAGTGTAGTGAATGTATGAGTACAAGGACGAGTGAGTCTGAATGATGAGTGAGCCTGAGTGGCGAGTGAGTCTGAGTGACGAGTGAGTCTGAATGATGAGTGATGAGTCTGAGTCATGACTGAGTCCGAGTGATGAGTGAATCTGAGTGATGAGTGAGCCCGAGTGATGACTGGTCTGGGTGATGAGTGAGTCTGAGTGATGAGTGAGTGGGTCTGAGTGAGAGGAGGTGAGGTGGTGTTATGTTCTCTCTCTGTTCCTCCGGCGCGGTCCGCCAATTACTCGACGCGGGGCTCCCCATAGGTGCATCTCATTATCTTGGTACGCCTGTCTATTGATATCTGTCAATGAGCGCATGTGTGCGAGGGCGAACCGCTCGCTCGAGACATTCCCACAGTCTGCAAGCATGAGTGCGACCAATAGCAAATCTGAGAGCGACTGATTCTGAGTGTGAGTTAATCTGGGTGCGATTGAGCCTGGGTTTGAGTGGGTATGCGTGTGAGTAAAGATGAGCGCGAGCGCGTCTGTGTGCGAGTGGGTCTGAGTATGGACGAATCTGCGTGCGAGCCAGTCTGTGATTGAGCGGGTCGTAGCGTGATGGGTCTGAGCATGAGTGAGTCTGGGCTTGAGTGGGTCTGAGTGTGAGAAAAAGTGTGTGGATGAATCTGAGTGCGAGTGAGCCGAGTGTGATTGGGTATGGATGTGAAGTAGTCTGAGTGTGAGTCGGTCTGCGTTTGAGCGGACCGAAGGATGATGAGTCTGAGCAGGAGCGAGTCTGAGAATGAGTGGTTCTGAGCGTGAGTCTGCGCGTGAGTAAGTTTGAGTATGGATATGAGCGAGTCTAAGTGCGAGTGAGCCTGCGTGTGACTGAGTCTGAGATGAGTGAGTATGAATGCAGAAGAGTGAAGGAGAGCGGAGAGCGAAGGAGAGTGAGGCGGAAGCGTTTGAGTAAAACCTAAAGCCCTGGAACATCGAACCTCGATCGTCTGGCCCTGGCTACTCGAGTTGCCCACGCCCTCCTCCTCCTCCTCCTCCTCCTCCTCCTCCTCCTCATCATCATCATCATCATCATCATCATCATCATCATCATCATCATCATCATCATCATCATCATCATCATCATCAGCAGCAACAGCAGCAGCATCATCATCATCATCATCATCATCAGCATCATCATCATCATCACCACCACCACCATCATCATCATCATCATCACCATCACCATCACCATCACCATCATCATCATCATCATCATCATCATCATCATCATCGCTCATCAGCATCATCATCATCATCATCAGCATCATCATCATCATCATCATCATCAGCATCATCATCATCATCATCATCATCATCATCATCATCATCATCATCATCATCATCATCATCATCATCATCATCATCATCATCCCCTTCCTGCTTCTGCTTCTGCTCCTACCGTGTTCATGCTGTCCTCCTTCTCCTCTTCCTCCTCCTCCTCCTCATCCTCGTCCTCTTCCTCCTCCTCCTCGCTTCCTCCTTCTCTTCCTCCTCCTCCTCCTCCTCCTCCTTCTCATCCTCCTCTTCCTCCTCCTCCTCCTCCTCCTCCTCCTCCTCCTTGGGAGTGCTGAAACCAGCAAATCGCCTGAGACATCATCCCAAAACTGCTCCGAAAACGACAGATGCCCAGCATCATAACGGTCAAACCGCCTGAGGCATCCCCGCAAACTGGGCGCGAACGTCCTCCAGCTCTGCTCCGAAAGCGAAACATGTTGAAAGAGAAAATGGCCCAACCGCCTGAGACATCCTTACAAAATCCCGCGAAAGGGGCCGAGGGAAATACCCCCCCGCCGCTCCCCTGAGAGTGCTGAAACCAGCGAATCGCCTGAGACATCCTCCAAATCTGCTCCGAAAGCGAAACATGCTGGAGGAGAAAAAGGCAAAATCGCCTGAGACATCCCCACAAAATCCCGCGAAAGGGGCCGAGGGAAATACCCCCCCGCCGCTCCCCTTAGGAGTGCTGAAACCAGCGAATCGCCTGAGACATCCTCGCAAACTGCTCCGAAAGCGAAACATGTTGGAAGAGAAAATGGCCAAACCGCCTGAGACATCCCCACAAAAATCCGCAAAAGGGGCCGAGGGAAATACCCCCCCGCCGCTCCCCTTAGGAGTGCTGAAGCCACATAATCGCCTGACACATCCTCAACATCAGTGTGTGTGAGTCATCCGATGAGTGGACCTGAGTGAGTGTAGTGAATGTATGAGTACAAGTACGAGTGAGTCTAGTGATGAGTGAGTCTGAGTGATGAGTGAGTCTGAGTGATGAGTGAGTCTGAGTGATGAGTGATGAGTCTGAGCCATGACTGAGTCCGAGTGATGAGTGGGTCTGAGTCATGCCTGAGTCTGAGTGATGAGTGAGTCTGAGTGATGAGTGAGTATGAGTGATGAGTGGGTCTGAATGATGAGTGAGTCTGAGTGATGAGTGAGTCTGAGTGATGAGTGAGTCTGCGTGATGAGTGAGTCTGAGTGGGTCTGAATGAGAGGAGTGGTGTGTTTTCGTCTGTGTTCTCCTCTGGCACGGTCCGCCAATAACAAGAACCCCATACTTAGGATATGGGGAATAACAAGAACCCCATCTCTTTGGATATGGGGAAAAACACTTGGTTCCAGCTCGGGGCGACCCTCACGCGGATAGCGTTCCTCCCAGCGGGCTGGAGGGCTCTGCCAGCTCTTTGGGCTGTGGGTCGGGCGCCTTGGCTCTCGAAAAGTGCCGACCCTCACAAGGATGGCGCCCCTCCTGGTGGGCCGGAGGGCTCTATTGGCTCTGTGGGCCAGCTGTGGGCCGGGCGCCTTGGCCCCCAAAAGTGGCGACGCTCACTAGGGCCAGAGGTGGGCCAGGAGTCCTGGCGTTCGGACAATGCACATATTTAAAGGTCGACGTTGGGGTAAGCTGTACATATCCGCCGGCGCCCTTGCGGGGCCACCAGGCTGCGAGGGTGAGGATTGCAGCTCCCTGTTCCAGTTGCAGCTTCCAGTTTCCACTGTTACAGTCCTGCTTTCTGCTTCCTTACTGTCAAGTGTTGCTGTCCGCGAGAGGGGCGGGGGCCCCAAACATTTTAAATGTACCACGCCCTGGGGGGTTCTCAAACTTCGTGGGGGGGCGAGGGACACGTGAAAATATATAATATTTGCGTCCCCGAGGCCATAATCCGTAGTAAATTACACCATAGTCGCGTCCCCGAGGCCAGGATCTTTCGTGAATTACACCATCTTCGCGTGCCCGAAACCATAGTCCGTAGCAAAATACACTAA
>CAUYUJ010017523.1:127500-230000 GCA_963575745.1 Prorocentrum cordatum | reverse complement strand
ACAGCCGCTGCAACAGCCAGAGCTAGTTTTGGATAGTATGAGCTGCGTGGGAGCTCTAACATGGGATGTTAGTAGAGCTCCCATCTTCAGGTCGGCAGCTGGGAATACTTGCTCAACCATCGCAAAGGCTTGCGGAGCCAGAGGGAGCGGTGCGAGTTGAATATCACGTTGGCGCGTCAGGAGGGCGAACACGATGAGGCGTTGGATCGTCATGAGCGCCGCCTGCGCTGGGTCCAACATAAGCAGCAGCAGTTGGACAATGACGGCATGATGATCTTCGACCGTCCAGGAGTCTGGGAGGGCCAGGAGAGACCCTACTGATGTCTGGACGCGACCGCACGCAGGCAGTTGAGCGATGAGGAGATCAGGTGGAACTCTCAGATGATAGACTGGGAGCGTCGGGACCCGCCACGGGCGACTGGGATCGAAGACTGTGTACGGCACCACTGGGATCTGCAGCGGTGGGTGAGGCAGCAGCGGCGCCTGTCAAACGCCCAGAGTCGCAAAAGAGAGAGGCGTCGGTGCAACAGCCGTTGCAACAGCCGCTGCAACAGCCGCTGCAACAGCCGTTGCAGTAGTAGAAGAGCTCAACACAGAAACTGGCGAGCGTGAGGACGATCTCCCGTTTCGACCTCACCTCTGGCTGGGACGACTGAGGATGCGATGCAGACGTGGCAAAATCGCCAGTACGCTGCAACAGCCGCTGCAACAGCCGCTGCAACAGCCGCTGCAACAGCCGCTGCAGTAGTAGAGCACACCCAGCTTTCCTGTAGCGCAAGCACCTCGGCTCAAGGCATTTCTTGCAGCGCCTGCAGGCTGCCATGCCAGGGATGGGGCGCAAGGGCAAGGGCAAAGGGCGCCAGGTCAGACCAGCCAAATCTGGGCTAGCTGTAGCACCCCCCCCCTGTTTGATAAGAGCCCCCATGGAGCTCTAACATACCATGTTCGAGCTCCCATGGGGCTCTAACATGGCAGGTTAGAGGATGTTAGAGCTACACTGGAGCTCTAACATGCCATGTTAGAGCTCACCTGGAGCTCTAACATGGCATGCTACATGGTGTTAGAGCTCCATTGGAGCTCTAACATGCCATGTTAGAGCTCCCATGGAGATCTAACATGGCATGCTAGAGGATGTTAGAGCTCCCAGGGAGCTCTGACATATCATGTTTGAGCTCCCACCCAGCTCCTACTAGCCAAAACTGGAGGAGCTGTAGTACAAGTCGACGTCTAACTTGATATGTTGCACCTCCCTGGGGATACCCCAGGGAGGTGTAACATATCAAGTTTGACGTCGAATTGTATTACAGCTCCTCCAGTTTTGGCTAGTAGGAGCTGCATGGGAGCTCTAACATGGGGTGTTCGTAGAGCTACCATCTTCAGGTCGGCACCTGGGAGTACTTGCTCAACCAGCGCAAAGGCTTGCGGAGCCAGAGGGAGCGGTGCGAGTTGAATATCAAGTTAGCGCGTCAGGAGGGCGAACACGATGAGGCATTGGATCATGAGCGCCGCCTGCGCTGGGTCCAGCATAAGCAGCAGCAGTTGGACAATGACGGCATGATGATCTTCGGCCGTCCAGGAGTCTGGGAGGGCCAGGAGAGACCCTACGGATGCCTGGACGCGGCCGCGCGCAGGCAGTTGAGCGATGAGGAGATCAGGTGGAACACTCAGATGATAGACTGGGAGCGTCGGAACCCGCCAGGGGCGACTGGGATCGAAGACTGTGCACGGCACCACTGGGATCTGCAGCGGTGGGTGAGGCAGCAGCGGCGCCTGTCAAACGCCCAGAGTCGCCAGTGAGAGGCGTCGCCGCGCCAGCGCCAGTTGGCTGCAACAGCGTCATCAAGCGGGCGGCGAGAGGCAGCAACAGCTCGTGAGGGCGCAGGCGCTAGTGGCCCGCCGATGGCGGCGAGGAGCGGGCTCAGGCTGACGGAGATTCCGTCGGAGGCCGACAGAACGCGGGCCCGGGCCGAGCAGTCGGGTGATCCGCACCGCACGATTGTGATCTCCGACAGCGACTCCCCCCGACCGAGAGGCTGGTGACCGTGCCCGCAGAGGCAGAGAGCGCACCCGCAGCACGGCGCGGGATGCTCCTGTCACGGCACTTCGCGGGATGGGTGCCCCTCTCACATCTCCGCTTCGGCTGGGGGAGGATGATTGGAGACAAAAGACTCCGTGGGCCAAGCACGCGCCAGCGAAGAGGGTCAGTGACGCGCCCGCGGAGGGCCAGCCTCGTCCGAAACGGATGCCCTCCCGCCCGCCACGGCCAATCGATTTATCGGGCAGGGTCGCGCCGCCGCCGCCGCCGCCGATGACGAGAGAGCAGCTGCGACAAGAGGCGGACCACTACAATCCCGAGCCAGAGCGAGCGCGGCAGGAACACATGGAGGCTGAGGAGCGGCGCCAGCTCTTATCCCAGGCTCCACGTGGGTCAGCCACACGGGCGACGACGGCTTCTTCTGCCACCATGATGAAGCACAGCGAGGAGCCTATCGAGCGCGGGGAACTTCTTAAGCGGCAGGCGGAACAGACGACGAAGAATGCCCGCATAGCTGCAAGAGCCACGTCAGCCTTCCCACTACGTGCAAAGGTCGGTCAGACGGCGGAGCAGTGCAAAAGGTTACAAGTCCATCGCCAAGTTGCCCCCCGAGGAGGCCGCAGTCGTCGAGCAGAGCAAGCCGAAGCGCTTCCACCCTTTGTTTTGTCGTCCCCGCACGAGGCCATTCCCGTGTCCCAAGGACTGGACGCTGGTCGAGGACTGGATGCTGGAATTAAAGCTGCGGGCAGAGAGGAACAAGATGACGCATGAGTACCTCCTAGCCGGCTTCCCCGTGTGGTACCCGAGCTCGGGAAACTCCGCGCGGCCTCTGGTGCGATCGCACGACTTCTGCACCTTTCACCCCATCCAAGCTGTAACAGCGGAAGCGGGCCCTGGCTGCGTCGTGAAGGAGGCGTCCACCGTGGAGAAAAGAGACATCGTCTTCTGCCTGGTGCAACCGATGCACCAATACTACGCGCACATTGTGATTAAGGCAGAGTGGGACTTCCACAGGCGCGAGTACAAGTACTGGATCGGCGGCATCAGGCAGTACATCAATGGCTATTGTTTCAGGGAGCACATCTTCGGGATCCCCGTGGACGTGCAGATGCAGTACCATGGCAACTACTACAGTCGCCCGCACCCAAAAACGCTGTACGACAGAGTCGCGCCCATTTATTACACGAACCCTGACGAGGCAATGCAACTCTGTGAGCCTCGGTGGGAGCAGCCCGCGTCTGGGAGCAGCTGACAGCTTGCACAGACTGTCACAGTAAATCGCGGGGCCTCTCCGGGAGCGCTTCTGGTAGACTGCAACAGCCGATTGCGACGCGCCAGTTCTGGTTTAGGCATTGCTTATGTCAGCGCCAGTTTTGGCCGACCTGCACAGATGCGCCTATCGGATGAGCCCTGCCTTCCGCTATGCAACAGATACGCATACAATCCGAGTACGCGGCACCCTCGCACACATTTCGAGTGGGGTCGTGGGCGGCTAGCATGACTGCTGAACACCGCAAGTTCTCGAGCGCCTGACCCAGTCGGCGATGTGCTTCCAGTCGCGTCGGGTGGTGACTGTCTGTCAGATACCCTTCGGCGCGGGTGACCTGAAGTTTGCCTTATATTGTAAAAGTGGCACGCCTGTGCGGCCGCCCGCATACGCTTTGACGCTGTGCGGACTGGGTTTGTCTTGTTAGAGCATGCCATGTTAGAGCTCCGTTGGAGCTCTAACAAGCCATGTTAGAGCTCCCACGGAGCTCTAACATGCCATGTTAGAGCTCCCAGGGAGCTCTAGCATAAGACTGGAACATGCTATGTTAGAGGTCCGTTTGAGCTCTAACTTACCATGCTAGAGTTCCCAGGGAGCTCCCACTGAGCTCTAACATGCTATGTTAAAGCTCCGTTGGAGCTCGGTATTTTCGAGCTCCCAGGGAGCTCTAACATGGGAGCTCCTAGTATAGCATGTTAGAGCTCCTTGGGAACTCTAACATAATATAACATGATATGTTAGAGCTCCGTTGGAGCTCTAACAAGCCGTGTTAGAGTTCCCACGGAGCTCTAACATACCATGTTAGAGCTCCGAGGGAGTTCTAACATAATATAACATGCTACGTTAGAGCTCCATTGGAGCTCTAACATACGATGTTAGAGCTCCCAGGGAGCTTTAACATGCCATGTTAGAGCTCCCACGGAGCTCTAGCATAATCGAACATGCTATGCTAGAGCTCCGTTGGAGCTCTAACTTACTATGTTAGAGCTCCCAGGGAGCTCCCACTGAGCTCGAACATGCTATGTTAAAGCTCCGCTGGAGCTCGGTATTTTAGAGCTTCCAGGGAGCTCTAACATGGGGGCTCTAATATAGCATGTTAGAGCTCCCAGGGAGCTCTGACATACTCGAACATGCTATGTTAGAGTTCCGTTGGAGCTCTAACAAGCCATGTTAGAGCTCCCGCGGAGCTCTAACATAGCATGTTAGAGCTCCCAGGGAGCCCTAACATACTGGAACATGCTATGTTAGAGCCCCGCTGGAGCTATACCATGCCATGTTAGAGCTCCCACTGAGTTCTAACATAGCATGCTCCCAGGGGGGGCTCTAACATATTCGAACATGCCATGTTAGAGCTCCGTTGGAGCTCTAACAAGCCATGTTAGAGCTCCCACGGAGCTCTAACATACCATGTTAGGGCTCCCAGGGAGCTCTAACATACTGGAACATGTTATGTTAGAGCTCCGTTGGAGCTCTAACATACCATGTTAGAGCTCCCACGGAGCTCTAACATACCAGGTTAGAGCTCCCAGGGAGCTCTAACATGCTGGAACATGCTATGTTAGAGCTCCGTTGGAGCTCTAACACACCATGTTAGAGCTCCCACTGAGCTCTAACATAGCATGCTAGAGCTCCCAGTGAGCTCTAACATACTCGAACATGATATGTTAGAGCTCCGTTGGAGCTCTAACAAGCCATGTTAGAGCTCCCACGGAGCTCTAACATACCATGTTAGGGCTCCCAGGGAGCTCTACCAGACTGGAACATGCTATGTTAGAGCTCCATTGGAGGTCCAACATACGAGGTTAGAGCTCCCAGGGAGCTCTAACCTACTCTAACTTGCTATGTTAGAGCTCCCTGGGAGCTCTAACATAGCATGTTAGAGCTCCCACGGAGCTCTAACATACGACGTTTAGAACCCCCAGGGAGCAACATAATGTAACATGTGATGTTAGAGCTCCCAGGGAGCTCTAACATACTGGAACAGGTGCCATGTTAGAGCTGAGCTAGCATACCATGTTAGAGTCCCAGGGAGCTCTCAACGTGGAAACATACTATGTTAGAGCTCCGTTGGAGCTCTACCATGCCATGTTAGAGCTCCCAGGGAGCTCTAACATACCATGATAGAGTTCCCAGGGAGCTCTAACATACTGGAACATGCTATGTTAGAGCTTCGTTGGAGTTCTAACAAGCCATGTTAGAGCTCCCACGGAGCTCTAACATAGCATGTTAGAGCTCCCAGGGAGCTCTAACATACTCGAACATGCTATGTTAGAGCTCCATTGGAGCTGTAACAAGCCATGTCAGAGCCCCCACGGAGCTCTAACATACCATGTTAGAGCTCCCAGGGATCTCTAACATACTGGAACATGCTATGTTAGAGCTCCGTTGGAGCTCTAACATACCATGTTAGAGCTCCCACGGAGCACTAACATAGCATGTTAGAGCCCCCATGGGAGCTCTAACATACTCGAGCATGCTATGTTAGAGCTTCGTTGGAGCTCTGACAAGCCATGTGAGAGCTCCCACGGAGCTCTAACATACCATGTTAGAGCTCCCAGGGAGCCCTAACATACTGGAACATGCTATGTTAGAGTTCCGTTGGAGCTTTAACAAGCCATGTTAGAGCTCCCACGGAGCTCTACAGCATGTTAGAGCTCCCAGGGAGCTCTAACATACGGGAACATGCTATGTTAGAGCTCCGTTTGGAGCTCTAACATACCATGTTAGGGCTCCCACGGAGCTCTAACATACTGTGATAGAGCTCCCGGGGAGCTCTAACATACTGGAACATGCTATGTTAGAGCTCCGTTGGAGTCTCTAACATACGATGTAGAGCTCCCAGGGTGCTCCACATTGCCATGTCAGAAGCTCCCACGGAGCTCAACATAGATGTTAGAGCTCCGGGGCCACTTCTAACATACTCCTAACTTGCTACATACCATGTTAAGAGCCCCCAGGGAGTCTAAATAATATAACATGCTATTTTTAGAGCTCCATGGAGCTTTAAACATACGATGTTAGAGCTCCCAGGGAGCTCTAAACATTGGTATGTTAGAGCTCCCGCGGAGCTCCAAAACATGCCATGTTAGAGCTCCCAGGGAGCTCTAACAGAATATAACATGCCACGTTAGAGCTCCATTGGAGTCCTAACATACGATGTTAGAGCCCCCAGGGAGCTCTAACATGCTGGAACGTGCTATGTTAGAGCCCCCAGGGAGCTCTAACATACTCGAACATGCTATGTTAGAGCTCCGTTGGAGCTCTAACAAGCCATGTTCGAGCTCCCACGGAGCTCTAACATACCATGTTGGAGCTCCCCGGGAGCTCTAACATACTGAGACATGCTATGTTAGAGCTCCGTTGGAGCTCTAACATACCATGTTAAAGCTCCCACGAAGCTCTAACATACCATGTTAGAGCTCCCAATGCGGCTCTAACATACTGGAAAATGCTATGTTAGAGCTCCGTTCGAGCTCTAACATACCATTTTAGAGCCCCCACGGAGCTCTACCATAGCATGTTAGAGCTCCCAGGGAGCTCTAACATACTAGGAAGACAACATGCTATAACGCTCCGTGGAGCTCTAACCAAGCCATTGTTAGAGCTCCCACGGAGCTCTAAAATACCAGTTAGAGCTCCCAGGGAGCTCTAACCCTACTGACACATGCTATGTTGGAGCTCCGTTGGTGCTCTAACATACCATGTTAGAGCTCCCAGGGAGCCCCCACTGAGCTCTAACATAGCATGTTAAAGCTCCGTTGGAGCCCGGTAGTTTAGAGCTCACATGGAGCTCTAACCTGGGAGTTCTAATATAGCATGTTAGAGCTCCCAGGGAGCTCTAACATACTCGAACATGCTATGTTCGAGCTCCGTTGGAGCTCTAACAAGCCATGTTATTAGAGCTCCAGCGGAGCTCTAATATACAATGTCAGAGCTCCAAGGGAGCTCTAACATACTGGAACATGCTGTGTTAGAGCTCCGTTGAAGCTCTAACATGCCATGTTAGAGCTCCCACGGAGCTCTAACATACCATGTTAGAGATCCCAGGGAGCTCTAACATACTCGAACATGCTATGTTAGAGCTCCGCTGGGGCTCTAACAAGCCATGCTAGAGCTCCCACGGAGCTCTAACATACCATGTTAAAGCTCCCTGGGAGCTCTAACATACTGGAACATGCTAGAGCTCCCAGGGAGCTCTAACATACTGGAACATGCTATGTTAGAGCTCCATTGGAGCTCTAACATGCGATGTTAGAGCCCCGTTGGAGCTCTAACATACGATGTTAGAGCTCCCAGGGAGCTCTAACACAGCACGTTAGAGCTCCAACGGAGCTCTACCATAATCTAACTTGCCATGTTAGAGCTCCTGGGAGCTCTAACATAGCATGTTAGAGCTCCCACGGAGCTCGACCATGCGATGTTCGAGCTCCCAGCGAGCTCTAACATAATATAGCATGGTACGTTAGAGCTCCATTGGAGCTCTAACATGCGATGTTAGAGCTCCCAGGGAGCTCTAACATGCCATGTTAGAGCTCCCACGGAGCTCTAACATGCCATGTTAGAGCTCCCAGGGAGCCCTAACATACTCTAACTTTCTATGTTAGAGCCCCCTGGGACCTCTAACCCGCCGCCGCCGCCGCCGCCCCTTGACCGTTTCACAATCGATTGCGCAACGGCTGAGACCCCCCCGCCACAATCGATTGCGCAACGGTTATGGCACCCCCCCTCTCGCCAGGGGGCGCTTAAACCGTAGGCACAATCGAATTGCGCACACGGTTGAGCCCCCCCCCCCCCTGGCGAGAGGGCGGGGGCCTTGAACCTGTCGCAACGATTGCGCCACCGGTGAAGACCCCCCCCCCTCCCCCTCTCGCCAGGGGGCGGCGGCGCTTAACCGGGCCACAATCGATTTGCGCAACGGTTAAGGCCCCCCCCTGCGAGAGGGGGGGCCTAACCGTGCGCAAATCGATTGTACTCTCTAAGCCGCCCTCCCCCCCCCTGGGCGAGAGGGGGGGGGCTAACCGTTGCGCAATCGATTGCGAAACGGTCAAGAGGCGGCGGCGGTGGCGGCGGCGGCGGGTTAGAGCTCCGCGGGAGCTCTAACATAGCAAGTTAGAGTATGTTAGGGCTCCTTGTGAGCCCTAACATGGTATGTTAGAACTCCGTGTGAGCTCTAACATGGCATGTTAGAGCTCCCTGGGAGCTCTAACATCGTATGTTAGAGCTAAAATGGAGCTCTAACGTAGCATGCGATATTATGTTAGAGCTCCCTGGGAGCTCTAACATCGCATGTTAGAGCCCAGTGGGAGCTCCACCATGCTATGTTAGAGCTCCCCAGGGAGCTCTAACATAGCAAGTTGAGTATGTTAGAGCTCCCTGGGAGCTCTAACATGGCATGTTAGAGCCCCCATGGGAGTTCTAACATCGTACGTTAGAGCTCCAATGGAGCTCTGACATAGCATGTTCCAGTATGTTAGAGCTCCCTGGGAGCTCTAACATGCTATGTTAGAGCTCCGTGGGAGCTCTGACATGGCTTGTTAGAGCTCCAGCGGAGCTCTAGCATAGCATATTCGAGTACGTTAGAGCTCCCATGGGAGCTCTAACATGGCATGTTAGAGCTCCGTGGGAGCTCTAACCATGGTATGTTAGAGCTCCAACGGGGCTCTAACATAGCATGTTTCCAGTATGTTAGAGCTCCCTGGGAGCTCTAACATAGCATGTTCCAGTGTGTTAGAGCCCGTGGGAGCTCTACATGGCTTGTTAGAGCTCCGTGGGAGCTCTAACATGGCTTGTTAGAGCTCCAACGGAGCTCTAAATAGCATGTTCGAGTGTGTTAGAGCTTAGAGCCCCCTGGGAGCTCTACATGCCATGTTAGAGCTCCGCGGGAGCTAAACATGGCATGTTGGAGCTCCCTGGGAGCTCTAACATGTATGTTAGAGCTCAATGGAGCTCTACCATACATGTATATTTATGTTAGAGCACCCACGGGAGCTCTAACATCGCATGTTCGAGCTCCGTGGGAGCTCGACAATGCTATGCTAGAGCTCCCAGGGAGCTCTAACATAGCAAGTTAGAGTATGTTAGAGCGCGTTAGAACCCCCTGGGAGTTCTAACATCGTACGTTAGAGCTCCAATGGAGCTCTAACATAGCATGTTCGAGTATGTTAGAGCTCCGTGGGAGCTCTAACATGGTATGTTAGAGCTCCAACGGAGCTCTAATATAGCATGTTCCAGTATGTTAGAGCCCCCTGGGAGCTCTAGTATGTTAGAGCTCCAACGGAGCTCTAACATAGCATGTTCCAGTATGTTAGAGCTCCCTGGGTGCTCGAACATGGCATGTTAGAGCTCCAACGGAGCTCTAACACAGCATGTTCCAGTATGTTAGAGTTCTCTGGGAGCTCTAACATGGTATGTTAGAGCGTCGTGGGAGCTCTAACGTGGCTTGTTAGAGCTCCAACGGAGCTCTATCATAGCGTGTTCGAGTATGTTAGGGCTCCTTGGGAGCTCTAACATGCTTTAGTAGAGCTCCCATGTTATAGCTCCCTGGGAGCTCTAAAATACCGAGCTACAACGGAGCTTTAACATGCTATGTTAGAGGTCAGTGGGAGCTCCCTGGGAGCTCGAACATGGTATGTTAGAGCTCCAACGGAGCTCTAACATAGCATGTTCGAGTATGTTACAGCTCCCTGGGAGCTCTAACATGGTATGTTAGAGCTCCGTGGGAGCTCTAGCATGGCTTGTTAGAGCTCCGACGGAGCTCTAACATAGCATGTTCGTGTATGTTAGAGCCCCCTGGGGGCTCTAACATGCCTAGGTTAGAGCTCCGTGGGAGCTCTAAACCATGTATGTCTAGACTCCAACGGAGCTCTAACATAGCATGTTCCAATATGTTAGAGCTCCGTGGGAGCTCTAGCATGGCTTGTTAGAGCTCCAACGGAGCTCTAACATAGCATGTTCGAGTATGCTAGAACCCCCCTGGGAGCTCTAACATGGTATGTTAGAGCTCCGTGGGGGCTCCAGCATGGCACGTTAGAGCTCAAACGGAGCTCTAACATAGCATGTTCCAGTATGTTAGAGCTCCCTGGGAGCTCTAACATGGCATGTTAGAGCTCCGTGGGAGCTCTAACATGGCATGTTAGAGCTCCAACGGAACTCTAACATTGAATGTTCCAGTATGTTAGAGCTCCCTGGGAGCTCTAACATGGCATGTTAGAGCTCCGTGGGAGCTCTAACATGGCTTGTTAGAACCCCAACGGAGCTCTAACATAGCACGTTCGAGTATGTTAGGGCCCCCTGGGAGCTCTAACATGGTATGCTAGAGCTCCGTGGGAGCTCCAACAAGCACTTTAGAGCCCCAACGGAGCTCTAACATAGCATGCTCCAGTGTGTTAGAGCTCCCTGGGAGCTCTAACATCGTATGTTAGAGCTCCGTGGGAGCTCTAACATGCATGTGGACTCCCTGGGGGCTCTAGCATCGTATGTTAGTGCTCCGTTGGAGCTCTAACATAGCATGTTCCAGTATGCTAGAGCTCCGTTGGAGCTCTAACATGGTATGTTAGAGCTCCGTAGGGAGCTCTGACATGGCTTGTTAGAGCTCCAACGGAGTTCCAACATAGCATGTTCGAGTATGTTAGAGCTCCATGGGAGCTCTAACATGCTATGTCAGAGCTCCGTCAGAGGTCTAACATCGTATGTTAGGGCTCCAACGCAGCTCTAACATAGCATGTTCCAGTAGGTTAGAGCTCCCTGGGAGCTCTAACGTAGTATGTTAGAGCTCCGTGGGAGCTCTAACATTGTATGTTAGAGCTCCAGCGGAGCTCTAACATAGCATGTTCCAGTATGTTAGAGCTCCCTGGGAGCTCTAACATAGCATGTTCGAGTATGTTAGAGCTCCCTGGGAGCTCTAACATGTTATGGTAGAGCTCCGTGGGAGCTCTAACATGGCATGTTAGAGCTCCAACGGGGCTCTAACACAGCATGTTCCAGTATGTTAGAGCTCCCTGGGAGCTCTAACATGGTATGCTAGAGCTCCGTGGGAGCTCTAACATGGCTTGTTAGAGCTCCAACGGAGCTCTAACGTAGCATGTTCGAGCATGTTAGAGCTCCCTGGGAGCTCTAACATGCTACTTTAGAGCTCCCATGTTAGAGCTCCCTGGGAGCTCTAAAATACCGAGCTCCAGCGGAGCTTTAACATGCTATGTTAGAGTTCAGTGGGAGCTCCCTGGGAGCCCTAACATGGTATGTTAGAGCTCCAACGGAGCTCTAACATAGCATGTTCGAGTATGTTAGAGCCCCCTGGGAGCTCCAACATGGTATGTTAGAGCTCCGTGGGAGCTCTAACACGGTTTGTTAGAGCTCCAACGGAGCTCTAGCATAGTATGTTCGGGTATGTTAGAGCTCTTTGGAGCTCTAACATAGCATGTTCCAGTATGCTAGAGCTCCCTGGGCGCTCTAATATGGTATGTTAGAGCTCCGCGGGAGTTCTAACATGGTATGTTAGAGCTCCAACGGAGCTCTAACATAACATGTTTCAGTATGTTAGAGCTCCGTCAGAGCTCTAACATGGTATGTTAGAGCTCCGTGGGAGCTCTACTATGGCTTGATAGAGCTCCAACGGAGCTCTAACATAGCATCTTCGAGTATGTTAGAGCTCCTTGGGAGCTCTAACATGGTATGTTAGAGCTCCGTGGGAGCTCTAACATGGCATGTTAGAGCTCCTTGGGAGCTCTAACATAGCATGTTCGAGTATGTTAGAGCCCCCTGGGAGCTCTAACATGTTATGGTAGAGCTCCGTGGGAGCCCTAACATGGCATGTTAGAGCTCCCTACGGAGCTCTAACATCGCATGCTAGAGCTCCAATGGAGCTCTAACGTAGCATGTTATATTATGCTAGGGCTCCCTGGGGGCTCTAACATAGTATGTTAGAGCTCCGTGGGATCTCTAACATGCTATGTTAGAGCTCTCAATGGGAGCCCTAACATAGCAAGTTAGGGTATGCTATGTCAGAGCTCTAACATGGTATGTTAGAGCTCCGTGGGAGCTCTAACATGGCATGTTGGAGCTCCCTGGGAGCTCTAACATCGTATGTTAGAGCTCCAATGGAGTTCTAACATCGCATGTTACAGTATGTTAGAGTTCCCTGGGAGCTCTAACATGGCATGTTAAAGCTCTGTGGGAGCTCTAACATAGCATGTTCGAGTATGTTAGAGCTCCCTGGGAGCTCTAACATGCTATGTTAGAGCTCCGTGGGAGCTCGAACATGGTATGTTAGAGCTCCAACGGAGCTCTAACATAGCATGTTCCAGTCTGTTAGAGCTCCCTGGGAGCTCTTACATGCTATGTTAGAGCTCCGTGGAGCTCTAACATGGTATGTTAGAGCTCCAACGGAGCTCTAACATAGCATGTTCGAGTATGTTAGAAGTCACTGGGAGCTCTAACATGCTATGTTAGAGCTCCGTGGGAGCTCTAACATCGCATGTTAGAGCTCAAACGGAGCTCTAACATAGGCGGTTCCAGTATGTTAGAGCTCCCTGGGAGCCCTGACATTGTATGTTAGAGCTCCGTGGGAGCTCTAACATGGTATGTTAGAGCTCCAACGGAGCTCTAACATAGCATGATCCAGTATGTTAGAGCTCCCTGGGAGCTCTAATATGGTATGTTCGAGCTCCGTGGGAGCTCTAAGATGGCTTGTTAGAGCTCCAGCGGAGCTCTAACATAGCATGTTCGAGTATGTCAGAGCCCCCTGGGAGCTCTCACATGGTATGCTAGAGCTCCGTGGGAACTCTAACATGGCATGTTAGAGCTCCAACGGAGCTCTAACATAGCATGTTCCAGTATGTTAGAGCTCCCTGGGAGCTCGAACATGGCTTGTTAGAGCTCCAACGGAGCTCGAATATAGCATGTTCGAGTATGTTAGAGCTCCCTGGGAGCTCTAACATGCTATGTTAGAGCTCCGTGGGAGCTCTAACATCGCATTTTTGAGCCCAAACGGAGCTCCAACATAGCATGTTCTACTATGTTAGAGTTTCCTGGGAGCTCTAACATAGTATGTTAGAGCTCCGTGGAAGCTCTAACATGGCATGTTAGAGCTCCAACGGAGCTCTAACATAGCATGTCATAATATGTTAGAGCTCCCTAGGAGCTCCAACATCGTATGCTCGAGCTCCGTGGGAGCTCTAACATAGCATGTTAGAGTATGTTAGAGCTCCCTGGGGGCTCTAACATCGTATGTTACAACCCCGCGGGAGCTCCAACGTAGCATTTTAGAGCTCCATGGGAGATCTAACATGCCACGGCAGAGTTCCACGGGAGCTCTAACATAGCATTTTAGAGCTCCACGGGAGCTCTAACATCCTTTGTTAGAGCTCCCAGGGAGATCTAGCATAGCTTGTTCGAGCTCCCTGAAGCTATTCTAAAATGCCATGTTAGAGCTCCCTGTGAGCTAACATGCCATGCTAGAGCTCCCTGGGAGCTCTACCATGTGAGCCAAATTGATCACCGAAGGGGGATCCCTCAAATCGCCCTGCCCCTCGGGAACCCACAAAATAGCCCCCTGGACCCCTCTTGGTTCCATTTATCGGATCACCCAGCTTTCCTGTAGCGCAGGCACCTCGGCTCAAGGCATTTCTTCTTGCAGCGCCTGCAGGCGTCATGTCAGAAATGGGGGCCAGCGCAGGGGGGCCTGGCCCGTGTCCAGAAACCGTCATCATGGACCCTGACACTGGGCCCATTGGTGCGCCATGGTTAGAAGTTCGCGAGTACAGCAAGCAGAATAGGGAGAAGTGGTTTTGTTTACCGTGCGAGAAATGGGCAGCCCCGACGCACCAGATTTCGGCGGACCACATCAAGCATGTAAAGAATAAGCATCCCTGGTGGCATAATGCTTGTCCACAGGGTCCTGATGAGGGGAAGGCCGCATGGTGCTCTAAGATCATGAACGCTGTGGTGCTCCACTCGAGCTACGCCCCGAAGCGGAAAAACGATGAAGCGGATGATTGGAGGTCGTCGACGATGCCCAAGTGGCAATGGCAGTGTGAAGGCCATCAGCAAGAAGCTGGAACAGCTGCAGGAGAGAACACCTGGAAAAGCTGGAACAGCTCAAGAGCTGCGTCATCATCAGGAGCTGCAACAGCAGGAGATGCAACAGCAGGAGCACAGCAGTGGCAGCAGAAGCTTACGCAGCAGCAGCAGCAGGACGGGCTAACATCCACCGTTATCACCTCGCTGCTCAATGTCTTGACCAACGCTTTTCCAAACCTTATGGCACAGAACAACATGGCCGAGAAGATTGATCCGATTCTGGACCTCCTGCGGGCACGGGGACAGGCGCCCCAGGACTTGCAGAAGAAAGTCGAGGAGCTCGATCAGAAAGTGGAGGAGCCCAAGCAGCAGGACAAGAAGGAGGATCAGTGAGCTCAGCAGCAGGACAAGTGACCTCGCATGGGCGTCTGGTAGCCGATGTCGGAGGCGTGCAGCCTGGCTCGCGCGCTGGCCCCTTCGCCGCGCTCACGCGGTGCGCCCGTGCAGCGGGCCAACGAATTCGAAAGCTTCACAGATTTATGGGGCTCTGCATCTAGTAGGACTGAAACAATGAGTGCGCTGAAGATTGGGATCTCCTCTTGACGCCCTGAGGCGCGAGGAGGTTCTGGCAATCTCTCTTGGGGCCCTGCGGGGAGATAGTAGAATTTCTAGGATCTCCTCTTGAGGCCCTTAGGGTGGTTAGATGATGTTAGAGCCCCAGGGAGCTGTAACATGACATGTTAGAGCTCCAACGGAGCTCTGTCATAGCATGTTGTTAGATTATGTTAGAGTTCCCTGTGAGATCTAACATATGAAAGTCGGCGGTGCGCGGAGGGCGGTGAAGCCTTCCTCCTCCTCCTCCTCGTCCTCCTCCTCCCCCCCACCTTCTAGTTCTAATTCAGAAGTCCCTGAACCCGCTCCGCCCCTGATCCCCGGCCGCGCCCCAGGGGGCATGGCCGCCCCGCGGGGGCGGGGAGGGCCGCGCCCTATTCACGGTTCACCGTGGTCGAAGACAGGGCCCCACCACCCTTGTGCCCCCGCCTTTCAAGGGGGAAGCCTTCGTTCTCGAGGTCGAGGACGGGGCAGCGGCGCGCGCGAGAGTGCGGCCGTGTTCGGCTTTTTTTGTTGCTGACCTCCTACGTGCGCTTAAAAGGAGGGGGGGGGGGGGGGGGGGGGGGGGGGGGGGGCGACGGGGCGACGACGACGATGACGACGGCGACGACGACGACGACGACGACGACGGCGTGGGGGAAGGCTCGATGGGAGCTCTAACGTGCTATGCTAGAGCTCCCATCGAGCTCTAACATAACATGTTAGAGTTCACAACCCCCACATCGAAATCTAACATAACACGTTAGAGCTCCCAAGGAGCTCTTACATAGCACGTTAGAGTTCCATAGGAGCTCTAACATTGCATGCTAGAGCTCCGAGGGATCTCTAACAACATCCTATGTTAGAGCTCGAGGCTAACATACCATGTTAGAATTCCCTGGGAGCTTTAACATGCCATGTTAGAGCTCCCACGGAGCTCTAACATACCATGTTAGAACTCCCAGGGGGCTCTAACATACTCGAACATGCTATGTTAGAGCTCCGTCGGAGCTCTAACAAGCATATTAGAGCTCCCACGGAGCTCTAACATACCATGTTAGAGCTCCCAGGGAGCTCCCACTGAGCTCTAACATGCTATGTTAAAGCTCCGTTGGAGCTCTGAGCTCTAACATAGCATAATGTTAGAGCTCCCTGGGAGCTCTAACATACTCGAACATGCTATGTTAGAGCTCCGTTGAGCTCTAACAAGCCATGTTAGAAGCCCTAACATACCACGTTAGAGCTCCCAGGGAGCTCTAACATACTGGAACATGCTATGTTAGAGCTCCGTTGGAGCTCTAACATACCATGTTAGAGCTCCCACGGGGCTCTAACATACCATGTTCGAACTCCCAGGGAGCTCCCACGGAGCCCTAACATGATATGTTAAAGCTCCGTTGGAGCTCGGTGTGTTAGAGCTCCCAGGGAGCTCTAACGTGAGCTCTAACGTAGCATGTGAGAGCTCCCAGGGAGCTCCCACGGAGCTCTAACATGATATGTTAAAGCTCCGTTGGAGCTCTAACAAGCCATGCTAGAGCTCCCATGGAGCTCTAACATACCATGTTAGAGCTCCCAGGGAGCCCTAGCATACTGGAACATGCTATGTTAGAGCTCCGTCTGAGCTCTAACATGCCATGTTAGATCTCCCGCGGAGCTCTAGCATACCATGTTAGAGCCCCCGGGGAGCCCTAACATACTCGAGCATGCTATGTTAGAGCTCCGTTGGAGCTCTAACAAGCCATGTTAGAGCTCCCACGGAGCTCTAACATACCAGGTTAGAGCTCCCAGGGAGCTCCCACTGAGCTTTAACATGCTATGTTAAAGTTCCGTTGGAGCTCGGTAGTTTAGAGCTCCCAGGGAGCTTTAACATGTGAGCTCTAATATAGCATGTTAGAGCTCCGTTGGAGCTCTAACATGCTATGTTAGAGCTCCCTGGTAGCTCTAAGCTACCCGCCGCCGCCGCCGCCTCAGAGCTCCCACGGAGCTCTAACATGCGATGTTAGAGCTCCCAGGGAGCTCTCACATAATTCAACATACGATGTTAGAGCTCCATTGGAGCTCTAACATACGATCGGATTCTCGGGCCCTGGCTGTCGACTCCCGCGGGGAGGGCCGAGTGGTCGAGGGGCCTCCCGACGGAGGGCCCTCGCAGATGAGTCATCGTGCGGCGCCCCCCGACAGTCCGACGGTCTCCCCCGGGGCCGGTGGCCCATGGCCCGTGACCCGTCGTCGTCGTCACCGTCCGTCGGCGTCGCTGCCTCAGCCTCAGCCGTCTGCAGTGCGAAGGTCCAGTGTTTCGGCTGTACTCCTCAGCCTGAGCAGGCGACCCCCCCCCGCCTCGGACTCAGGCGTCGACGCGGCGTCGACGCTCGCCGCGATGGCCGCGATGGCAGCATCTGGGCCGTCGACGACGGTTCATATACAGCTCCAGCTTCGTGTGACCATGAATGGAGATGGAGTCGCGGTGGGCGGTGTGACCATCAACAATGGAGATGGAGTCGTGGTGGGCGGCGGCGGCGACGACCAGCGCGCCCTGGGGGCCGCCGCCGTGTTCCAGCATGCGGTTCATGTGCCAGCTGCTGGTGGTGGTGGCGCTGCGGCCGCAGGCCCTGTGGGCGCCGCTGCAGCTCCGGGTGGCGCAGGGGCCGCACTCCCACTCCCACCCCCGGCACTTCCTGTCGCTGCCGCTGGGCAGCCTCCCCCTGTCGCTGTGCAGCCTGGGCAGCCTCCTCCTGTCGCTGTGCAGCCTGGGCAGCCTGGGCTGCCTCCACCGGCACCAGCGGGGCAAGCCTTGGAGGTGCCCGAGGGGTCTGCTGAGGCCAGCGAATTCGGCTGGCCAGCCACTGCGCCGTGGATCGCACCGCACTTCCGCCGGATCTTGCCCCTCGCGGCTGGCGCGCTCGGGTACCACAGCAGCCACGTGATGGCCCGCTATCGCGGCGTTGACATCTGCACCGTATGCGGCTGCTTCTTTGAGCGTGTATGTTCCAGGAAGCTCTGCGCGCCCTGTTCAGGGATCCGCAGTGATCACTATGGCAGGCGCAACCTTCTTCACATGCGCGTCGGCCACCACCCCAAAACTAACCGCGATTTTGCGGGCTGCTACTAGCGTGGTGAGGGCCCGCCACGCGCCGCGCGTTGGAGTAAATGGCGGGAGGAGGGGTGGGGGGAGATGGGGGCGAGGCGATATGATCAGAGATTTTGACGACCGCGACGACGACCGTGACGACGACGACGACGCGACGACGACCCGACCCGACTCGCCCTTAATCCTTAGGCCTCATCTGCATTCTGTGCCCTGCAGGACGCCGCCCCCGCGGCTGCTTCTTTCGGTCCGTCGGCCCGATGCCGCGCGCGCGCTCCATGCGAGGCCGCGCGAGCTGCAGCATGCGTGCCGTCTCATCCCCCGTCCCGCAGCGCGCCCCCCCCCCCCCACTGGCACCACTGGACGTTTGCGCAAGTGTCGGGCTTATGCCGATCGGATCAACGCCCCATGGCTCCAGGCCCCCCCAGGGCTCCCCCCCCCCGACTACATGAATTATCCGACGCTGTCCGCCGCGAGGGCGGGGGGGGAGGGGGGGCGCGCTGTAGCTGTTCTCTGTTCTATCGGCTAGCGCAGTCAGTCGAAACCTTCGGCCTGGCAGCGAATTTCGAAAGCATAACAGATTTATGGGGTTCTGGATCTACTAGGACTCAAAAAATGAGTGCGTTGAAGATTGGGATCTCCTCTTGACGCCCTGAGGGGCGAGGAATTTCTGGCAATTTCTCTTGAGGCCCTGTGGGGAGATCGAATTTCTGGGATCTCCTCTCGAGGCCCTTAGGGTAGTTGGAATTTCTTGGTGCCGTTGGGGCCTTGCAGAATCTCTGGGCCCACCCATCAAGAGCTGGTAGGCCATCTGGGGAGAACTCGACAAGCTCTTGGCGCCCTCGCTCGCTGAAAATGCATTAATCTTCGCATTGCTTCGAGGGAATGGGCGACTTCCGACATCCGTGAGTACGTCTAGAATTGGTTGCGGCTATTTTCGCTCTGCTTCCTATCCGCCCTCTGGACGTCCATCGGCTACAACGGCCCCTGTTCTTCCATCGCTGCTCAATTCCATTCTCACCACGGCTCCCAGGAGCTCCCACGGAGCTCTAACATACCATGTTAGAGCTCCCAGGGAGCTCTAACATACTGGACCATGTTATGTTAGAGCTCCGTTGGAGCTCTAACATACCATGTTAGAGCTCCCACGGAGCTCTAACACACCATGTTAGAGCTCCCAGGGAGCTCTAACATATTCGTAACATATTCATGTTAGAGCCCGTTGGAGCTCTAAAAAAGCCATGTTAGAGCTTCCACGGGCTCTCCACCTGAGCCAATGTTGACTCCCAGGAGCTCTAACAAGCCATGTTAGAGCTCCCACGGAGCTCTAACATACCATGTTAGAGCTCCCAGGGAGCTCCCACTGAGCTCTAACATGCTATGTTAAAGCTCCGTTGGAGCCCGGTCTTTTAGATCTCCCAGGGAGCTCTAACATGGGAGCTCTAATATAGCAGGTTAGAGCTCGATGGGAGCTCTAACATACTCGAACATGCTATTTGAGAGCTCCGTTGGGGCTCTAACAAGCCATGTTCGAGCTCCCACTGAGCTCTAACATGCCATGTTAGAGCCCCCAGGGAGCTCTAACATACTCGAACATGCTATGTTAGAGCTCCGTTGGAGCTCTAACAAGCCATGTTAGAGCTCCCACGGAGCTCTAACATACCGTGTAAGAGCTTATTTCCCTATTCCCAGGGCAGCTCTAACAGACTCGAACATGCTATGCTAGAGCTCCGTTGAGCTCTAACATACCAGTTAGAGCTCCCAGGGAGCTCCACTGGAGTCTAACATGTTTTGTTAAAGCTCCGTTGGAGCTCGGTATTTTAGAGCTCTTTTTTCTCTTTCTACCCCCCGGCCCTTTTTACCAGGGAGCTCTTTTTTTTTTCTTTGTATGTTTTTTTTTTTTTTATTATTTTTTTTCTTTTTATTTTTTTTTTTTCTTTTTTTTGTTTTTTCTTCCCCTTCTTTATTTTTTTTTTTCTTTTCTTTTTTTTTTTTTATCTTTCTTTCTCTAACATGGGGGCCCTAACATACCATGTTAGAGCTCCCAGGGAGCTCTAACATACTCGAACATGCTAGGTTAGAGCTCCGTTGGAGCTTTAACAAGCCATGCTAGAGCTCCCACGGAGCTCTAACATGCCATGTTAGAGCTCCCAGGGAGCTCTAACATACTGGAACATGCTATGTTAGAGCTCCGTTGGAGCTCTAACATGCCATGTTAGAGCTCCCACGGAGCTCTAACATACCATGTCAGAGCTCCCAGGGAGCTCTAACATACTCGAACATGCTATGTTAGAGCTCCGTTGGAGCGCTAACAAGCCATGTTAGAGCTCCCAGCGAGCTCGAACATACCATGTTAGAGCTCCCCGGGAGCTCGGACATACTGGAACATGCTCTGTTAGAGCCCCCACGGAGCTCTAACATACCATGTTAGAGTTCCCACGGAGCTCTAACATACCATTTTAGAGCTCACAGGGAGCTCTAACATACGGGAACATGCTATGTTAGAGCTCCCAGGGAGCTCTTACATACTCGAACATGCCATGTTAGAGCTCCGTTGAATCTCTAACAAGCCATGTTAGAGCTCCCACGGAGTTTTAATATACCATGTTAGAGCTCCCAGGGAGCTCTAACATACTGGAACATGGTGTGTTAGAGCCCCGTTGGAGCTCTAACATACCATGTTAGAGCTCCGTTGGAGCTTTAACATGCGATGTTAGAGCTCCCAGGGAGCTCTAACGTACTCGAACATGCTATGTTGGAGCTCCGCTGGACCTCTAACAAGCCATGTTAGAGCTCCCACGGAGCTCTAACATACCATGTTAGAGCTCCCGGGGAGCTCCCACTGAGCTCTAACATGCTATGTTAAAGCTCCGCTGGGGCTCGGTATTCTAGAGCTCCCAGGGAGCTCTAACATGGGAGCTCTAATATAGCCGGTTAGAGCTCCCTGGGAGCTCTAACATGCTATGTCAGAGCTCCCAGGGAGCCCTAACAACATAATCTAAAATATGGCGTTAGAGCTCCAACGGAGCTGTAACAGCATGTTAGAGCTCCGACGGAGCTCTGTCATAGCATGTTGTTTTATTATGTTAGAGTTCCCTGTGAGATCTAACATATGAAAGTCGGCGGTGCGTGGAGGGCGGTGAAGCCTTCCTCCTCCTCCTCCTTCTCCTCATCCCCCCCCTCCCCACCTAGTTCTAATTCAGAAGTCCCTGAACCCCCTCCGCCCCTGATCCCCGACCACGCCCCAGGGAGCAAGGCCGCCCCGCGAGGGCGGGGAGGGCCGCGCCCGATTCACGGTTCACAGTGGTCGAAGACAGGGCCCCACCCCCATGTTTCACCGTGGTCGAAGACAGGGCCCCGCCACCCTTGCGCCCCCGCCTTTCAAGGGGGGAGCCTTCGTTCTCGCGGTCGAGGACAGGGCAACGGTGCGCACGAGAGTGCGGCCGTGTTCGTTTTTTTTTTTGTTGTTGACCTCCTACGTGCGCTTAAAAGGAGGGGGGTGGGGGGCCGATGGGGCGACGACGACGATGGCGACGACGACGACGACGACGACGGCGTGGGGGGCGGCTCGATGGGAGCTCTAACGTGCTTCGCTAGAGCTCCCATCGAGCTCTAACATAGCATGTTAGAGTTCACAACCCCCACATCGAAATCTAACATAACACGTTAGAGCTCCCAAGGAGCTCTTACATAGCACGTTAGAGTTCCATAGGAGCTCTAACGTTGCATGATAGAGCTCCGAGGGATCTCAAACAACATCCTATGTTAGAGCTCGAGGCTAACATGCCATGTTAGAATTCCGTGGGAGCTCTAACATGCCATGTTAGAGCCCCCACGGAGCTCTAACATACCATGTTAGAGCTCCCAGGGGGCTGTAACATACTCGAACATGCTATGTCAGAGCTCCGTTGGAGCTCTAACAAGCCATATTAGAGCTCCCACGGAGCTCTAACATGCCATGTTAGAGCTCCCAGGGAGCTCCCACTGAGCTCTAACATGCTATGTTAAAGCTCCGTTGGAGCTCGGTGTTTTAGAGCTCCCAGGGAGCTCTAACATGGGAGCTCGAATATAACATGTTGGAGCTCCCTGGGAGCGCTAACATACTCGAACGTGGAGCTCTAACAAGCCATGTTAGAGCTCCCACGGAGCTCTAACATACCATGTTAGAGCTCCCAGGGAGCTCTTACATACTGGAACATGCTATGTTAGAGCTCCGTTGGAGCTCTAACATACCATGTTAGAGCCCCCGGGAGCTCTAACAATGGAACATGTTAGAGCTCCGTTGGAGCTCTAACATACCATGTTAGAGCTCCCACGGAGCTCTAACATACCATGTTAGAGCTCCCAGGGAGCCTAACATACTCGAACATGCCATGTTAGAGCTCCGTTGGAGCTCTAACAAGCCATGTTAGAGCTACGGAGCTCCCACGGAGTTCCATACTGGAAACATGCATGTTAGAACACCGTTGGAGCACATGTTAGAGCTCCCAGGGAGCTCTAACATACTCGAGCATGCTATGTTAGAGCTCCGTTGGAGCTCTAACAAGCCATGTTAGAGCTCCGTTGGAGCTCTAGCATACCAGGTTAGAGCTCCCAGGGAGCTCCCACTGAGCTCTAACATGCTATGTTAAAGTTCCGTTGGAGCTCGGTATTTTAGAGCTCCCAGGGAGCTCTAACATGGGAGCTCTAATATAGCATGTTAGAGCTCCGTTGGAGCTCTAACATGCTATGTTAGAGCTCCCTGGTAGCTCTAAGCTACCCGCCGTCGCCGCCGCCTAAGAGCTCCCACGGAGCTCTAACATACGATGTTAGAGCTCCCAGGGAGCTCTAACATAATCTAACATACGATCGGATTCTCGGGCCCTGGCTGTCGACTCCCGCGGGGAGGGCCGAGTGGTCGAGGGGCCTCCCGACGGAGGGCCCTCGCAGATGGAGTCATCGTGCGGCGCCCCCCGACAGTCCGACGGTCTCCCCCGTGGCCGGTGGCCCATGGCCCGTGACCCGTCGTCGTCGTCACCGTCCGTCGGCGTCGCTGCCTCAGCCTCAGCCGTCTGCAGTGCGAAGGTCCAGTGTTTCGGCTGTACTCCTCCTCTGCCTGAGCAGGCGACCCCCCCCCGCCTCGGACTCAGGCGTCGACGCGGCGTCGACGCTCGCCGCGATGGCCGCGATGGCAGCACCTGGGCCGTCGACGACGATTCACATCCAGCTCCAGCTTCGTGTGACCATCAATAGAGATAGAGTCGTGGTGGCTGGTGTGGACATCAACAATGGAGATGGAGTCGTGGAGGGCGGCGGCGGCGACGACCAGCGCGCCCCGGGGGCCGCCGCCGTGTTTCAGCATGCGGTTCATGTGCCAGCTGCTGGTGGTGGTGGCGCTGCGGCCGCAGGCCCTGTGGGCGCCGCTGCAGCTCCGGGTGGCGCAGGGGCCGCGCTCCCACTCCCACCCCCAGCACTTCCTGTCGCTGCCGCTGGGCAGCCTCCTCCTGTCGCTGTGCAGCCTGGGCAGCCTGGGCTGCCTCCACCGGCGCCAGCGGGGCAAGCCTTGCGGGTGCCCGAGGGGTCTGAGGCCAACGAATTCGGCTGGCCAGCCACTGCGCCGTGGATCGCACCGCACTTCCGCCGGATCTCGCCCCTCTTTGCTGACGCGGTCGGGTACCACAGCAGCCACGTGATGGGCCGCTATCGCGGCGTTGACATCTGCACCGTATGCGGCGGCTTCTCTGAGCATGTATGTGGCAGGAAGCTCCGCGCGCCCTGTTCAGGGACCCGCAGCGATCACTATGGCAGGCGCAACCTTCTTCACATGCGCGGCGGCCACCACCCCAAAACTAACCGCGATTTTTTTTGGCCGCTAGCACTGTGGTGAGGGCCCGCCACGCGCCGGGCCGAGCGTTGGAGTAAATGGGGGGAGGAGGGGGAGGGGGAGATGGGGGCGAGGCGATATGATCAGAGATTTTGACGACCGCGACGACGACCGTGACGACGACGACGACGACGCGACGACGACCCGACCCGACTCGCCCTTAATCCTTAGGCCTCATCTGCATTCTGTGCCCTGCAGGACGCCGCCCCCGCGGCTGCTTCCCACGGCCCGTCGGCCCGACGCCGCGCGCGCGCTCCATGCGAGGCCGCGCGGGCTGCAGCATGCGCGCCGTCTCATCCCCCGGCCCGCAGCGCGCCCCCCCCTCCCCCCCCGCTGGCACCACTGGACGTTTGCGCAAGTGTCGGGCTTATGCCGATCGGATCAACGCCCCATGGCTCCAGGGCCCCCCAGGGCCCCCCCCCCCCCCCGACTACATGGATTATCCGACGCTGTCCGCCGCGAGGGCGGGGGGGGAGGGGGGGCGCGCCGTAGCTGTTCTCTGTTCTATCGGCTAGCGCAGTTTTGAAACCTTCGGCCTGGCAACAACGAATCTCGAGAAAGCATCGCAGATTTATGGGGTTCTGGATCTACTAGGACTCAAAAAATGAGTCCGTTGAAGACTGGGATCTCCTCTTCACGCCCTGAGGGGCGAGGAATTTCTGGCAATCTCTCTTGAGGCCCTGTGGGGGGATAGAATTTCTGGGATCTCCTCTTGAGGCCCTTAGGGTAGTTAGAATTTATTGGGGCCGTTGGGGTCTTGCAAAATCTCTGGGCCCACCCATCAAGAGCTGGTAGGCCATCTGGGGAGAACTCGACAGGCTCTTGGCGCCCTCGCTCGCTGAAAATGCATTAATATTCGCATTGCTTCGAGGGAATGGGTGACTTCCGACATCCGTGATCTCGTTTAGAATTGGTTGCGGCTATTTTCGCTCTGCTTCCTATCCGCCCTCTGGACGTTCCATCGGCTACAACGGCCCCTGTTCTTCCATCGCTGCCCAATTCCATTGCCACCGCGGCTCCAGCCCGACCTGCAACAGGTGCGCGCGCCAGGCGGAACGGCCAGCCCGCAGCTGAACCAGCCCGCCTGAGCGCGATGAGCGGCTTCGCGGCGCAGCCGTTCAAGGACTTCTGGGCCGACCAGGTTTTCCCCCTCATCGAGACTGACTTCAAGCGGCTTCTCAAGACCATTCCGAAGCGCGTCGCCGAGAGGGCCGAGAAGCCGAAGAGGGAGAAGCCAGACAAGTCGCAGGAGGACCAGTCGGAGAAGATCTCGAAGAAGGACAGCAAGGAGAGAACTCCCTTGCAGGAGAAGCTCGCCAGTATCATCGAAGAGTGTCACGAAAAGGGCGAGCGCAGGAATGCCTATCTGAACCTGGCGTATACGGCGCCCATCGACAACATATTCCTGGAGGAGAATGTCACGGTGGGCAAGGTGGAGAACGTGGCTGCGGACATGTTCATGTCGAACGTGCCGACGGACGACGCGGCTGAAACAGCGAACGACTCTCTTGAGGGCGCTGGCGACGTCGAGTGCACAGCTCAGCGTAACCCACAGCGGCGCATCGTGGAGACGCTAAGCCAGGTCAAGGGTGGCAGGCCTTGGAACATCCCGAAGACGGTTGAGAAAGGGTTCGAGATCCCCATCATGCTCACCAACGTGAACCATACCGCTGTGCCCGAGATCGGCAAGTTCAAGCGTTTGGGCAGTGGCGTCGTGGTCAACGCTGTCTGGCTGGCCTACTACTGGGCGAAAGAGGAAGGCAACAGGCAGGCCGTACAAGCGGTGGAGGACTTGATTCTGGGTTGGCCTTTCGATTTCGCGCTGATCCCGGGGCGCTCGGCTGATGAGGTCGAGGAGAACAAGTTCAAGTGGTCTGTCAACCAGAGAGCCCGCCACGAGCGCCTGCGCGATTTCTTCGGCTTCGAGAACCAGAACCTCATGCGCATCGTGGCACGTGCGGCGGACATCTTGAAGAGCCCAGGGCCAGGTGGCGGGAGCCCCTCGGCAGAGACGGTGCAGGCATGGTTGGAGAAAAACATACAGTGGGGAATGATGAACTGCCCCAGCCTGAGGACCGTCAGGACGCACATGATCAACTGGCTCGCTATCGAAAAGTGCCCAGGGGCATTGCTGTTTTTGGATGCCGCCGTGAACCGTTGGGGGCGAGACAATCTGCTGGACAAGCCCACGCAGCTTGGGATGATCATCGCGAAGACGGACGCTTTCTCGCTGGGGTACGTCTTGGAAAGCCTGTACACGCGGATGTGGCGGAAGAGCGTGAAGGACCCGTACAGCGCCTCCACCATCGGCCAGGTAGTGGCCGAGATCGTGTGGGCGAAGAAGTACGTGGCGAAGTTTCTGAAAAAGTACCCAGACTTGTTCAAAGGGAGCACTGGCTGCAACAGCACTGCAATACCACACCTACAGGAGAACGCCGCCGAGAGAAAAGCCATGGTCATCGCGAGGCAATACCTCGACTCGCCGCTCAAGTTCTTTGAGAAGGCTGAGGGGCCTGACAAGGACCCGACCTGGGTGCAGTCACTGCCGACCGACGCGCTGCGCCCGGCGATGACACGCTTCCTCGAAATAGGCCAGGAATTCTACAGGCAGGAGATCTCTGGCGCCCTCGTCCAGCCGTCCGCCGAGCGCTACAACATGGACAAGTTCCACAGGAACGCGCGAGTGAACAAGAGGTTCTTCGAGAAGTTCCAGGTCGCGTACGACTCCCTCGCGGGGAACCCCCAGGAACCGTCAGAGGAAAAGCCTGCAGACAGCGACACGGTCGGTGCTGCAACAGCGGGCGGCGCTGGAACAGCGGAGGCTGCCTCCGAGGACAAGAAGAATATCGACGTCTCCCCGAGCGACGTGAATAACTTCAAGGCGCTGTGCGAGCAGCAGTGCTCAACCGCACTGGATACGCGGGTCGTCATGATCACGGCGGAGGGCAGCGCCATGGATATCAATGCTTCGGTTACTCAGACACGCCTATACCAGAACCTTACAGATAATGCATCAGTGATGGGCTTCTACGACGTCAAGAATGCGAAGTTGTGCTGCGTCTTCGAGGGGGAAGGCCTCGCGCACCGTGAGCCCGCGCTGGACGAGCAGGATTTCACACGCTACCTGAAGTCCCTGGAACCGCTGATGATCGGTGGACGGGACGTGCTGTGGGTGCTGACGGGCCGCACGCAGTCGAACCTCCCGAAGATCCAGAAGATCCTCGCCGCAAACAAGTTCCGCACGGTCACATACCACCTCGCCTACAACACGAAGCAGATGCAGCCGTACGGCCACTTCCAGAGGCAGCGAGGCCTGGCGAACTCGCGCTCGCACGAGGTCATGTTGCTCTGCTACAAGGGGAGGAAGCCGACGCAACTGGCCCAGGTCAGGCAGTTCGTGGACGCGGGCAGCCCCCTCTTCAACGAAGTGATGAGGAACGTGCCTGTCCTGCCGCAGAAGAGCCACGCCCTCGTGCCCAAGCAGGTTCGGGAGACCAGCTCGGCCAGCATGGTCGGCCAGTGCGTCACCGAGGTGGAGGCAGAGGAGCGAGAGAAGCTGGGGTACTGCCACCCTCTCCTCCAGGAGGGCGAGGGCGCTGATTGTGGCGCCGAGGCGCGCGACGAAGCTGCAACAGCCGTCCGCCCCGAGAAGGCCCTCGTGGCTGCGGCCGTGAAGAAGCGGAGACTCTACCGCCAGCTCACGGGAACGGAGGTGCCGCGGTTCCCGCACGACAGCGACATCGAGCTCCTCAAGGAGCTCTGCCCTAAGGCGGGGAAGCCCAGGTGGGTGCACTTCGGCACGCCTGCGGGCGGCGCAGGCATGCACGGCTGCATCGAGAGCGGTTGCAGTGCGTTGGCCTTGACTTTCGACGACCACCACGCGAAGGTGCTCAAGCCGTTTCTCGTGAAGCGCGCCGTCGAGGCCATGCTCGGGAGCATCACCATGGCGTTCGTGAACGAGGACCTGCTCGCACGTTCTGCGCGGTTGCGCCTGACAAAGGAGGGCCCGAAGGAGGACGACAACAAGAAGGAGGGCAAGAAGAAGGAGGACAAGAAGAAGGGCAATAAGTATAATAAGAGGAAGGACAAGAAATGGCAAGAAGAAGGGTAAGAAGGGTAAGAGGCGCGACCTCCTCAGAAGACTCCTCATACGACTCGTCCTCAGACGACTCCTCGGCCTCGAAGAAGAAGACGCCGAAGACAGGCTGAAACAGAGCACAGGCTTGAGCACAGGCTGTAACAGAATTCGTCAGCTCCGACGCAGGAGCCAGCCCGCACGCTCCTGTCCCCGTGCGTGGAGCTGCCACTTGTTTGATTTTGGATTGCAACAGTCGCGCGCTGGCGGCGTCGCCCCCGTTCTCGTAATGGGACGCGCGCCACATTCTGGCCTGTGCAGTAGACGGCACACGGCACCTTGCGCACAGATAGGAACATAGTCCTCAGTCATCCCTTCGTCGCCATCCGTCGCACTTGGCCCACGGCGCAGACAAGGCGCAGAGTCAGGATGCTGACCTTTCCAAAGGGTACCCTTGTTGCATCCTACGCATTCCGTTCCGAAGCTGGGGAGCTGGATAAACAACAGATACCATGCCGCCAAGGCCCATGCATCCTTACGGCGCTCTGTAGGGGCGGGCCAGGATGGGGATGCAGCAGGGTAGGGAAGACACGGGAAGCAACGCTCCGAGGAGCGGCCGCAGGGGGAGGGGGAGGACGGAGGAGGGGCCCGCAGGCGTCTCGGTTCACTGAAACCTTTGCGGGCCCGCAGGTACGACACTGCCGTCAGCGGGCCTCCGCGGCGATGGCTGCCTCGGGCGGCAGCGGTCGCGACAGGAACAAGGTTCTCTTTTAGAAGTGGCGATGTTACTTGCAGGGTGACGGGTCGAACAACGACACGATCATCAAGAAGCTGAGGGAGACCTGCAGCAAACGCATGGCCAGGGTGGCAAAAGGGCCCCCTGGGGCCCCGACCGCAAAAGTGAGGCTGAAGAAGGTAAGGAAGAACAAATGTGTGTTGACGTGGCCAAAGCCAGTTTCGCATGACACCTGCAGGCGGGCCCTCAAGATTGCGCTGGGCGCCCACTGGAAAGACTACGTGAGCAAGCCTGCGGGGGTGCATACTACTAGCAAGCCTGCACGCAAGCCTAGTAGTAGTAGTAGTAGTAGTAGTAGTAGTAGTAGTAGTAGTAGTAGTAGTAGTAGTAGTAGTAGTAGTAGTAGTAGTAGTAGTAGTAGTAGTAGACGTAGTAGTAGTAGTAGTAGTAGTAGTAGTAGTAGTAGTAGAGCCAGCTGTCGCCGGGGGCCACGGTGTCGCAGGAGAAACCCTAGAGGACGCGCTGGGGAAGGTGCTCGTTCCCGCCGCGGACGGGGCATCGGAGCCTACGCCACCGACAGCTGCTCGTCGCGGGTCTGCTGGTCCGAGAGCGGTGTCCCACGACGAGGGTCGCGTGAATCTACTTGCACTGAAGCTCGACGCGGTCGGGCACGCGCACGAAAACAAACAGAAGGGCAAGTGCGAGAACCTGCCGCTCGAGTACGACGTGCAGCGGGAGGGAGGGGAGCTCGGTCAGGGCTCTTTCGGCAAGGTCTACTTGGGCACGCGACAGGGTGACAAGACTGGCCTTGCGATCAAGATGCTGCGGGACGACCCCAGCGATGCACAGAAGGGGTGCAATGATACGGATACCGTCGGAAGGGGCTCTGGATGAGGTCATGCGCCACGGCGCTGTGGGCACGCACCCGCGTCTCGTTCGCTTACTCGACGTGGGCCTTTTTCAGGAGGTTGTGCCCAGGAACTGCAACAGCCCCGAAGAAAGCACACCGAGAACTGCAACAGTCAGTACCAAGGATAGATTGGAAATGGACGGAGCACATCGGCCTCGTGCACGAGTTGTTCGAGATCGATGTCCGCCAATTCCTCAAGAAGTCACCCTTCACGCAGACAGGGGCGCGCCACGTCCTGAACAGCGTTCTCGAAGGGCTCCAGCACATGCACGACAGGGGCCTCATTCACTGCGACATCAAGCCCGCAAACATCCTGATGCGAGGATCGCCGCAGACGCGCGGCTGCTTCGAGAAGCAGGCACTTGCATCACGTGAGCTTGGCGAATGGGATCCCGTCGCGCCGTGCGAGAAGTCGCGTCGAGGCTGGGCCCGCGCTAACGCAGGGCACAACCGTCGACTGGCGCAGGCCCAGGCCAGGCGGTGGGGTGAGCGCGAGTCGGCGTCGCGGAGCCGAGCAACCTCGCCGACGCCTCCCCCAAGCCTGGCGCTGGGTCAGCCCAGCCTCGACACAACTAGCAGCCACTGCGACGCCAGTGCGCTCGCGCAGCAGGGTCGGGCGGGTGGGGAAAAACGCATCCCGCCAGCGGGACGGCCACGCGTGAGACAAATCCCATTCACCTGCGACGAGAACGCGCTCGCGGGCGCGCAGGGTGGGGATCCGCCTCAGCCGTGAATAGCCGTCCCGCAGCATTAGAGACAAGCAAGAAGATAGCCAATAGGGGCCACGACGCTCGCGCGACTTCTCCCCGCGCTCAAATGCTGCCCAGAGCGCCCATGAGAAGTCGCGTCGAGGCTGGGCCCGCGCTAACGCAGGGCACAACCGTCGACTGGCGCAGGCCCAGGCCAGGCGGTGGGGTGAGCGCGAGTCGGCGTCGCGGAGCCGAGCAACCTCGCCGACGCCTCCCGATGCATGCTCGGCGGAACGACGCCCAAGCGCGCTCTAAGCAGACCGCAGATGCCTGGTCTGCTTGACTCACGGCCTGGGCGGCCCCTGCACCGCTTCCGCGGCGATCGGCGCGTCCTGCGCGCCACGCGCCGCCGCGGAGCCCCGACCCCGATGCCTGCAGGGCGGCGCCTCGTCGGAATCGGAGTGCGCGATCTCGGCTTCTGCCGCCAGCACCATGGCTCGCGTCTTTGCGGCCGGGTACCTGTGCGCCGCCAAGCGCCGCGCCCTCGCGACCCAGGCAGCGCGGCCGTGCCCCCTGTCGGAATGGAGTGCCCGAACGCGGCCACAGATCTCCACCCCCTTCGAAGAACAGCGCTGCTGGCCCCCCGGTGCGGAGTGCCTGTGTGCGAGAGACACGAACTGCGCGCGGGCCCTGGGTAGGCAGGGGGCGGCAAGGGGAGCCCATGCCTGGTCGGCCCGGCCGCGCCTGAAGCAATGCGTCCCCCACTCCAATGCCCTATGGAGCCCGAGGTGGGCAGCGGCGAGCTTGACGCACGCCAGCCCGTCCACGTAAGAGACGCCCGGCAGGGGCTGCTCGCCGGGCCGGAGCGAATGCCGAATGATGCAGACCGCACACAATCGTTTGCCCTGGAGCTGGCATACGCATACCCTCCAGACCTCGCGATGCGGGGAGCCCGGGGCGCGTCCCGCCGCGCGCGCGCGCTCGGCCCGCCGGGTCGGGAGCCACTCTCCCCTTCCGCTGGCGGAATTGCACCTGCACCTGGTGCTTTCCTTTGTCTACGTGGAGCGAGACGGCACTATGCCCAGGCGCATTCAGCCCCACTACTTCGGAGCCGAAGCGCAAGCAGAACTGCCAGCATATGACGAAAGCGTCGGCCATATCGCCGCGTCCGATCTGCCAAACGCCAGGCCCGCGGGCCGGCACGCACGGCAGGCCGCTTAGTTCGAAGAGCGCGCGGCCGCGCCTCGCGCAGCCAATCCGACATCGCGCGCACGTTTTCGGCCGTGGCGCGCGCACGAAATCTTTGCGCACCAGGCGGTTCCGCCTGCCGCCGATATCATGGGCTCGCGGCCGACGCGCGCGGCGGCCGTACCTTTCGGGCACCGAATACCAGGGTCCGCGTGTCCGCCAAAGACCCTGTGTCTGCGCGGAGCAGATGCAGGACTGAGCGAATGCCCTGCAAATAGTTCGACAGGGTCCCCGGGCGGCGACAGAGCGCCACCATCATGTCCCGCGCGATGGCGCACGGCGGCCAGGGCGGGACGCCTGCCGCATCGCACGCCTGGCCGTACAACTCCACCGCCGAGGCATACGGGTATGCCGAGAGCTTCCACGCGTGGAATTCTCGCCACAGCGCGGCCATCTGGATGCGGCGCATGCACTCCAGTCCTGCTCCTGACACCCGCAATTCCTCGGCGCGCCGACGAGGTGTTCCTGGCACCCGCCGCACGCCGATGTCCTGCCTCGCGCGCACCTCCCGCGGAATGCCGCCTTCGCTTATGAATATCGCGGGCGGAGCCTGGAGTTTCGTCAGCTGGCGGATTGCCTCTGCCAGCATCGGCGGCGCTGGTACCTCCGCGCCGCGCGCGGTGCACGAGGACGGTGGCGCCGCGCGGTGGTGCCTGCCGTGCCTGCCTTGCCGCTGAGAGCAACGCGAGGGCTTCTTGAGGCGTCAAACCCCCGCCGGGCCGGCGTTTCGCGCGCAAGCCCGGTGCCAGTGCCGGGCACTTGGCCGCTTTCTCGAGTAACGTTTCCGCCGCCTTCGCGCCCGCGGGTCAGCGGGCGGCGGCCGGCCTTGCTTGCTCCGCCGGATGGGGCGGAGTTGCGCGCGCGCGCTCGACCTGGGAGAGCGATGCCGCTGCATCGTCCTCCCGGGGCCGCTTTGCCTTTTCGTGGGTCAGCTTGCGCGCGTGAGTAATAAGCGTCACGGTGAAGCACTCTGACCACTCCCGGAGGCACGGGAACACTTCCCTCGCCTCCTTCGCCGTGAATCCGGACAGGTCGGGGGGGTACGCCGCTCCTTCGGCTGCGAGCATGGATGTCAGACACTGCAGAGCTTCCGCGCCTACCGGATGCGAATCATTTTCGGGCGTCCACCGCGACGCGTGTGACAAGCACGCAAGCATGGCGCCCGCGGGCCCCCTCTCGCGGCGGGCCTGGTCGTCACGCGCTCGCCGCGCAAGCCTTTGCGCCCCCTGCAAATTGCCCTGTGCTACTTGCTATGCATGCCCGCGCGAATGCCAGGGCGCCGCGCGGGGCCATGGCCACGCCACTCGGGTGAAGCCCTCGCGGTGCATGGCCGCAATCGCGGCCGCCTTCGTGGCGGGCCGCGTAGGGGCGTCTGCCACGTTGAGCGCGGATGGCACATACCACGCGCTCAGGAGGCACCGCGCGGTCGCTGCTGCGAACCAAATATCTGCCACGAGCGCGTTATAATCTGCCTGGCGCGAGGTCCCGCGTAGGAGCACCCCGAGCGCGGCCTGGCGCGGTCAGCGGAGCATCGCACGGGCAGCTCGGCGACCCGCGCCCGGCCGCGCCTTCGAATCGACAAACAACACGATTTCCGCATCGCGCAGCGTCGCGAGCAAATGATGCAAGGCGCAAGACGGCCGCGACGAGTTCCCATGCCGCGACCTTTCGCAACACGGCGGGCTGTCCGCCAGGCTACGCGTGGCCGGGGCGCCCCCGCCTGCGTCTTGCGGTGCTTCGTCCACCGCTTGATCGACGAAGGCACATCAGCCGCTGCATAGCGCTTACCGCTGGGCCCAATGATGACCCACGCGAGCCTGCGGAGGCGGGGCGGGCCGGGCAATGCGGGCGCCGTTCCAAACAGGCGCGCGCGTATGTCGCCTGCCGCCGCCCGTCGCGTCGGAATAGACGAGGTAGCGTGGCCGCTCCGGGGTCACCCGCAGGGGCACCGCTCGTTCCGGCGCGCTCCGGAGGAAGCGCAGCCACCATTCCAATGCCCCGCGGAGCCGCGACTTCAACCTCCATCCCCGCTGCTGCGCGTGCCAGAACAGCGGGGCGAGGTATACCCGGGCACCTGCCGTCGCTCTCGCGCGCGCGCGTCGCTCGCGCGCGGGAGCTTGGGCGTGCCTCTGCCGAACACCGCAGAGGAGCCCCATCCGAGTCTGCCGGCAAGTTTTGATGCCGCCGCCGGCGACATTCTCCCTGCCTCCAGCACCCACTCGATCTCTTGGATCCATTTGTGGCGCTTGTCGCCACCGATCGCGAATACTAACGAGAGCTCATCGCCCGATCCGCGCACTTCCGCGTCGACGCCGAGCACAGTGGCCCTCGGCTCGGCAACAACGCGTTTGCCGGCGTCCAGGCGCCAGCCCAAAAGGTCTTCGACGACCGCCCTCAGGACCTCTGCGGCATCGCGGGGGCCGCCCGTGCCGGGCCCCCTGTCCGCGTCGGCCCGGAACAGATCGTCCACGAATCGGCCCGAAGCGAGCGAGAACAGCTTGGCAAGGATGGCCTGCCGCGCTCGCGGGGCGCTCGCCGTGCCGCCGCGGCGCTCGCGCCTCGCGCCTGGAGCGCCGCCCCAACGCGGTCCCAAGCGTATCCGCTGCCCACGGCGCCGAAGGGGCAGCTCAAGAGTTGCAGACAGTAGCCCTCGCGGGCTCCCTTGGCCCATACCGAATGGGCCAACGGGAGGTCGGCGCCTCGCACGGGCAACGTTTTGTAAGCACCGATGAAATCTTCTTTGCTCAGCACCGGCGTGCCGGCCGCGGCCGCGATCCGCGCCAGCTCGACCAGAGCATCGAGAGAATCCACCCTGCGCGCGGTCGCGGCGACACGGGAGAGCGGACAGCGCGCGCGAGGGGCGGGGGGGGGGGGAAAGGGCCCGCCTGCACCTCTCGGCTGCGGCGGCGCAGTCATTAACGCCCGTGGCAGTGAAATCGTCGATCGCGCGTACCTGGACGCGTTGGCTCCCGGCGCGGCGCCCAGGGGAGGGGACGGTGCATGCCGCGGCGAATGCGCCATTCCTTGCGTATCCATTCTTCCAACTTCCAGCGCCATCCCTCGTCTACAGGGAATCGCGGGTTTAACACCGCCCCGCGTGGCAGGTCGGACAACCGGACCCACGCTGCCTGGCCCGCGGCCACCTGCACGCTCGCGGACGTCGCAGCATGGGCGACTGTCCCCGCTGGCTTGCGCGGCGCGCGCCTCTTCGTATGCTTTATCATGCAAAATCTGGGTGACTTCCGCGTCGGCCCCCAGATCCCGAGACACGCGCTCGAGGGTGGCGGCGTTCAAAGTGTCCGCTCGGCTGCGCAACTCGGATGGGCATTCGGCCCCCTTGGGGGTCACGGGCGCGTTCATGCCCGAGCGCGGCAGGACCCCCACTAGCGGGAAGCCCCGCTCCAAGTCACGCGTCAAATTCTCGTCGGACGCCTCAAGCACGGAGCCGCGCCCCGCTGTCGCGCGCGCGCGCGCTGCGTCGCTGGTCACCCCTGCAGCTTGCATCATTTCGGCCAAAAGCAACAAGTTCTTGTCAGGCCCAAGGACGGAGCGCACATGCCATGGTAACTTCGCATAGCGTGCCTCGCCCGACCGCGCTCTCCGCCGGTGCTTCGCGGTAGCGGCGTGCCGGGCGGCGCCTTCCATTCTGAAGCCGTCACACGTTTGCGCTCTCGCCAAAATTGCAACGCCGCCTCGCGCCTCTCTTGCAAGAGTGCGTCGCTCGTCTGGCTCGCCGCCACCGCCGCATCGCGCTCAGGTCCCGCAAGCGGCGCTATCTCGCGGACTCGCGGCAAGTGTGCCGCCCAGGCGGCGTGGCAAAGAGGGCTCATGCCCGCCCTCTTGTCTTCGTCGTCGAGCAACGCATCCACGGCGGCTTTGATCTGCGCGCGCGCGCTTCGCGGCTCCGCCCCCGTAGAGTGGCGGGCAAGGGCCTCTTCAAATGCGCAGCCGGCATCGTGGATTTGCTGGGGGCAAAGGTCGCCGCCCCCGCCTTCGGCGCCGTCGTCGGAATCAACATCCGCGTCCTGCGCTGCGCTCGCCGCGGGCGGGGCGGTCTCGCGCGCGGCGCACTGGCGGCGCCTCCTGCCCCTCGGGCGACGGCCCGCGCCACACTGCGCCCTCACCGCTGTCGGCAGGGTGCAATGGGGAGGCCCCGTCGTCTGCATCACTGGCTGGCGCGGCGCCCCCGCGGGGGGGCGCGCGCGCGCGCGCGGAGCGCGCCTCGGGCGGGCGAATAATTAGCATGCACAGCGCCGGCGCCCTGGCTTCACCACCGCCAGGACTCCTTTCGCTCAGGCTTGTGCCACGAGCTCCCCGCGTCCTTGGGAGCCCCTCCCTTGCCGGCCTTTCCGCCCCCCTTCTTGCTGAAGGTATCGCGGCGGGGGCTGCGCGAGCGCTGGCGGAGGACAGGGCTCACCGGGGTCCGTGGCTTCGCCGCCTCGCGCGCCGCGACGCGTGCTCGCGCTCGCGGGGCGCGCGCGCGCGGGCTCGCGCCTGGTCGCGCTGGTCGTTGCCGCCTTTCTTGCCCCCGCCCTTGGCGAACGCCGCCTGGCGGTCCGACTGCTGGACTCTCTCCTACAGCGCGCAGCGCGATGCACGATGCCAGGGCGGCGGCCACTCAAAAGCGCTGCGCTCCTTGGCGGCGCGCAGAATGTCCCACGACAACGCAGTGAACGAGGCCGTCGCATCCTCGTCGCCGTGTTCCAGGTCTTTCGCCACTTTCTGGCGGAGAAGCAAATCGTACGTGTAGGAAACCTGGACGCGGCGCGGGCTCCCGCGCGCGGCTCCCTGGGCATCGGGCCCGCCGCTCCGCGGACGCGCCTTGACGCCCCCGTGCTCCTCGCTCACGCGCGCGAGCTGGTACATGTATCCCAATAGCACGACGGGATCAAACACTTTGGACAGGATGCAGCGAAGCCCCCACTCCATTACGTGGGCCTCGCGCCACGGGGCGCGCGTGGGCGCGCGCGCTGCGCTGCGTCGCGCGCGACCTGGAAGTGCGCATAACCGAGAAAATCCATTCGGTCCAGGGCCGCACCCGCGCGGTTCGCCGCGGTGACGGCCGACGCGCGATCGCGCCACGAGCCCGCCCCCGCTGGCACCGAGTCCAGCTTCGGCATTCGCGCCCATTGGGGCTTGCAGTGGTCCTGCGCGCGGAGCAATCGGCGAAACGGAAGCTTGTCATTGCACGTGCCGCCGAGCAGGGAGCCTGCAGGCTCTCGCCCTCGGCGCTCCCAATGTATGAGCGGCCATGGGACTGGGCCGTCCGGCCCGCGGCCGCGAATTTGCGCATCGACTCCTCGGTCGGCAATCCCTCACGGGGGAACTTGCCGAGCCAGACCTCGCGCACACGGTCCTGCCGAGGCGCGCATCCCCGAACAATGCCGCCCGCGCATGCGAAACGCGGCGCGCCTCCATGGTAAACGCCAGCGGCTTCTCCCGCTTTTCTTCGAGCAATTCCTTGCTGGCCTTCACGTATTCTTCCATTGCCGCCGTAATCCGCGTCGTCTCCTCCGCGGGCTTGGCGGCCGCCTCCGCCGGGGCCGGTTGCTGACCCTCCTGGCGGCACGCCGTGCGGCGGCCCGCGTCCTCGCGCACCAACGGGGCGGGGGCCTTCCGCCCGAAGGCTTCCATCGCTCGCGACTGTGTCCGCAGCGCCATATTGATGTGGCACGGCTTAATCGCGAAATCGCGCCACTCCGCGGAAGAATCGCCCGCAAACGGCTTCGCGCCTGGCTTCAGGGCCGCAATCAACATATCGCGCATGGCCGCATCCGAGTAATCAATCGGGCGGACCGCCCCGATCGCTTCGGCCATCAGGCGCGCGACCGTGGTGCACAGCACCAGCTCGGGAGCTGGCGATGCGCCCCCCTCCGCCGCGTTGGCCGCTGCGACGAAGAGGACCCAATCGGCCTTGCGCGCCGCTGCGAGTGGGCTCATGCCCGCGGTAGACGCACGGAGACGCGCGCGCGCGCCCTGATGGCATTTTTGTCGGTGCCGAATGCGCCAGCAGGCAGATCGCCAAGCAACTCAACGATGTCTGAGCGAGCCAGCGCCATGGATGCTGCGCGCGCGTCGGAAAGCGCCGTGCACGCATCCCCCTCGGCGTCCTTATCGCGCGCTGGCGGTTGCACATGACATAACCCGCAGGCATCCAGCGCAAGAGGGCAGGCAAACGCACGCCGCAGGCATGCTGCGCACCGGGGCTGACAGGCAGCATCCGCAGGCATACTGCGCACTGGGCCAGCATACGGCAACCGCAGGCGTACTGCGTACAAGGGCCCGCATACGGCACACACTTGCAGGCATACTGCAACGCACGCAGGCATACTGCGCTATGGGGGGGGGGGGCCGGCATACGGCACTCGCAGGCATACTGCGCTTAATGGCCGGCATCCGGCGCCCACTTGCAGGCGCACAGCCGCGCGCGCAGGCATGCTGCGGAGAGGGGCTGACAGGCAGCAATCGCAGGCATACTGCGTACAGGGCCGGCATTCGGCATTCGCAGGCATACTGCGCACAATGGCCGGCATACGGCACACACTGCAGGCATACTGCACAGAGGAATGATTGCCGGCGTACGGCATCCGCAGGCATACTGCGCACAAGGGACCAGCATGCGGCGCGCACTTGCAGTACAGCGCAGGGGACAAGTGGCCAGCATGCGGCATCCGCAGGCATGCTGCGCACTGGGTCGGCATTCGGCCCAGGATGACCCGTACTCATGTGTGTCCTGACCTTCGAGCCGCAAAACCGACGAGGGACGTAGGTGCTCTCCACGAAGTAGACGCGCGGACCTGTGGGGGAGGAGGGGAGGGGAGGAACCTGCAACGGGAGAGAGAGGCGGCGGAGCGGCCAAGCGAACGCGCGCGCGGGAGGAGGGGCGAGGGGAGGAACCTGCGACGGGAGAGAGAGGCGGCGGAGCGGCCAAGCGAACGCGCGCGCGGGAGGAGGGGGGGGGGGAACCTGCGACGGGAGAGAGAGGCGGCGGAGCGGTCAAGCGACGCGCGCGCGGGAGGAGGGGGGGGGGGGAACCTGCGACGGGAGAAAGAGGCGGCGGAGCGGCCAAGCGAACGCGCGCGAAAAACGCATCCCGCCAGCGGGACGGCCACGCGTGAGACAAATCCCATTCACCTGCGACGAGAACGCGCTCGCGGGCGCGCAGGGTGGGGATCCGCCTCAGCCGTGAATAGCCGTCCCGCAGCATTAGAGACAAGCAAGAAGATAGCCAATAGGGGCCACGACGCTCGCGCGACTTCTCCCCGCGCTCAAATGCTGCCCAGAGCGCCCATCCAAAGAGCAAGCTGCAGCTCGACTGGCAGATCCCGAGTTCCTTCGAGGCGCTCGTCGTCGACGTCGTCGTCGCCGTCGTCGTCGCCGTCGTCGTCGTCCTCCCCCTCCTCGTCCTCCTCGTCCCCGTCGTCCTCGTCGTCCTCGCCGTCCTCGTCGTCCTCGTCGTCCTCGTCGTCGTCCTCCTCATCCTCGTCGTCGTCGTCCTCGTCGTCCTCGTCATCCTCGCCATCCTCGTCGTCCTCGTCGTCGTCCTCCTCGTCCTCGTCGTCGTCGTCCTCGTCGCCCTCGTCATCATCGTCATCCACGTCATCCTCGTCGTCGTCGTCATCCTCGTCATCATCGTCGTTCCTTCGACTAAGATCCCGAGTGGTCAGGGCTCACATGGAGTTCTAACATAGTACGTTAGAGCTCCAAGGGGCTCCCTGTGAGCTCTAACATGGTATCACGTGCCATGTTAGAGCTCCCCTCTCCTCCATCCGCCCCTCTCCGCAGGTGGTGCTCGCCGACCTCGGCTGTGTGCAGATGGCGGATCCCCACGGCAGGTTGAAGAGGAAACTGCGCTACAGCCCGACCTGCGATGACCTCAGAGTATGCACGCCCGCTTACAGAGCGGTAGACGCTTTCTTGGGAAACCAGCGCTACTCAGAGGACCTGGACATGTGGTCCATCGGGTGCCTGATGGCGGAGTTGTACACGCGCAAGGTGTTGTTCCAACCACCAGAGCCTTGCGGTGCGCTCGGGCATCCCCCAGGGGGGCACCCGAAAGACTTCGTGGCTTTCTGCGGGGAGGTTTTGGGGATCCCAGGCAAGGAGCCAGGGTCGGGAGACTTCTACAATTACGAGGGCCAGGAACCCGCCCCGTGGCTGGACAACCTGCCTTTCTCTGAGAAGTGGTTCAAGCGGTCGGGCGAGGATTGGCTAAAGGCTGAAACAGCGAAGGCACTCGACGGCCGAGGACGCTGGCCCGTTGACGAACTTGCAGACTGCCCCCCAGACTTGTTGAAGGCCGCCGAGAGCTGCCTGCTTTGGCAACCTGGCGCCAGAGCGACAATCAGTAGTCTAGGGGCTCGTCGCTTCCTGCAGCCGGCTGGCGCCCAGCTCGTCGCGCGCATCTCCATGGCGCAAGGAAAAAAAACGGCACGGGCACGATAGCGGAGGCGGAGCCGGACCCAGACTTGCTCCGCTTCTTGCAGAGAGACCCGCGCTGGCAGAACTTGGCCGAGGAGCGCCTGGACACGGGAGCAACCGTCTCCAAATGCGTCCGAGGCGACGAGGCGGCTAGGGCTTGAAAACAGAGGTCGCAGGCATCGTGGGCGACGAAAGCCCCCCGAAGTGCCGCAGCCTCAACAAGGACGGGAATTTGCAGATCACCCCCTCGCCCCACATGGCCGCCTTCGTGCGAGCGCTGCGGAAGAAGATGCGCCCGTGGCTGCAACAGCTGGGAGACAAAATGCGCGAGGCTGTCCAAGCCGACGGCATGCCATCTGCCGTCGTCGAGCAGAACGGAAAGCCCATCATGACATATCATTTCGTCGACAACGCGTTCGCGCACGCATCGATCCAGCTCATGCAACCAGGCGCACGGGACGATGGTTGGCACACAGATGGCGGATGCTCCCTGTTGCACACGGCCGTGACGATTTTCGGGGCGCGCTCCGTGCAAGTGAGGATCCCAGGGGTCCTGGGAGCACATGATGGGGCGTCACCCTCGAGCACAGCCTCCTGCGGAAGGGTCGTCACCCTCGAGCAAAAGCTTGGGTCCTTCTACATGGGCACCCTGTCCTCCCTCGAGCACAACGTGCATCACCACGCCTCCGCGGACTGCCAGGACTGTTTCGCGGCCCACCACGAGCTGCAACAGCGCGTAGACGACAGCGGGCTGCAGATCGCCGCCATGATCCGCTCCGACGTCTTTCGGGAGTTCAGGGCGCGCAGGATCGACGCCACGCCTGGCCCGAAGGAGTTCTTCAACGTCGTGAACCACGTCGTGGCCGATCACCTGGCGCGGGTCCCCGTGGCGCTGCCCGACCTCACGGAGGTGCTTGACGAAATGCGGTGGCCCGACCTCACGGAGGTGCTTGACGAAATGGGGCTTTCCGATTAGTACTCAGCACGGCCCGCGCAGTCCGAAATCATCATCTTCATCGCTATCATCATGGCAATCATCGGCTTCATCATCCTCGTCATCATCATCAGCATCAACATGTTCACGCCGCCATCATCGTCATGCGGTTCTTGATTTAATCATCGTCATCACTACGTGATGATGACGATGGCGAGGAGATGATGATGGATATTATGATGATGACGATGATGAGGAGATGGTGATGATGATGGCGATGACGCGGACGATGATGAATACCATGACGACGATGCTGACGATGATGTGGGAAATGATGCAAAAACAGGTTGAGTCGGTTGAGTCCGAAAACTTCGCCTTAAATCAAGCCAGGATGTTCTGGACCGTGTACCCCCAAAGCTTGGAATGTTTCATACAAAGCGTCGTAGGTTTCCCAGAGACGGGCCGCATTGAAATCTTCCGCACATGTCATATCCCTGAACGCACCTCCAGGAAGCAACAGTAAATGCTCAATCCAACCCAATATTGCATGTGTTGCGTCCTCCGCAACGGTTGACCAGATGATAGGCACCATAGCTGTAGACCACTGGTGTCGTCGACATTAACATAAAACCGCATTTTCATCACATCCGTTGGGCAGTCCGTCCAACAATTGTACAATTTCCGATGCAAATTGGCGGGAATCCCCAGTAGGCATCAGATCAGGATAGTCTTCTGGCATTTGTGATGGGCGTGGTTGCGGAGGCGTGGTTCCATGTTGCCTTGGTCGGTAATCCAGTCCGGGTGGTGGGGTAGGGATGGAAGTTGGGGCAATGGTTGCGTCGTTGGGCTCGCGGGGAGGTCGGGGAGACGTTTGGGCGTCACCAGGCGGGTCGCGACGCTCAGTAGGGTGGGGTGGCGCATTCGTTTCGGGATGGGGTCTTGGTCCGAGGTTGGTTGGAGCGTGCACAGGCGCCGGTTGCACAGGTGTCAAGGTTCTTGGGCCACGTCCTAAAACGCAGAGGGCTCGGTTTATTCGAGGGGATCCTGTTGTCGGGATTAGTCGGAATTTTGTTGCGTCGATCGTCGTTGTCGAGGTCGTCAGCCAGCCGCGGGGAAGGGCATAGGGAGGGCGGACGGGGGTTTGGCGGAAGTCCAGGGGTAGGAGGCGGAGTGGCGTATTCGCTCCGATCGTCAGTTCCCTGAGCATCATCATCATCATCATCGTCGTCATCCAAATCACTCATGCCCCCAATGTCGCATGCCAATCTGCCATGGTCTGCAATGGGGCCTGCGTGGCCTTGAACGTTCGGAGGGGGAGGTTCATAGTCGGCCCTTCCTGGGGAGGGGCTCCACGGGTCCCTCAACGTGCCTTTTTTCCGGGCCCGCTGGGTCGGGCAGGTAATGGGATGGAGGAATGGGTTGAGTGAAGGGCCAAGGAGTAGTTGGCCGAGGTGGAGGGGGTGGTCCGTGTGGCACTGTAGTTGGCAATGGATGATGAGGTCCGTGTGCTGCCCGTTGATTTTCAATCGGTCCCAAACCCAATAACTGGAGTGCTTCGTCGATCCGTGAGGGTGCCTTGGGAGGACCTGGATGCGCAGCTTCGCCGATTCGTACCCCTGCATACGGTGTAAGACGGTACAACAATATATAGTATTTGATTGAATAGATATTTTGAATACCGTAAAGGGCTGCCAATGCAAAGGGCAATATCCTAGTATACGGACGTGTGCGTAACCGCCGAAGCCATATTTCATGTAATATTTGAAACCAGGCGTAATCGCAATGTATCCAACCCAGCTCATGTTTGAAGATGTTTTCCGACTTTTGATTGGATGTATGGCCATTGCGCCAGATGCAGTTAAACCCTACCCCAGTGAAATTTAGCCTGGACAACATATTCCGAATGGTCTGCTCTGTATCTACAGCCGTTGCCGCAGATGGTGTAGCCCTCCCCGAAGTCGGATACCTAGTGGATGATGTGGTCGTAGTAGCCGGGGTCGTTGTCACCGTAATCGGGATCCTACGGACCGTGGGAACCGGTGTTGGTTGATTGCGATCATAATCGAACCCGATGACACAAATGGGAGTCGGAAAAACGTCGTACCATTGATCGTTGTTTCCATGCTGTTCACTATCATGGTCGTACGTTGATGTCGTAGTAGTCGGGATGTTGGAAATTGTCGCTGCGGGGGTGGCACCTACCTTGATAACCAAAAAAGTGTACACCGTTGATGACGTAGTAGTCGTGTTGGAGGTTGTCGCTCCTTGATCCAAAGTCGGACTGGCCGTACGCGTAATAGATGCCGTTGTGAGAGTCGATGTAGGTGCCAAACCCGCCGTGGTGCGAGCCGATGCCGGAGCCGAAGTTAGAATCCTGACGACCTTCTTGTTGGACTCGGCAGGGGATTGGGCCCCAGAAACGGAGTCAGCAAACTCGAACGTTGGTAGCCGATTCGGTCGTAAACTATGGGATTATCGAGCGTGCTGTCGGCGTCGTCGTCGTTGCGTCGTTCGAAGCTGGGGTCGTTCCACTGGTGGATCTTGCGATCGGCTCCGAATGCCAATGCAAAATCGGCCGCACCGTAAATATCTATAAGCGGAGGGGTCACCACATTGAGGATCCGGGAAGGGTCAACGGGGGGGAGCAGGGGACATACGGTAGGAGGGGGCGGGGACGGAGGCAGAATCGTGGAAATTTGATTCGCAATCATGGGTCTGATCGCTACCGTCGCATTGTCATCTTGATCGCCCGTATTGGCGTCATCGTCGTCTGACCCACGGGGAGCAATGGGAGGGGGCGGGAGCGGAGGCAAACCAAGGGTGTGGGATGGTTGATTCGGCATTCCCATTTCCCCCGCGTACCGGTATTGGCACCAAAATTGGAGTGGATCGTGGTGTGGTACCTGGAACGTTGGAGGTCGGAGCCGGAATCGTTGAAATAGCCGCCACGCTGGAAGTTTTAACTGGGGATACCATTGTGTTCGACGACGGTATACCGTGAGTGGTCGTAGTGGCTCTCGTGGTAGCACAAGTTATCGCCTCACCATTTCCACAAACCATGCCGTAAAATAAGATAGGGAATGCCCATTTACCTAATTGTCGGAGATATAATTGATGTTGTTTATTGTACCACGCGTATCGGAATGAAATTTTTCGGATGAAATGTCGTACCAATAGTTCGCCGTAAATTGCAAGAATCACCGAAGATAATACTTGAGCAACCGCCGTAGTTTCCAGTATATTTTCATGGCTACTCGCCATTGCAATAATGTCACTCCACGTCGTTCGTTTCTTCATGCCCAAGTTCGGGATGACTCGGGTGCCAGAGTCGGAGGCTGCATTCGGAAGCTGGTAGGGCTGAAATTCGGCACCTCTACGCCGATCAAGTGGAAGGCTGGTGGCAAGTCGAACCCACAATAGAAATGTGCCGCCATACCAGTATAAAATTTGTTGTGGTAAGCCCGTTCCGTCGCAATGTATTCTGAATAGTTGTGGTAACCGTAATGGCAATTATCAAACTCGGTGTAGTCGTCCAGGGAAGCGAGCGGTTTGATTGCCGATCTGTTGCCGCATTAGCCAATGCATGTTGTAGGAGGCCTCCAGAATAACCAAAGGTCATTGTCGGAAGTGCCGCCGTCGGAGCCGTTGGTGGAGTCGTTGCGGAAGGTGCTGTTGCTGGGGCTGCCATGGGAACCAGCGTCGGAGCCAAGTTCGGTGCTGACCATCTCGTCGGAAATTGTGCTGACCATCTCGTCAAAATTGCTGTTTTTATTGCCGCTTGTACATTAGGATCTATTGCCTGAGGTTTCGTCGGAATTGTACCTGGACCTGCGGTACCGAGATCGCTCCGATGTTTTTCGGCGAAACTGGCCAAAACACCAATCCGATAATCGATCTGGTCGGAAGCTGGAGTCAAGTCGGGATCAAACGCAGAAGTGGGACATGTGATCGGACCCCACGTCGGAAAATCAGTTTCACTTTCCCAAGCGGATATATATATATATATATATATACATATATATATATATACATATACATATATTGGGAATCTTCGTGAAACTTTATGTTGATGGTCTTGCCGTCGGAACTTCTGGAGCAGATCCCATAAGAGCCTTCAGGAGGGTTATCTTCGGAACCGCCTCCGGAGCCTACATCGGAAGTCTGATCGGATTCCTTCTCGGGGGAAACGAGGGCGGGCGGAGGAACGAGGGCGGGAGGTCCTGCCGTAAATGTCAATGTCGTAGGCGGTGGTCGGAGACGGTGTTGTTATCGATGCGCCATGGTCGTATTCAGTATTATTGCAATCGCATATGTAGGGCGACGAGATCTATGCATATCCACTGCTCCTGGCCAGGCCCATCCTGGGCCCAGGAGCGGTGTATATGCCTCCCTGGCCAAGCCAGGAGGGCGTATACACAGCTCTTGGGCCCAGGATTGGCCTGGCCGGGAGCAGTGGATATGTATAGAGATCGTCGCCCTAATATGGTGGTACCACAGGCGTATTGGTTGATACCGTGATCGTAATCGGTGTTGCTGCGGCCGTGTCTTGCCGTAGTCGGTGATAGCGTAATATGAAAGCGCCGCCGTCGGAACCGTTGCCAGAACTGCATTTGGGGCCGCCGCCAGAGCCGTTGTCGGACCAGTTGTCGGAGACGCTGTCGGAATACTTCAAACCATGACAATCGCCAAAATTGATGTCGATGAATATTCTTTATTCTAGTGTTGACAGGGCTTCCGTATAAGTATAATGACGTGTACCCCGAGATCTCCATACATTTTTGTACGCAATGGTGCCCGTAATAGTCGTTGTTGTTCGTAGTAATAATGTCGCTGGCATTTGTGCCGGTGTAGTGGGTACCCGCGTCGGACCGGGTGCAGGCGCTGTCGTATGCTGGCGTAGGTGCCGGCGTAGGCGCAGACGATGCTGTGGACGTAGGCGTTGGCCTGGGAGTCGTCGCAGGCGTCAATGCTGACTTTGGTGCCGGCGTAGGCGCAAACATTGTTGCCGACGTAAGCGCTGGCCTGGTAGTTGGTGGAGGCGTTGATGGTGTAGTCGTCGCAAGTGTTGGTGCTGGCGTTGGTGCTGGCGTGGGCGCGTGCGTTGCCGCCGACGTAGGCGCCGGTCTGGGAGTCGTCGCAGGCGTTGGTGTTGGGGTTTAGGGTTTAGGGTTTAGGGTTTAGGGTTTAGGGTTTAGGGTTTAGGGTTTAGGGTTTAGGGTTTAGGGTTTAGGGGTTAGGGTTTGTCATTGGTGCCGGCGTATGCGCAAACATTGTTGCCGATGTAGGCGCCGGCCTGGTAGTCGGTAGAGGCGTTGATGGTGTAGTCGTCGCAAATTTTGGTGCTGGCGTAGGCGCAGACATTGCTGCGGACATAGGCGCCGGCCTGGGAGTCGTCAGTCGTCGCAAGCGTCGCGTTGGTGCGGCGTAGGCACAGACATTGTGTGGTTGGCGCGGCGTAGGCACAGACATTGTTGTGAACGTAGGCGTCGGCCTGGGAGTCGTTGCAGGCGTCGGTGTTGTCATTGGTGCCGGCGTATGCGCAAACATTGTTGCCGATGTAGGCGCCGGCCTGGTAGTCGGTAGAGGCGTTGATGGTGTAGTCGTCGCAAATTTTGGTGCTGGCGTAGGCGCAGACATTGCTGCGGACATAGGCGCCGGCCTGGGAGTCGTCAGTCGTCGCAAGCGTCGGTGTTGGCGTTGGTGCGGCGTAGGCACAGACATTGTTGTGAACGTAGGCGTCGGCCTGGGAGTCGTTGCAGGCGTCGGTGTTGTCATTGGTGCCGGCGTATGCGCAAACATTGTTGCCGATGTAGGCGCCGGCCTGGTAGTCGGTAGAGGCGTTGATGGTGTAGTCGTCGCAAATTTTGGTGCTGGCGTAGGCGCAGACATTGCTGCGGACATAGGCGCCGGCCATCGCGTGCTGGCGCGGCGGACTTGCTGCGGACATATGGGAGTCGCAGTCGTCGGGAGCGTCGGTGTTGCGTCGGTGTTGTCATTGGTGCCGGCGTATGCGCAAACATTGTTGCCGATGTAGGCGCCGGCCTGGTAGTCGGTAGAGGCGTTGATGGTGTAGTCGTCGCAAATTTTGGTGCTGGCGTAGGCGCAGACATTGCTGCGGACATAGGCGCCGGCCTGGGAGTCGTCAGTCGTCGCAAGCGTCGGTGTTGGCGTTGGTGCGGCGTAGGCACAGACATTGTTGTGAACGTAGGCGTCGGCCTGGGAGTCGTTGCAGGCGTCGGTGTTGTCATTGGTGCCGGCGTATGCGCAAACATTGTTGCCGATGTAGGCGCCGGCCTGGTAGTCGGTAGAGGCGTTGATGGTGTAGTCGTCGCAAATTTTGGTGCTGGCGTAGGCGCAGACATTGCTGCGGACATAGGTGCCGGCCTGGGAGTCGTCAGTCGTCGCAAGCGTCGGTTTTGGCGTTGGTGCGGCGTAGGCACAGACATTGTTGTGAACGTAGGCGTCGGCCTGGGAGTCGTTGCAGGCGTCGGTGTTGTCATTGGTGCCGGCGTATGCGCAAACATTGTTTCCGATGTAGGCGCCGGCCTGGTAGTCGGTAGAGGCGTTGATGGTGTAGTCGTCGCAAATTTTGGTGCTGGCGTAGGCGTCGGCCTGGGAGTCGTTGCAGGCGTCGGTGCTGACATTGCTGCCGGCGTATGCGCAAACATTGTTGCCGATGTAAGCGCCGGCCTGGTAGTCGGTGGAGGCGTTCGCTGGTGCTGGCGTTGGTGCCGGCGTGGGCGCATGCGTTGTTGCCGACGTAGGCGTTGGCCTGGGGGTCGTCGCAAGCGTGGGTGCTGGCATTGGTACCGGCGTATGCGCACACATTGTTGCCGATGTAGGCGTTGGCCTGGTAGTCGGTGGAGGCGTTCATGGTGTAAACGTCGCCAATGTTGGCTCTGACATTAGTGCCAGCGTACGTGCAAAGGTTCCTGCCGACATAATCGTCGCAGGCGTCGGTTTTGGCGTTAGTGCCGGCGTAACCGCAATTATTGTTGCCGATGTAAGCGGAATTGGATCGGCACTCGGGTGGTGAGCTGAAGTGGGACGTGGGTGGTGGATAAGTGGAGTCGGATAGGTAGGGGATAGGGTTGCTAGTGGTGGGAAAAAGTCAAGCAATAAAGGTGGACAAGCAGGCTGGGGTAAAAAAGCGAATGGCAAGGACCCAAACATAATCAATGTCCTATGCTTCTTCCCTCCCTCCTGCGACCCGCCGCTGGTGCTGTCAGGGGCGTAATTATCCGGAGATCGCTGCTCCTGCCCCCCTACTTGCCGCTCCCGGTGGTTGGCGCGCCTGGGCCGGCCCGAGGCCCGGCGGTTGATGCGCTTGGGCCGCCGCAGGGATCCTCGTCAGCGTGCTTAAGACCTCTGTCTCCGTCATGATCGCGAGGCGGGTTCGCACTTGCAATGTCTCTTTGCCTCCAACGGGGAATCGGGAGTGGACAGAACCCCCACCTTGACACGTCGATTAATGAATTGTTCGTTTTCGATTCTCGAGACGGCGACGCGGCCGTCATTTTCCAGGCTTACGCCCGCAAGGTTTGGGCCTGAGGTTGTTTTCATTAAACCACGTTTTGCTAAAGGGGGTTCTGTCCATCCCCGAGGGAAAGCCCGGATGACCTCGAGCCGGGCAGCCTCCTTTGGTGTTGCCGCCTAAGCTGGCGGCTGTGGCGGTAGCACGGGCTGCGCAGGGGGATGATGACGGGCTTGTCGTGAATACCCGGCACACATCATAATGTTTATCGTGATGTTGACCGCCCAGACGGTGCCCAGAAGTAGGCCCAAGAAGAGGGATACGGAAATGGGCGCGAAGCCGGGCGTGGACAAGTACTCCGGCTGCCCGCCATGGCAGACTGCCGTAGCGTGCACCGCCGGTAAATGGCAGTGTCCTGAGAGTTGCGACAGATGCGTGGTGCTGCCTCGGGTTGCGAATGCTGCTCATTGTCTTGCACCATGTGCCGTATAAAATCCCCAATCCCATAATGCAGAACCCGTTGCGCGCCAATCGACTTTGCCTAGCCTTTGGAATAACCATTCCGTTCCGTAGTCCGTCCAGTCGTCATAACCGTCCGCACCAGAGCGTCCGTGTATGAGGGCAAGAAAAAATATTGAAATATGCGGTGTAGGATGTTAAATGGGATGGTCGGTGAGAAGAAATAAGGCAGGAGGAATGGAGCCCTGGAGCCTTTGAGCTTTGTGGTCCAGTAGTCGTAAGAGGCGGGCGAAAGCTTGCTGTTCGAGAACGTCAGAAACATGAAATTACCATCTACGTTGCCATTTACCCAGAATTTAGATCGCGTTGCGGACGTTCTGGGGGGCGGGCTCCCGGCGGCAAATTCAACCCAAGACGGTCGTTCATTCCATCCGGTGGCATCGCATAATATTCCGGCATTCTTTGCTGCCACCAGGGATGGTGAGCCTAGTGGGTTCTTTGTTGTTGATGCCGATAGGTCGTGTAGTATGTTCGCACCAAGCCATGCTGTCTGTAATGGGGGGAGCTTAGGGATTAATGATAATAGTTTCGCTCTCTTACTAACCAATTTAGCTCTAAAAACTTGCACGTACTCTGCAGACGCGAATGGTGTACCTAAAATTTTCAGACCCCGTTCTTCTAACGCCACGTCGCATTTCCAAGCTCCTGGTGCCGCGGCTGCGAAATCCGCTGGGCATTGGGCATTGGTAGGACCCCATGCCGTGAGTTTTCCCATGTGTGGGTCGATATTGCATGTGTTAGCGAATGTTGTGCGTACCAGTTCCAATACTTATGCAGCGTGATTGGGTTCACATACCACGTATATGTCGTCCAAATACGCTATAATATCAAACCTTGCAGGTAGACGCACCCCGATATTTTCCAGAGCCATATTTAAACCAATGCAGAACAGACCCGGCATTAACGCGTCACCTTGTTCACCACCGTCGCCTTGGCGAATGGTATGAGAACGTCCTTTTGCATTCCACTATTGAAATATTAATTCTGCACCATACCACATTCGGACGAATGGCACTAAACCGTGCAGGGCTGGATCGTGCGGAAGATGTTCAAACATTCTAGCCCGTTTAATGTGGTCGAAGGCCCCCACACCGTCCACACTCAATATGATTTTCGTGGGGTGCACGTCCACTAAATACTGAAGAAACTGAATATCGGCGTCTGTCCCGCTACGGTCAGCGATGCCAGAGTTATAGGGCTGCATTGCTAAACGAAGAGCATCAATCCTCTTTATGCGGTCATCTTCCCTACGCATAGACACCAATGCTGGAAAATGTGCGTAATTGGTCCACGATCGATCGTGGCACCGTCCTTTTCGCTAGAATATCCGCCACCGCGCACAAACAGCCGAAAGAAGTGTAATCTTCTGAACATACTTTGAAATATTCGTACCTGCCTCCCCAGATGCCTCTCTTCGACGTACGCAATACATTTGCAAAGAGAGCCGTATCCAAGACAATTGGCGCACGCGGCTAAAATTCGGAGAATTCGGGAGGGGAAATCTTCAGCAGGATATTCTGGCCGTAGTTCAGGGTGTTGCAATTGCTGTAGCGTCGCATCCGTACCTGGAATGAGCCCTGCAGAAATGAGCTCCCTGGCCGCGTGGTTCAGTTCATTCGATGCCACTAGTGTTGTCGCTCGTTCAAGACGTTGCTCGTCAGACATAGCCGTACGTTCCGGTACCTCTCCCAGTGGTGGTTGTCGTGGAGGTTGGTTGTCTCGGTGGCCGGCGAGTGTATTGAGATACGCAGTCACGTATGTCTGGTGCTCTGTGCATACCCACTGCGATCGCAAAATATATTGTTTCCATCCGACGAGCCGCCGCAATTTGTTGTGCCACATTTTTCCGAAAACGTTATTGTAACCTGCCATTGGAGTAACTGTCTTCCATGTAAGGCTTGTTTGTTGTATCTTGTGCCGCCAACCATTTGCATAGTGATGATTTGTCAAAATGCCAACGTGATGCATGCCATTCCGCAGGTTGTGAAACGCTTCCCAAACACTTCCAACATTAACGAGATTGTGGAAAGTTGGGAATTCCGTGACGAAGATAACAACTAATCGTTCCAACCATGATACGATCGGAATGTCATGGGCATTTTCCGTCGCAGCCCAAAATATTCGTACAATGAATGCCGACCATTTATGCCTTGCCACATGATGCAGCATTGCGTTGTCGTCGGACCCTGTAGGAATACGCTGCAGTAGCCGAAATAGTTTACAAGCCGTTTGGACGGCATCGGGCGGTGGTCGAATTGGACTTGAGTCGAACTCTTCATCTTCTGGCGGTCGTGTTCCATCAGTGCCTGCTGGAGAACCTCTTTTGGTTCCTCCTCCTGTTGTGCGCATCCTTGAAATGATGATCCCGTCGTCGTCATCATCGTCGCCGAGGTCGCTCATTCCGCCCGCGTCGCAAGCCAGCATTCCTTCAGGTGCTGCCGTGGGGGAATCTTCAGGCAGAGGATTGCTAGTTGGTGGAGGGCAGCCTCTGATCGGACTTGGTGATCTCGGACGTCCAAGACCCAACCTATCCGAAGAACGCTCAAGTTGGGAAGGACCTCCTGAGATTGCGCCCTCGCCCCGGACTCATGAGATGTTGTCGATGTCCAGAACAGGCTGAGGCGGAGCTGCAGTCGGACTTTCGTTGCCATCGCAGTCTTCGAAAAACTCGTCAGAATGGGGTCGAATGGACATTCAGCGAAGCGTTTCCAGCGCCCGCTTGCCAAGCCACAACCTCAGAACATGCCCAAGCCGCGGAGCCCGGCACTGATCTATGTGAGCTGTGCGGCGGTGAGACCCGCACCTCACGGAGTGCCATCCGACGACAATGCGAGATTGACGACATCTTCGACTTGGCTACTGGCTGTGATCTATGTGACCCCACCATTTAAAAGTACTTCCTACAACACCTCAAATCCAACAACGCATTGGCGGTTGTCATGGCACCGTCGCGTCGCGCACCGGTCCGCGCAGCGGCCCAGCACGAGACCTGGCGGACCCACTACGAGGAAGATGCACTGCGCATCTCCTTCTGCGGACAGGTTGCGATGACGCAGGTAGGTAAAGGGATATCCAAAGGTCATGGGCCAAGGCCCAAGATGTCCAAGGCAGTGTTGATTTGGGGTCCCTGTGGAGCCTTTGGAGCCCGTGCGGCACGGTCCATAAGGGTGGAGACGGAGGTAAGGGGACGGACGGGGCGGGCTGGAGGTATTGGAGGGTGGGCGGGAGCGGCCAGAGGTATCGGGCAATCCCTTCGATGTCCTCTATCGCCGTCATCATCATCGCTTTCCCCATCGTCTTCCGTGTCACTCTTGCCGTCTACGTCGCATGCGAGAGGGCCATCTTTTGCAATTGGAGCCGGTATGTCCTCCAGGGGATTAAGCGCGGAAGTCGGCGGAGGTGGGTCCTTGAGCCTTGGTGATGGGGTGGGGACAAGACCCGGGGCGGCGGTGCCTTCGGGTTCAGCGTTACGGGGCGGGCGTGTGGGGGGAGATTGCGGGGGTGGTGGATCGTATTCAGCGTTGCCTGGCGACAAAGGTTCTGGCACAAGGGCAGACAAGTGAGGGGCAGGCATAGGAAAGGGATACGATGGACAAATGGGTAAAGATTTACTTTGGGACGGTCAGGAAGGTGGGGCAGACCGGAAGATACCGAAGTCGGTTGTCGTTGTTGTCGTAGTGGTTGACATGGACGCTGTTGTGTTTGTTGCCTGGGATCATGTGTTAATTTGCTTGGTCGGTGTGGTACCGGGTGTCGTGGATTAGGCAATCCAGCTTCTCGGTTCCCATGCTTATTTGTATGTGTATCATCTCGTGGTCCCGATCCCAAACGATGCAGCGCTCGGTCCAAGCCATTGGTGGGTCTTGGGTTGGAAGATTCGGCTATGCGCACCCCCCTGTACAGAGACAGTCAGTACAACAAAGTATGATAACATATGGAATATATGTTGTGCACACCATACTACAAAGCCACGGCAAATAATAGGATTGTATTGCACGGTTTTTTAAACCAACGTCGCAATCGTAATTGTTGTTGGTACCAACCGTAATCGAAACAATATCGAATCAATTTATTATTTTTGGGAATCGTCGTTGGAGCCGGCGGCGGATCCATAGGAGTGGGAATTTCCATATTCATTCGTCCAATGAGAGCAATCCTGTCATATCCGTAGTATTCTATTACTAATCGTTCCATTGTCGTACCCAGAGGTATCGTAATCGAACGCGTCGGAGTCATATTTATCAAATTTGCGGCAACGGTGGTATAGGTTCTGGCCGCGGTGCCGGCGCAAATGCGGGCGTTGGCGTTGGCGTCAATGTTGGCGCTGGTGCTGGTGTATGCGCTGGCGCTCATGCCGGCGATGCTAGTGTCGGCATTGGTGTTGGTGGTGGCTTCGATGCTGGCACTGGTGCTCGTGTAGGCGCTGGTGTGGATGGCGGCGTAGGCGCTGGCATTAGTGTTGTCGTCGGTGCTGGCGTCGATAATGGCGCAGGCTCTGGTGTTGGTGCCGGCGTGCGCGTGGGCATTGGCCGTGGCGTCGATATTGGCATTAGTGGTGGTGGTGTAGGTGCTAGTACTCATGCCCGCATTGCCACAACCAAATCTTCTTCGGGACTCATCGTGAAACCTTATACTATTGATGAAACCTCCAGTGGCACTATCATTGCATTTGTCTTGGGAGCCTTCGTGGGACCTCTCACGACGGAACGAAGAATGAGGGTGGTCAAAAACCAATATGGATGCCCATGTTTTATATAATTTATTCTCCGTACTTCCATACGCACCGAAGTTGGACAAAGTGGTCGTGTTGTAGCTGTCGCAATATCCGAACACGATGCTGCAATTAGAAATCACGGATAAGCATCAATAACGATGGGGTCGGAAATCTCAGCCGGAGTCGGAAGGAGCTCTGGGTCGGAACGTCAACGTCGAGGCCCCAAACGGGTCTTTCTTGAGAGCCCCTGTGGAGCCTCATGCTCACCGGTTTGCCCTTGGCCAACCTCCCACACGAACCTCCAGCGGGACTATTATCGCCTCTGTCTTAGGAGCCTTCGGATTCCGTTTCGGAGGAGGGGAAGGCGAGCAGAATGAGGGCAGTCAGAGACCAAGATAGGGGTCCATGCTTGATGACGTTTATTCCCCATGCCACCATACGTACGGAAATCGGACAAGGTGGTCGTGTTGTAGCCGGTGCAATGCACGAAGTCGTTGCCGGAGTTGGAGACCACGGATAAGCATTGGTAATGATGGGCCTGGAAATCTCAGCCAGAGTCGGAAGATGGAATGCGGGAGTCGGAAGTGTAACCGAACTCGGGATCCGAGCGTCAGCTCGGCTCTATGTTGGGAGCCATCGTGGAGCCTTACCCTACTAGGTTTGCCCTCCGAAATTCTGGCAGACCCCCCACACGAGCATCCAGTGAGACGTTCATCGCATCTGTCTTGGGAGCCTTCATGGGACCTCTTGTCAGACTTCGTCTCGGAAGAGGGCAGGGCGGGCAGAGGAATGAGGGCGGTCAGAAACCAAGATAGGAATCCATGTTTGATGATATGAATTCCCCGTACCGCCCTACGCACCGAAGTTGGACAAACTGGTCGCGGTGTAGCCGTCGTTATACTCGAAAGCGATGCCGGAATTAAGGGCAACGGATAAGTGGTCGGAGCCGGAGTTGGAGGGGGGACGGTTGCGTTGGTAGCCAGAGTCGGAAGATCGAATGCAAGAGTCGGAAGTGTAATCGGGTTGAGGATCGAAACGCCAATGTTGAGGCTTATTGCGGTATGTTTTGGGAGCCATCATGGGGCCTTCTGCTAATACATTTGCCCTGTTGGTGACAAACAAAACAATATCCGAAACGGAATTCCTACGCCGATTGGTTGGATTACCACCCACGGCCCCGACGCTCCATTCGCCGCGTGGGCTGGCAAAGGGAGGCGCTGGGCATTTGCCCATTGGTTTTCAACCGTATTGACCACCGACGCTAACGTCAGCGCCGACGCCACTGCCAATGATCAATGGATACATGGTGCGCCGTGGCTCTGCGACCAATGGTGGTATTATAACGGTGGACATTCAACCTGTGGGCGCGATCTGCGGCAAGACAAATACGGCGATAGTATCAACACTTACGACGGTGAACATCGAATTGGTACCCGAATTGGTACCGATGGCATCGCTGGTTATCCACCAATCCCACGTTATCCGGCATCGATTTGGGATACTCCTACAGCTACAACACGACCACCTTTGACTTCGATGTCTATGGCGGTACGGGGTATAAATATTCAAGCATTGACCCCCATCTTGGTTCCTTCCCGCCTTCATTCCTCCGCCCGCCCTTTCTGCCCCCGAGACGAAGTCCGTCCATCAGAGGTCCCACGAATGCTCTGTTGCCGAGGAGCGACGCAGACATCAATGGGCACCCAGTAGACTTCCTGGCAAGGCTCCGAGGGGCATACTGACAGCAGTGGCTGCGAAGGAGTGATCCGGACAATGGTCGACGACGACCCCGTGCCAGGCTGGTGCGGACCCTCCCAGCCCCCGGGGCGGTGCGCGGATCGCCCGCGAGGACATGGTATGGTTCGCGGCGATGCAGGTGCTGGGCTTTGGCAAGGTGCCGACCAGCGCGCCCCCCCGCTTCTGGCACCACCTGAGGCTGGGCCCCGGGTGGGCGGGTTCCTGCGCAAGTGGTTCATCCTTTGGCTGGTCACCGCGGATCCCCCGGCAGGTCCGGCCTTTCTGCTTCGCTTTACGCTTGCGACTGTGCCCCCGACCCTCCGTGTCGGATAAGTTGCTCGCGGTGAACGCCGGCGACGTCGACGACAGGGCCCCTGACTGCGGTCGTCGCCTTCGCGTTCAAGCTCCTGCACAAGTGGTTCATCCTTTGGCAGATTATCGCGGTCCTCCCTGCAGGCTGGGCCAGTTGACTCGACCAGTGCTTGCAGCTTCACGCCCCCGATCCTCAGTGTCGGACAAGGTTCAGATCCCCAGGAATCCTTAGGGAATGCTAGGGATCTGGCTCCGATCCGTAGGAATGCCTAGGGAATGTTCGGGATCTGGCTCAGATCCGTAGGAATGCCTAGGGTATGTTAGAGATCTGGTTTGATCCGTATCGAGATTTTGTCAGGGAGCCCTGGGAACCCTTGGACAAATTGTAAGGATCTGGTTCGAATTTTACCTAACAGCGAAGACTGATAGGTTTCTAGTAGTGTCTAAAAAGAGCTCACAGATCACTCCACAGGGGGGTCCGGGCAGGTGTTGGGAGTTGCCGGGCGGGCCTGTGCCGAGCTCGTTTTTCACCAACAGTCACACACTTCGTGCTCTTCGAGTTCCCAGAACTCCATTCCCAGGCTCATTCTGAATAACCGGATGCAACAGTCACACACTTCGTGCTCTTCGAGATCCCAGAACGCCATTCCCGGGCCACCTTTAGAATAACCGGATGCAACAGTCACACACTTCGTGCTCTTCGAGTTCCCAGAACGCCATTCCCGGGCCACATTCTGGAGGGCCGGAGCCAACAGTCACACACTTCGTGCTCTTCGAGTTCCCAGAACTCCATTCCCGGGCCACCCGGATTCCACTTCCGAGTTCCCAGAACTCCATTCCCGGGCCACATTTTGATGCCCGGAGCCAACTGTAGGCCACTTCGTGAAGAGTCCCGGAGCCAACTGTAGGCCACTTCGTGCTCTTCGAGTTCCCAGAACTCCATTCCCGGGCCACATTTTGAATGCCCGTAGCCAACTGTAGGCAACTTCGTGCTCTTCGACTTCCCAGAACTCCCATTCCTGGGCCACATTTTCAGCAGGGGCAAGAGCACGACGAGGAGGAGGACGAGCAAGACCAGGAGGACGAGGACGAGCAGGAGCAGGACGAGGAGCAGGAGGAGCAGGAGAAGAAGGACGAGCAGGAGGAGGAGGAGGACGAGCAGGAGGAGGAGGACGACCAGGAGGAGGAGGACGACCAGGAAGAGGAGGAGGAGGAGGAGGGGAGGGGGAGGAGTACCAGGAGGAGGAGGAGGAGGAGGAGGAGGAGGAGGAGGAGGAGGAGGAGGAGGAGGAGGAGGAGGAGGAGGAGGACGAGGACGAGGAGGAGGAGGAGGAGGAGGGGGGGGGAGAGTACCAGGAGGAGGAGAACGAGGACCACCAGGAGGAGGAGGAGGAGGAGGAGGAGGAGGAGGAGGAGGAGGAGAGAACACCAGGAGGAGGAGGACGAGCAAGACGAGGAGGACGAGAACGAGGACGACCAGGAAGAGGAGGAGGAGGAGGAGGAGGAGGAGGGGGAGGACTACCAGGAGGAGGAGGAGGAGGAGGAGGAGGAGGAGGAGGAGGAGGAGGAGGACGAGGAGGAGGAGGAGGAGGACGAGGAGGAGGAGGGGGGGGGAGAGCACCAGGAGGAGGAGAACGAGGACCACCAGGAGGAGGAGGAGGAGGAGGAGGAGGAGGAGGAGGAGGAGGAGGAGAGAGCACCAGGAGGAGGAGGACGAGCAAGACGAGGAGGACGAGAACGAGGACGAGCAGGAGGAAGAGGAGGAGGAGGAGGAGGAGGAGGAGGAGGAGGAGGAGCAGGAGAAAGAGGAGGAGGAGGAGGCAGGCTGAGGCTGAGGCTGTGACTGCGACTGCCGTTGCCGCTGCGACTGTCATCGCGAATGCGACTACGACTGCGAGAACAGCAGAATTCGACAACTGGATTTCCATCTGAATCTTAAAAGGAATGCTTTCAGATATGCTTCTACACATCGCTGTTGGGTTGCTTTGCCGGGATAATTCACCAAACAGCGAAGACTGATAGGTTTCTAATAGGCTAAAAAAAAAACAGCACATTACTCCACAGAGGGGGTCTGGGCAGCCGTTGGGGACGAGTTGGGGTTTGCCGGCGGGGATCGTTTTTCGCATACTGTCACACACTTCGTGCTCTTCGACCTCCCAGAACTCCATTCCCCGGCCACATTCTGAATGCCCGGAACCAACTGTAAGCCACTTCGTGCTCTTCGACTTCCCAGAACTCCATTCCCGGGCCACATTTTGAATGCCCGGAGCCAACTGTAAGCCACTTCGTGGTCTTCGAGTCCCCAGAACTCCATTCCCGGGCCACATTTTGGATGCCCGGAGCCAACTGTAGGCCACTTCGTGGTCTTCGAGTCCCCAGAACTCCATTCCCGGGCCACATTTTGGATGCCCGGAGCCAACTGTAGGCCACTTCGTGGTCTTCGAGTTCCCAGAACTGCATTCCCGGGCCAGATTTTGGATGCCCGGAGCCAACTGTAGGCCACTTCGTGGTCTTCGAGTTCCCAGAACTCCATTCCTGGGCATGAATTTGAATGCCCGGAGCCAAATGTAGGCCATTCCCGGGCCAGATTTTGGATGCCCGGAGCCAACTGTAGCCACTTCGTGGTCTTCGAGTTCCCAGAACTCCATTCCTGGGCATGAATTTGAATGCCCGGAGCCAACTGTAGGCCACTTCGTGTTCTTCGAGTTCCCAGAACTACATTCCCGGGCCACATTTTGAATGCTGAGGCAGGCTGAGGCTGAGGCTGAGGCAGGCTGATGAGGCTGAGGCAGGCTGAGGCTGAGGCTGATGATGCTGGGCAGGCTGAGGCTGACTGTCATCGCGAATGCGACTACGACTGCGAGAACAGCACAATTCTACAACTGGATTCTCATCTGAATCTTAAGGGGAATGCTTCCAGACATGCTCCTACACATCGCTGTTAGGTTGCTTTGCCGGGATAATTTTGGTTCCTATGGAGTGTTGGGGATCTGGCTCAGATCCCTAGGAATCGCTAGGGAATGCTAGGGATCTGGCTCAGATCCCCAGGAATGCAATGTTTTCTACACGCGCACCCAGAACCCGTGCTGACATGCACGCTCGGCGTCTGCGTGCGCTCGCTGCGTGCCGAATGCCAAAATTGCAGCTCGTTTCACCACTCGGTCCCAGGAAACCTAACTACACAATAATTTTGAATTGCGTGGCCATATGCACCCGCGCCAACAGGGTTGGATGCAAACGGTCCTGCGCAATGCCACGCTCCTTGAGGACGCTCGTCGTCTTTGCGATCGTAGCCCTGAGCAACTGCTTGTCAATCGCTTTCTTAAAAGCCATGAACAAACTGCCTGTCACAAGAGTCACCCACGCGTTGGTGATGATCTCTGACACCTTCTGGTAGTTCTGATCCCCCTCGATGCGCAATCCGTATTTCTCACCGTCGGACTTCCAGTGGGCCAGCGCCTTCCAAGAGGGAGGTGAAGGAGGGGGGGCCATGCAGCAGTATCTTAGGCTAACTGGTGCGCGGCTTTCCTTCTCACCTTCCTCCTCGAAACCCATCTGCGACCCACTGAACAACTTATGAAACAAACACAAAGATACGTCGGGCGTGAGCCCGCGCACGTTTGCACCAACATAATTGGGGGGGGCACGCAGCCGCCTTCTCGGCAGCGTCCACATTCTTCTTCAAGGGGCCGATGGTCTTGCTCATCTCCGTGGACAAGATCGTACTGTAGGCGTGGGCCGCCAAGTTTTTCCACGCGTGGAGGTTGGCTGGACCAGCGCTCAACCAGTCCGCGCCGTCGGGGAGGCCGTGCATGTAGGGCTCGATCTTCGCCGCTGTCGTCTGGGTCTCGGCCGATGCCACGTCGACGGCGTGCTGGCCCACCGTCTTCACCGCGCGCCTCGCGTCCTCCACGTACTGATGGATCTGCGCCTTCATGTGCTCGTGCAAGCTGATGTCCGAGTCGGCCTCGTCCTTGATGTAGGCGTCCAGCTTCTCCAAGAGGACGCGCAGGAGGGCAAGCTGCGGGTCCCCGAGATCCACCTGCTCCGCGATGGATGTGTTCGGCAGGAAGTCGTGCAAGTGGTGCGCTGCCTGCGTCGCGGCGTCCGCCATCTCCTTGCTCCCCTCGGGCACCGTCAAGATCTTCTTGATGAGGACGCAGGCGCACTCGCCGAGCTTCGCAGTCATCGTCGAATCCAACTCGTCCTCTGTCATCTTGTCCACGAGAAGGCGCAAGTCGTCGCGCAGGTTGACCGCGGTTGCCGTGATGGTCAACGGGGCTTGATGGCATCGCGGGCCATGCAGGCGTCGGCTTCGTCCATCTCCGGCTTCATCTTCAGAAGCTCGACGTCCGACGGCATGGCGTCGACCGCCTTGCCCAACAGCTGGATGAATGTGCTCTGCTGCGTCTGCGCCAATGACCCCGTCGACGTGGCTGAGGCGACGCTGGTCGACAAATCTTTCAGCGCGGCCTTCACCTCCTTGACGACGGGGGTCGCGAGCTCGTCGTCCAGGGAGCACGCGACTTTCGGGATGGTGCTCAACGCCGCGGTGGTCGCAGCAACCGCCCCGTTGAAGTCCGACAAGAGGGCGGACATGGATGCTGAAACCTGGGGGGCGAGCTCCATGACCATGACTTTGTTCTTCATCAGGGTCGTCCACGTCTTGTTGTACTCGGCGCACGCGCCGATGGCGATCACCACCCCCTCCAGCCCGCTGAAGATGTCCCCGCGGTTGGGGTCGAGGGAGAGGATGTCGCTGTAGAAGGCATCGATGTCGTCCGCCTTCCACGGGCTGGTCGGGTCGCAGATCTTGGCGACGCCGCCCACCATGGAGCCCAGCGCGCCCAAGAAGTGCGACGCGTCCTCGCAGAACTCCTCTGCGTCGGCCAGCAGATCGTCCATCAGCGAAGCCATCCAATAAGAAATCGCCACGAGCATATCCTTCTTCTTGTGGCCTCCCTCGACCAGTGCAGTGTGCACGCCGCTGATGAAACTCTGGTTGAACATGCGGATCTTCTCGGCCATCTCGAGGTCAATGAAGTGGAGCTTCGGCGAATCCGCAGTGAAGGTGAGGCCCGCTTCCTGAGGGGATGTGGGCCATGGCCACACCATCTCAAAGAAGAAGGTGACGTCGGTCATGGACTGGAGCTCGACTGTCATGCGTTCCTGGGGCATCTTCTTGCACATGTTCTTCTGGACGACTGGCGGGATATCGATGGACTGGCGCAGGCGCTCGAAGGCGTCCTTGACATCGCCAGCCGAGGCGCTGAAGATGTTGGTCTCGTGAAGCTTGTTCGCGAGATCGTTCTTCGTCATGTGCAGGGTGGGTCTGTTCCACTGGTCCTTATCCGTGTCCTTCAGCCTTTTCAACTCTCCAGCGGCGTGGTGCGCTTGGGCGCCCAACTTCCCAGCAGTGAGCACCTTCGACAACGGGAGCTTCGCAATCCACTGGTCCCCCTTGCCCACAGCGGGGCCCCCTGCATTGGGGGCCTGGCTCGCCGAATCGTCAGCATCGATGCTGCAGGTGTTCACCGCCGCTGCCTGGAGTCGGCCGGTGGCCGACAGGGCGGATGGAACCCCGCTCACAGCGCTCCTCGCAGCACGTCGCTCCGCCATGATGTTGATCGTCGTCGCCGACAAGGTGCCCTTGCTGTAGAGCATGGGCGTGTGCGGAGAGTCAGTCTCGCCATCTCCCGCCCCCCCCGTTGGCGTGGGCTCGACGCCGCCAGAGAGGACCGAGCACGCTCCTGACATGGTCATCGGCGGCGACATGGAGGGCACCACGCCTGACGGCAACCCCCCGCCGCGGAGACGCCGCATCCCCATCGAGTTGGCCATCTCCTCCGTGAGGGCCAGGCCGGCGCCCTCGTGGGTCTTGAGGTTCGCGAGCAAGGTTAACGGGCCACTCGAGTGAGTCTGCTCGCCCATGCTCCATTCGAACGTCCGCGTGCCCTGGAAGGCGAAGATGTGGTTCTCCTGCTTCATGTGCACACAGCTCTTCTCGCTAACGACGCCCATGCTGATGCTCAGCGTTCGCAGGAAGGACCACTCGATCGTCCGCATGAAGAGCCATGCCTCCTCGACGTCTAGGCTGTCCTCCGAGTGCAACATCATCGAGGGGATCGATTTCGCGTTCTTCTTGGTGGGCTTGAAGCCGCAATATTTGTTCAGCTCTGACCTCGACATGATGAGGGCCTTCCGCTTCACTTTCATGGAGAAGACCTCGCGCTTGCCCACCTCCTCGGGGAAGAACGGCCTCTTACCCTGCTTCTTTCTCTGCATCTTCCCCTCGATGAAATCCTTCTTGCATACTTCGTCGCTCATGCTCGCGACGACGTCGGTGATCGTCATGAAGCTCAGGCTGTGGATGTAGACGTCGTCGCAACTGCGGCGCGCGAAGACGGCTTCGTCCTCGTGGGCGCGCTTGGCCAGGTCGTCGCACGCCTCGCGGCGGCAAACAATTGCTGTTAAGCAACAACTTGCTTCTCGGATCCTCGACCTCCCCCTCCGCGCCCCGCGCGCGCTCCGCCTCCCCTCCTCCGCCACTCTGCGAGCGACGGGGGGGTGGGGGGTGGGCGCGAGGGGACGAGGGGGTAGGGGGCAGGGAGAGGGGGGGAGGGTCGGGAGCATAAGAGGATAGAGGATGGGAGGAATGAAGGATGGAGGGAGGAGGGGAAGGAGCAGGGAGCAGAAAGCAGGGACGGGGGGTTGTTGCTGTGTTGGTGTGATTGTTGTTGATGTTGTTGTTGCTATTGGTTCGATTGTTGTTGTTGTTGCTGCTGCTATTGCTATTACTAGTGGTGTTGCTGTTGTTGTGTTGTTGTTGCTAGTGGTTCGGTTTTCAGCTGGACCCTCGGGGCCTCAAATTTATAGCGCGGGCACCATTTTCAAACTTAAAGCCCAGGCCGACTCCGAGCTTGCCCCGAGAAGGGCCCCGATTTCGAGCAGCCAGATGCTTGTCTGCAGGACCCCTTGCTCTAATGTAAGCATGAAACGGATGTAGCGGTGCCCAGACGGTCGGTCCAGGGCCTTCTCGGTGCCTTCTTTGCGACCCCCCTAGGGCGTAATTTGAACCCATCCGAAGCATGTGTGTGTGTTTCGGCATTGCCCAATCCTGGGCCCTCTCGGCAAGCTTCTCGGGGCTCCGAGAGGGCCCCGCGAGGGGTCCAGGATGGCGTTGATGCCAGGAACCCAAACACAGATGTTAGTGTTTGGCCCTCCGCGTCTGGATCACCCTCTGGGGCCTCTGGGTGCCCTTTCTGAACCCTCTCAGGGCCCTCCCAAGGGCCTAGGAGGTGCCCAACATGGGCACGATGCGGCTCCAAGGGGCCCAAGAGGGCCCCAAAGGCTCCCCACGAGGGTCCAACGTCGGGGGAAATGGCCCTCTTCGCGACCCCTCTCGGCGCCCTCTCGGGGCACTCTTCGGGCACTCTATGGGCACGCGGGGGTCCTCAGAGTCTCCCCCCTGGCACTTCTTGGGCAGCTGAAGGCCTGGAGAGCCCCCCCCCCCCCCCCCCCCCCCCCCCCCCCCGAAACTTTTGTCGAGACTTTTCGGGGAGCTGTGTTATCATTTGTTTTTTTTTCGCAGTGCGCTGTTTAGCTACTCTTTTTTGGAACTGTTTGGAGACTGTGTTGACACTCTTGGGAAGAGGGCGGCGGGTGCCCAAATCGCTCCTGAGACTCTGTCAAAACACTATTTCGAAACTTGTGTTGATACTTTTTGGGTACTTTTTGGGAGGGTTCGGCGCGGGAGACTGTTTCGAAACCTTTTCGATACTTTTTTGTTACCTTTTCTGCGCTTTTTGAGCGGCTCCCCAACACCCCCAAACAGTCCCAACATAGTCTCAACGCAGTCTCAACACAGTCTCAAACCAGTCTCCTGGCCAAAAACGGCACCAACAAGTCCCAAACCAGTCTCAAACATTATCAACAGCCACCTCGCGGCCGCCCCACCCCCTCCCCCCCCCTCCCCCCGCGCCAGACCCCCAGGGCGCGCAAAAAAAAAGTCTCAGACAGGGTCTCGAACACGTCTCGAAACAGTCTCCATCCGAACCCTTCGAACAGCTGCCCCCGAGAGGGCACCGACAAAGGGTCTCGCAGTCCAGCGGGGTCCCAGGAGGAGTCTCAAGAAGAGTCTCGGTGCCAAAAGGGCCCCCCAGGGGAGTCCCGAAAATGTCTGAGGGCACAGAAGGCCCCCCCCCCTGGGGGGACCTCCAGGAGCACCCCGTGGCGCCCCAGCCACGCCGACTGGCCGAAGGGCCGTCGTCGTCGCCGTCGTCGCCGCTGTCACCCTCATCGCACTCGCTGTCGTCGCCGCCGTCGCCGCAGCCGCCGCCGCAGTGCACAGGGGGGCCCTCGTCGCCCCAAAGGGCGCTCCAAGATGCGCCAGCACGGCAATGATGACTGCACTTGCCGCAGGACGGAGTCGGAGATGCATGAGCTCGCGGGCCAGACATGGCGAAGCTGAGGAGAGGGGCGGCGGCGAAAGCCAAGAGAGGGCGCCAGACGGGGGGATGGGGGTGACAAATCACATCGAACCGTTGCCCAGCCACTTGCCAAGCCCAGGCTGTCAGGCACGGGGCGCGTCGCCACGCCAAACCTCGGGTAGATCCGTTCAGCGATGGGGGAAGTGCAAGTGCTGCAAGCTTTGACAATGAGTTTGCGCGGCGCCAAGGTTAAGGCGAGAGCGTGATTTGAACGCCACTCGCCCTCCATCAGCGTAGCTGATGCAAGTTGTAGACGAGCTCAGGCGAGAGCCGCAACTTGAAAACCGCCCGCCTTCCATCCGCGTCTGCTGCGGATGTTTAAGATGAGCGTGCGCGGCGCTAAGACGAGAGCCCCCGCCTCAACGTCGACCCCTGCCCCCCTCGCCCATCGGCGCCCCAGCCGCCCTTCTTGCACGACAACCTCTAATGGAAGCGAGGGCCTCACCCCCTCCTCATTTCGGTTGTCCCTGCTCTTCCCCCTCATCACCGCTCCCTGGCATCCTGCTCTCTCCATCTCCCCCCCCCCCCCCCCCTCCCCCCCCCCCCCCTCCCCCGCCACCCGCACCCCGCCCCTTAATCGTTTTTTTTTTTTTTTTTTTTTTTTTTTTTTTTTTTTTTTTTTTTTTTTTTTTTTTTTTTTTTTTTTTTTTTTTTTTTTTTTTTTTTTTTTTTCCGCTCATCGGCAAGGCGCCATCTCTCTGGCTCCTCGGGCTCTCCAGGGCGCTGCGGGCGCTCCTTCGACATGAGATCCAAACCACCTGGCAGGCCGCGAAGGAGCTCCCGAGCACGCCGCCTCATGTACGGACGCAGCGTCAGGAGTGCGAATTTGTTTTTGCGCGACGGCTTGTCGCCACAAGCCTCCCCAAGGTCCAGAACCCACCATGCTAACGAGCCAAGTGGGCGGCCCTGCGCCGCCGAATTCTCAAGATCGCTGCCGTGCGCTGCTGCGCTCATTGTGCAGCGGCCAGGGCCACGATGGCACCTGGCCTCGAAACACCTGCCTTTCCTGTAATACAAAATCGTACCTTTTCCTGAGACGTTGACAGCATGCTGCACAGGCTCGCGGCTCGCCCGCGACCCCACCGCTGAGCGGGAGGCCCGAGAGACAAGAGGCGGGGGCGGAGGCAACGGAAAACATGCGGGGGCATAGGGGCCTCGGGCGGCAGCGGGGCCTCGCCGCCGCCGTCGTCGCCCTCGCCCTCGCTGAACAACTCGTCGACGTCCATGCCGACCTCGTCCTATGCGGATCGGGGGGCAGGAGGGCGATGCAACCCCAGCCCTCCCACCCCGCCCCAGACCCACAGAGGGAGCCTGCCGAGGCGGCCCGACACGGCTCCAAGATGACCCCCAAGAGACCTACAAATGTTCCTCGTGTTGCTTCCGCCTCTTGATATCATCTTCCTCCTCCGTAATGTGCAACTGTTCATCTTACCAGGGATTGCTTCGTATCCTGCCTGCCTTCCACCGCCCCCTCCCTAACCCCCTGTCGTCCAACCTCCTCGTCACCTCCCGCTCCTGGGGACGTATAGGGCCGTTTCGGTGGCGTGTCGGAACCTACCGGGGCTTGTTTGTGATGTGTTAGAGCCGTTTTTTGTTTTACGTGTTGCTTGATTACTGTGCTTTTGTTTGAAGCGTTGCTGTTTTACAATTTCCACACCGTTGACCTAACTAGCTAATGTGTTAAGTGTAGAGGCCTCCCCACCTTAGGATTAGGCGATGCTTGCGGGAACTTACATTCAAGTATGCCGTCCTCGCCACCAGCGCGGACGTCGTCTGCGCCGCCGTGGTCGTCGCCGCCCACGGGCCCGTCGTCCAGGGGGAGGGGGTCCTCCAGGTCCTCCTCCTGGTCCGACGCGATGCTCCCGTGGTCGCAGTCGTCGCCGTCGTCCGCGGCGGCGGGCCGCGCAGCTGTGGCCCGCCTCGTCGCCTTCCCTGGCTGCCGCAGCTCGGACTCGGGGCCCATGGAGACCACGACGACGTCGGCAGGGCGAAAACGGGCGACAGCACGACCACTTTCGTCGATGACCCAAAAGCTGATCGACCAATCGGCCGAGAGGTCCAAGCTACTGAACGCCTCCCAATCAACCAAAGACTCTGTGGCATCTTTCGTGGGGGGCGGAACTATAGCAATGACGGAATCCTCCTTCTCCTCTCACCCCATCCCCCATCATCCTCCCCCCATCGATCCCTATGACCCCTTTTCCGACTAGCCTCCTTGTCTCGTCACGCCCTCCTCTTCTCCCTCGCCCCCTGTGCCTGCGCCTGCGTGCCTGCGTGCGTGCGCATGCGTGCGTATCTGCCCGTATTTGCGCGCGCCTACGAATATGCGCACGCGTGCGTGCGCGCGCGTGCGTGCCAGCGCGCATGCGTGCACGCGCGCGTTCGTGGTGGGATGAACGTGTTTCCGTTCCGCTAACGGCTCCTCCAGCAATACCTCCACCTGGCCGCCGACGGCCTCCTGCTCGACGAAGGCGAGCGGCCTGAAGTTGGAGCGGTAGGGGCTGAACTCGTGGGATCCGATGTGCCACTGCACGTAGGCGTCCACGCCGTCGGGGCCGTCGCCAGAGAGGCCAGCTGCCACAACGCCCCAGCCATCGACGACAGCCGCCTTGATGCCGTGCAATCGCACGACCAAGCTGGAATCGTCCAAGAGCTTCCGCTCGGGTGACCCCTTGGTGCAGAGGCCCTTCAGCTCGGAGTAGAAGCGCCTGCGGAACTTCTTGATGACATCGGCCTCAGTGCAACAGATGCACATGCCGATCTGAGCACAAGTGTATTTCTTCTTCTGGACGGGCACGTCTACGGGGGCACAGTCGTCGTGTATGATTGCCCTGTGCCTCTCCATCAAGTCTGATGCGAGACAAGCTTTCATGTTGCTGCCGTGCCCTGGCATCCACAGCGAGCGAGCGATCGAATCTGTCGACGTAGTAGGGTGCTTGAACTCCAGCATCTGGCCGATGTGCGAGGGCATATGAGAAAGCATAACCTGGAAAGCAGCCACGCCCTTGAAACTGTTGCACATGGATGCCCACTGGGCAGCGCCCGTAGTCGACTCCCAAGCCTCCATCGCGTCGGCCATCTTTCGCTCCTCGGTCTTGGCCACGCGGCGCAAGCTCACCATGTGCGACTGGGCAACCCGCATCATCGAGTCCATGTTCACGGTGGCGTTGGGATCTGCCGATGCTCGCCGCATTGCCAAATCAGTCATCCCCCCGCGGCTGGTCGGCACGACAGCCTCCGCGACGAGCTGCTGCTCAGACACCTCCCGCCGCCTCTTGGCCTGGGCGCGAGCAAGGTCGCGGGGCCGAAGGCCGAAGGCGCTGCCAGGTGCACCCGCAGCACGGGAATTCCCATTGGCCGCGGCTGCGACGGCAGCCAGCCTCGCCACCTCTGCTCTGGGCAAAGCGCGGTGCGCAGCGCTCAAGGCGGCGATGCACTGGCGGCCAGTCTGACCAAGGGATTGCTCCCTCAGGAAAGCATGCCAAGAATACACCGTGCCCCTGACAGTGGTGGTAGCATCCTCGCCCTCTGGCGGCCCGCCAGGGCCCCCCTGCGTCATCGCCGCCACCTGCTGGCGCGCCCCCCTCACCGACTGCTCGACATGCCCTGCCTGATAAACGAGCTTGGGCAACCGCCCATTCGGCCGACGACTCCGCGAACGTTGCCGAGTGGATCTGCACTCCCCTGGCCATCAGCCGCCTGCGGATCGAGGCGTGGCGGGGCTCGATAGCTTTGATGTCCATGCCGATCATGGCGGCAAGCAGGTTCAACTCTGCGATCGCCGCTGGGTTCGACAAGCCTCCGTCCGCGCCCTTGTGTCGCAGCACAAAGTCCTTCGTCCAACTGTCCATGCGGCAATCCTGGAGGTCACTCACCTCCTGCGCAACGGCTGGGTCCACGATCATGGCGAAGATGCGAGTCGGAAGCAAGCTATGTCGATGCGTGAACGCCTCCCGAACCTGGCGCTCAGACCTCGAAAGAAGCTTGAACGCGAGGGCGCGCGCCTTCTGAGTCATCGCCGACGGCTGCACGAGGTCCTTCCACAGCGCGTGCTCGCGAAACAGAGGGTCCCACGCAGCCTTGAAGACGCGCGCAGGGGTGCCAAGCGCAGCCTCCACGATCGGCCACGTCCTGCTCGTCGAACTGGCTGCGCCCGTGGACTCAGCCTGGACAACCATGCCCCTCTGCTTGATCTCCCAGTGCTTGCCGCCGACCTCGAGGTGCCAATCCATCGTCCGACGTAAAGGCTCCAGCACCTGCCGAATGATCACCACTCTGTCAAGCGGCGACGTGTCCATTCAATCTCCAGCGGTGCTGCGATGGTACTCATTCTCCAGCCGCTTTGCATTGAAATCCCCATGGCCCTGCCCATCGCCGCCGCTGGCAGCCGCAGCCTCTGCGGCGCCGCCCTCGCCGCCATCGGCGGCGCCAGGCCCAGCGGCAGCAGCTGGCAGAGCCCCGCCATCGCCCAGCCGAGGTCTCTTCTTGGAGCCCCGAGCCATCTCTTCCGCCCATATAGCCCAGACAACAGAGCCCAAGCCGTGAATGCCATCAAGTAGGATGAACTCGTCCATGGCAACGTCGGACCCCGTCCACCTGCTCCTCGGCCACCGGGTGAATCGAGCTCCCAAGAGGGCGACCTCCAAGGCCTCCGACACCGACTTCTTGATCTCGCTCGCGTCTATGTCGATGCCCTCGGGAATCCATATGTCGACGTGCTCTCGGTCCCTCCAGTCCCCGTTCGGCAAATGGTGCAAAGCTGTCTTCTTCTCGATCAGTCGACTCCCCCTTGCGAGCGAAAGGCGCAGCAAGTGCCGCTTGCACGGGGCGGCCTCTGGAGGGGGCCTCCCCCTGCAGATGCGAGCCCGCTGTTGAACCACAGCACGGAATATCCGACAGAAAGAAGAGAAGCCCGATCCCTCGTTGACGGCAAGTGCGAAATTGATCTGGCCAGAAACGTCGGAGCTCGTCAGGTCGAAGGTGTGCGCGAATACGTTCGCGAGGCAATGTATGGAGCATGTGCAACCAATCTTGCCCCGGCCGTCGCTCGTCGGTCAACCCCGACCTGCGCCTCGCAGCAGGCGTTCGGGCCAGCGCCGTCCAGGACTGACACGCGCGTCTTGCACGCAAAGTCCTTAGCAGCCCGTCCAACAGCAGTGGTGCGACGTTGGTCCGCCTCTCGAAGACACTCCCCAGTGTTCCGATCCAGCCACTGGAGCGGAGCAATGGACGCACCGACGATGCCGACGTACTCGCCCGCGCTGGTCCTCAGAAGGTACCCGAACCCCGACGAGCTCTGCAGCAGCTTGATGACAGTTCTCTCTAACTTCGGCTTCCCCCGCTGTCGAGATCGATCCATGTGGTACACGGCCGCCTGCTGCTGATCGGAAGGGCCCACTGCACCACGACCACGTGATAGGAAAGAATCGTTCACTGAACGCTTCATCGGGGTCTCGTCGTACGTGACCGCCTCGACGTAGTGGAGTAAGTTCTCCTTGGTGACCGTATTTGCCACATAGCTCTCCAGCGCAAGCTTCTGGTCCCGCTCGAAATGTACGATGGTGCTGGCCAGGGCGATCACGTGCTCGGTGTAGCTCCCAGGGGTCACGCCGACTGAATCCTGGATAGATGCCTTGGACGTAGTTCTGCCAGCCAGCTCGGACGACGAATCCATCAACATGCGGTTGAGCTTCGCTGGCGCGTCTTGGTCTGATATTCTCTGGCGCTCGATCGTGAGCGCTGCCATTCGAACGTACGGGAGCAGCGGCCACTGATCTGTCGAGCCTCTGCCCGTGCATTGGACTATGTGTCTGGGCACGGTGGACAGCTTCACCGTGGACTCCGACAGGGGCAACGCCAGGGCGTTGGTGCGGCCCGCGACCGACCTCGCGGCTGCCCGACTGGGCCTGCGGGGCGGGGGGCGCGGCCATCTGGCCGCGGCGCCCGCGGGGCCGCGGGGCTTCGGGTGAGGCTCACCCGCAACCTCGGCGAGCACATCGCCCCAGCCGTCCGCCATCGCGGTCTTGCCGCACAAAAAAAAAACACACACAACGTGCCAAAGCCTTGCCGAGATCACATGTACGATCCAAAACGGCAGCGCGTGGTGATGATGATGGCGGCGATGCTGCTGCCGTTGGCGACGGGGGGGGGGGGGGGGGGGGGGGGGGGGGGGGGGGGTCCTGAATCCCTTGGGAAGGGGAGGTGTACGTGGGGGGGGGGGGGGGGGGGGGGGGGGGGGGGGGGGGGTGGGGGGGGGCAAGGGGCGCTTTTGCACCCGCCATCACAACCCTTCCTTTCTGTCATGTGTCATGCGCCCCCCCCCCCGCTCACCCCCGCCCAGCCCCCGACCATATTTTGTCTCCCCCCTCGCTCATTACCCAACCCCCTATTCAAAACAGAGCAAGGCGGACGTCGAGTCGGCGCGTGTCCTGCCCAAAGGGCACGGGGGGAGCCTGAAAGGGCCTAGGTTGAACCATGCGGAAGCTCGCGTCGCACCTGTGGGGAAAAGGGCTGAACCCCCGCCAAACTACACATCGCACTCAGCGCGCGCTCAGGTTCTTGGGGGGCGATGCGCTGCGGGCCCGAGGCAGACCCAACAAAACGTTAGAACTATTATGTCTTCAGCATTATCGAATTGATACGAGCGAGCATTGTTTTTGATATTTGTTTAACTGTTTTGGGGCTGCGTCGGAAACGTAGGAAACAACTGTTTTGAAACTCCCTGGGAGATGTTGCGGGGAGTTATCATTTTCCCAGCTGGAGGAGGCCGCGCATATCATAAAGCCAGCAGAAGCCTACTAGGTTCTCAAGGCCCACGCACATCGTTTGGTTGCGGGGCGGGCGCCTGGGGATATTTCTCCATGGGCCCTCCATCGGTTCGCGGTGCTCCAGGAGGGCCGCCAGCGGGCCGCCCCTCATGGTGCACCTGGAGTCCACGACTCTCGGGGCCAAGAGAGGGGGGTCAGGGTCGCGTGATATCCCGCGCCTAGTTGGAGGGGGGGGGGGGCCTCAGGTGGGCCGCGTTCTCTCCGCGCCTAGGCCCCGCCGCCCTTTCTCCCGAGTTGTGCGACCTTGCGTCGGGCGGGCGATCGGGATCCTTCGACCGTGAGCGCTTGATCCGTTGCTGATCTCGTCGGCGCCCCCCCGCCCGTGGGACGCTTCGCTGTCGGAGGTGCTGACTCCGAGGTCGCGTTCCCTCGGGAGCCACTCCCGGGCGGTGTCCCCCCCGCGTTCGCCGTCCACCCCGTGCTCCGTCGGGTCCCGTTGCTGCCAATCACCATCCGCGCCGATTCCGATTGGGTCGAAAGGCACCGCGGGGGATATTTCCACGTCTTCTGCCGCGCCAGACCTAGGTAGTGGGGTCGGGAAGGCTGCGAAGGGACACGGTGAGAGGCGGGGGGGGTGTCAGGTGGGGGCATGTCTCCGTCCCCGCTGGGCAGATCCAGCGAATTGCTGGGTGGTGCATCTTGTGGGTCACCTCGGGCGGCGCTTGCCTCTTCCGCGGGGTCGGGGGGGTTCATCGCTTGTGGGGTCACTTATTCGGTGCCCCTCCCTGCCCGTGGTTCTTCTTGGCAATCCTGTGCTGCTGAAGCCGCCCCATCGGAGCATGTCTGGGGGGACTTGTGTCTGCGCTGGGCGGTCTAGGTCATTTCTGATTGCTCTCTCTGCCGCCACTTGCAGAGGATCTGCAGTCGCCGCTGGGGGGATCTATTAGTCTGGACACTTGGCGGGGGGGCTGTGGTGCCTTCTTCGATGGGTTCGGCTCGACTTTCGTCTGGCAAACCTCCATTGCCCATCTGCCAATGTCCGTTTCATTCCTCGGTCTTTCATTCGGTATGGGGACGCTGCCCTGAGTCGCCGCAACCGAGGGACCGACGACAGGATGGGGGGCGCGTCCACGCACAGTTGGGCGATCGTCCTGTGCTGTGGGAGGAGGGGGAGGGGCGGAGGAGGAGACGCAGCCGATAGCCGCAAAATCTGGTGAATTAAAGGGGGGGGAGGGAGGATTGGCCCTGTGCGTCCGAGCTGAGCGGTCTAGGACATCACTGACTGATCTCTCTGCCGCATCCTGCCGAAGGTCTGTAGTCGCCGCTGGGGGGGATCTGTCCACCTGCGCACTTGGCGGGGGGGCTGTGCTGCCTCCTTCGCTGGGTTCAGCTGGATTTTCGTCGGGCAAACCTTCCATTGCTGTCTCGCAGTTCCGAGCTAGGGCTTCATTCTCTGCTTCGGGGGCCAGGTTGGAGCCCTCTGCTCGGTGCGCGCGGGACCTGCTCACCTCCTTGCGCGGGGAGGGGGGAGGTGTGGGGGGAATTGGGATCTGAGCTGCATCCATCGCAACATCAGGGAGCGCTCCTTACCCCAGTGGTTGTGTCTCTTCCTCTGCCGGGCAGGGGGAAGATGCAACCGGAGCTGGCATCGGTTCTGTGTCAGGCGCGCCTGAGTGTGGGGGGTGCTCCCTGCGGGGGTTTGGAGGATCGATCGATCGCAATGGCTGGGCTCCCATGCCATGCGGTGCGCAATCCCTATCCTCGTTCCCTCCGTCCGGTGGATCGAGCATCGCATGGGCCGCGGGCGTCGCCAGCGTCCCGGGGGAATCGCGAGCGAGGTGTAGTGAAGCGTGCGGCCCGGGGCAGGGGGGCGGCGCGGCGTCCGGGCGCTCCCTTGAGCGCGGGAGACTGGCCTGAGGGGACCAGGCCCGCAGACGGCTTGAGCCCACGTCCGTCTCTTGATTTCCTTCGAGAGCCTCATTATCGGCCTCAGGGGGCTGGGTGGGACCTGCTACTGGTGCCTCGCAGTGACGGATTGACCCCCTGCGGGGGGAGGAGGGTGGCGTGAACGGGACTGGGATCAGGACGGGGTCCATGGTGGCGTCAGGACGGTCCTCGCTCCCCACTATATCGCTGCCGTCCTCCGCAGGGCAGGGGGCCATCGTGGGCGCAGCTCGCGTCGGCCCTGTGCCTGTCCCGACTGCAGGAGGGGGCTGCTGTCTGGGGGGGGTCTGCATTTGATCTGAATCTGGGGGGGGGGCCGATCGGAGCCAGTGACTGGGCTCCCGCGCCTTCGCCCCCATCGTTAGGCCGGCCCTCCATGAGGCTGCGGCACAAATCAGCTCTGAGGCGCGGGCCACTGAACCCGTCAGCGCTGGCGGCGAGTCTGCAGCTATAGCCGGCGCGCCCAGGAGGCAAAGGGGAGGGTCCAAAGGCGGGGGCCCGCGGCGCGGCGTCCGGGCGCCCCCTTGAACAGCGGGGGACTGCCCGGGAGGGGGCAGGCCCGCCAGACGGCCTTTAGCCAGCGGGGCTACGGAAACTGGTGGGGATACGCGAAGCGTCTAGAATTTTGTTGATAAGCCCCCTGCTTGCCAGGCATCGGGGCTACTACAGTCAGGCCCCTGCCAGAAGGAACGCTAAATAAGGAACGAAACCATTTTTTCCATAGTCAAATGATAGATATGTAAGGAACGGCCGAACCCCTTTTTGGAAGCGTTCCCTCATCGTTGGCTCTCGTTTTGACAGAGACTCCCCGTTCTGCCGAGACCTAAGGAACGGGTGCCCGCGGCACGCAACAGGAGAAACAAAACAAACGCCACTGGTGAGCGCCGCGCAAGGATCGGCTGGGCTCTTGTTCATATAAAAAACTGGACGCACGAGTGGGGAGAGAGAGAGAGAGAGAGAGACCCGACGGCCCCCCTGCCAACTTTGGACCTGCATCGATCGCAAGGAACCGAGGGGCTCGCGTGCGCTCGCCGCGGTTGTCGACAAAAAGTAACCCCTCCAGCCCATCCAGAAACGATGCCCAGAGGAATTGCCTCGATCAGGGAAGTGGGCAGCACGCAGAGGAAGGGTCCCCCAGTGGAGACCTCTTGGAGCGTCTTGGGGGCCTCTTGGCGGTCCCGGGCGCCTCTTAGAACTTCCTGGGTGCCTCGGAGAGCTTCTTGGGGCCTCTTGGGGGTCTCTTCGGAGCCTCTTGGAGGCCTCTTCGGCGCCTGTTGGGGCCTCCTGGGGCCTCCTGGGCGCCTCTTGGGGCCCTCTTTCTTGGAGCGCTCTTGGGAGCATTGGGAGCGCTCTTGGAGCCCTCTTGGACCATCTTGGAGCTATCTTGACGCCTCGGCGAGAAAGCCAAAAACATTGATTTTCCTAAGAAGGTTTTGGAAGGATTTTGGCCTCTTCGGGGTCTCCTGGGAGAGCTAGCTATTTGGCCACTTGGAGCCGTCTTGGAGCGGCCTTGGGGCCTCTTGGAGCATCGTGGGAGCTATCTTGAGGCATCTTGGGATATCTTGAGCCATCTTGGAGGTCATCTTGGGCTCTCCCAGGCGCTCTTAGAGTCATCTGTGCCCGCCCCCAGGAGGCCCGAATGTGGCCGAAACCTTCGTACAATCAATGATTTGGGCATTGTCGTCGAGGCCTCTTGGAGCGTCTTGGGTGCCTCTGGGGAGCCTCTTGGGGGCATCCTGGGGGCCTCTTGGGAGCCTCTTGGGGCCTCCTGGCCACCTCTTGGGGCCCTCTTGGGGCACCCTTAAAAGTGTTGGGAGCGCTCGTGGGGCCATCTAGGAGGAGATCGATCAAAGACGGGTGGTTTCTGAATTAGCGTCGCCCCCCCAAGAAGCCAAAATGGGGCCAAAACCATAGTATTGTACTTTTGCGCAGTCCCCCGAATCAATTACTTATTGCGCGCACTTCCACCGTGTGACGTCATGCCTCTTACGACAGACCATGACGATGTCATTCTCAACGTATTCCGCCGGATCTTCACGATACCAACAGAAGCAGATTGGGACAGCAAATTGTATGGGGTTTCCTACGCCACGTGGATTGCTCAAGCGAGATGGTCATTTCGGCTGGCAGGGATGGGCTTCCGGGGCTCGGGGCGCACGTCCCATGCAGCGTATTGGCTAGCTGGGCCGACAAATTACCGGAGATGATCGCCAAATTCCCCGCACTGGGACGCAGCGCGCCGCTCTACTTACATGTAGTTCAAACCACTCCAGACCTAGTTCCTAGTGCTGCACCACGATGTCTCATTGCAGCCGAACTGGGAGGCAGATGCTGCGATGAGGCTGGTTGGACTGAGCGCCCTACGTTGACCAACACTGCCGCTGTACAACGACCTCCGACTCTGGACCCAACTCGTATCAATTTAAAGGAATGGCAACATGAGTGGCAATATCATGGTTCATACCATCTGGAAAAAACGGCCCAATAATACGGCATCTGTTGGCAAAGCACGCGTGTACTCATCAATGGGACGGTTTGCTTCAGGATGGTTATTGCTTGGGTGTTGAAGTGTACGGCCGCTGGGGCGACAAAAGTGCCGCTCTCGTGCCGATCTTGGCAAACGAACGAAGTCGGGACTTCTACGGGCGAATTCGAAGCGGTGCTACATTAGGCTTGCAACATCGGCGGTGGAGCATTTTTTGGACTGGCTTTGCAACGTGCCGTTGCTCGGCGCATCTTGGGACCAGGAGGCAATCTGCCTGACACGCCGCATGAGTCCTTCTGCCCCCCGCTGATCAGGAGGTGTGGTGATCCTCGTCCTCCTCTTCTTCCTTCTCCTTCTCCTCTGCTTAGCCAGCTACTTGCGTACCACATTGTTTGACCTGCGCTTGGTTTCCAGGCGTGGCCTTCCCCCCAAAACAAAAAACATTGGGCTCCAACATGGGATCATTGAAGATAGTCAGCAACTCCGTGATGGTCGCCATGACGACGAACATCGTCACCGCCCTGCACATTCTTTCTGGACAGGTCGGCACCCGGAAGCCTCCGCAGCTCGCGCTCCAGGATGTCCAGGACAATGTCGGCGTGGAACTTGGTGAGGTAGCGCACACCGTTGCACGCGTGATTTAAGTCCGCCAGCTGCTTGACCACCCGCTTGTCCAGGCGACGAGGGGCGGCCCGCTGGCGAGCGAACATCAAGCCGTTGCGTACGGTGGTGACGCGCCACGCCTGCTGCGTGGCGAAGAGATCCAGGGCCCGCTGACAGCTGGACGCGAGGATCGCCAGGGCCCCATCGTCTTGGGCACGCGAGCGGGCCATGAGAGGGCGCCGAGGTACTCAGAGCTCGGGAAGCTCGGTCCCACACAGAGTTCGAGGCCAAGTGGCTACGGAAGGGGAAGGAGGGGGCAGAGGAGGAGGAGGAGGAGGAGGATGAGGAGGAGAAGAAGGAGTAGGAGAAGGGTTAAGGAGGCTCGGACATTGGCTCTGGACGTGGGCGACTTCTTCGAAAACCAATGGTGAGAGTCAGGCCGGGGGAGGGAAGGAACATGCAAACCAACAATAACGAATCAGAACTTACATTCTTGCCGGGGCTTGCCGGGTACCGGCTCTGAGAGGCTTACCAGTTGCCGGCAGCTTACCGTTTAAGGGGGCTTACCAGTCAAATCAGGAGTAGGAATGCTTGCCCCAAGCGGCAAGCGGCATGAGTCCATGGGAAGCTCGGAAGGGGGGGGAGGAGGAGGAAGAGGAGGAGGAGAAGGAGGAGGAGGAGGAGGGCGGAGGGCGGCACATACTCCTGGCAATCATTGACCGAGCGCCTCGCTGCGGCCGTCCGCCGACCGATCAGGGGCGGCGGCCGCGCCGAGCACACCGACGGCGGCGAACGGCCTCCGAGCCGGGCTAGAAGGAGAAGCTGGACCTGGCGCTCGCAGACCGCACGGAGTCCGCGCTCGCGCAGCACAGCGCCCTCTGTCCGGGGGCGTGCCGCAGAGGCGAGCGATGAAGACTAGCGGGCGAATAACGGCGTAATATAAACGTTTCCGTCGCAGGGGGCGCCTGTGCCAGGGCGGCTGGACAGTTGATACCCCCACGGTGAGGCGCCCCGGAGGACTGAAACAACTATTTCATACCGTTCTCCGCCCCCTGAGAACAGTGACGGGTCCTACGCCAGAAAACATAACTACCTCACGCCGCGGCTTACGCGGGCTGCCAGCGTTGCACACCGCGTGGCGAGGAGGGCGCTTGTGCGCGGCCTTCGGCGGGAAGCTCGCGCGCGACGGCCGGCGCGGTCGGCCTTGTTTTCTTCCGTTGCTCAGCTGACCCTGGCCCCGAAGTGACCCCAGCATCTCTGCGCGGAGAGCAAGCACAGGCAGCACAAGCGTAACATGCGGGGGCCTGCTCGGATCTGTTGGGCCGGCGCTGGAACCCTCTGGAGGCGCCTCCGCCGCCCACCCAAGGCGTGTTCCGCGCGCCGGGGAAGGGGGCGTCCAGCGCCGGCCCAAGGAATCCTTGCGGGCCTCCAACAGCGTATGCTCATACTGCCTGTTGTTGTGCAAGCTCCCAGGGAAGCCCAGATGGCCAAAAACGGCCCGAGAAGCTGGGGGACCTGGGCGCGTTGGGGCTGTCGGGCCCCTATCGGCGATCAGTGGGCGATTGGGGACCGGCGAACTCCCCCTGGGGCCTATCCCAACCGCACCGCCGCCCCTGATCCGAGCGGATTTCGAGCCATGACTCAAGCCTCCGCCTGCCGTTCGGGACGACTCTGGCACCGCCTGAGCGCCCTCGACGAGGCACAGCTCTTGGAAGCCACCCTGGGCTTCGAAAGCCTTTCATACGGCCGGCAGCATCAGAAATCTGACCCACCTGAGCCCATCCCGAAGACGATAAACCAGGACGAGGACAACTTCGAGTGAGGATGAACACGGAGACTCTCTGAGACCCGGCGGCTCTGGAGGATGCACCTGGCGCCGCGGCCTCCTCAGAGCGCTCCAGAGCGCTCCGAGAGCCTCCGACACGCTCCGGAACGGATGCATCCTCGTCCGAGCCCCGCCCGAGTCGCTTTGTTGCTGGTGGCGGGGCTCCCGGGGATCTCGATCCTTGCCTTAAGTCGGGCCTGTCCCCCTACAGGGGGATTTTGGACGAAAAATTTAAAATACCTCCAAAATACTCCAAACAAATGCAAAAATAGTCCAAACATGGTCCTCAGACTATTTTTTTAAAGCTATGTTTGAAGATTCCCCCTGTAGAGGGACAGACCCGACTGAATCCTTGCCCCCAGAGCGAGTGACCCCAGCCTCTCCACGCGGAGAGCAGGCCACGGACGGCCTCGGGCGGCCACAAACCCCATCAGTCCCAGCCCTGATGGTCGCAGGGAGCTGGGCGGCGCAGACCATGATCGTGGAGATGCAGCTGGAAGGGTCCCGCAGCACTGGTTGAGTCTATCGTGTTCGGAGCTTGACAGACCTCCTACCCTGACACGTCGATGCAGGAATTGGCCGTTTTCGGCTCGCGAGGGGGCGCCACGGTCGTTCTTTCTGCGGGTCCAGGTCCGTCGGTCTCGGTCCTGGGTCCTGGGCCGCTTTCACGAAAAGGGTGGCTTACTGAAGGGAGGTTTGTCCACCGCCGATGTGTGCTAATCAAATGCTTTCTGGAACAGGACCGCCGTCGATGCCGAACTCCCCCCCGTTAGGAGGAGGAGGAGGAGGAGGAGGAGGAGGAGGAGGAGGAGGAGGAGGAGGAGGAGGAGGAGGAGGAGGAGGAGGAGGAGGAGGAGGTCGGGCCAAACTCGGCCGCGCGCGGGGGCGGCCCCGGGCAAGAGCCCGCCCCCCTGTGCGCGGCACCGGGGGGAGGCCGTCCGGGGCCACCGCCGGGCGCGGCGGCCGCTGCTGCCGCCTCGCGCTCCGCGGTCGGGGGGCCCGCACCGAAGGTCCCTCTGGCGAAAGGTCACTCTTGCTGGACGAGCGCGTTCCACTGCTCGCAGGGTGACTGCTCGCAGATGGCCTGGCTCCGCCGTGGGGGATCTGCGATATATATTGCATCGAAGCAGACATCATGTTTTTTCTCCCGACGTTTGCGAGTAGGCACTCTGCGAGCAGTGGAGCGCGCTCGGTGATTTACGTGTAGCCGACCAGATGCCACCTCGGGCACCCCCCTGGGTCTGCATGTCGGTGGTGTAGCGGTTGAGCATGGCGACGAGGTCGTCGTCGGCCTGCTCGCGCGCTCTGGCAGCCAGCCCCAGCTCGCGCCTCGCCCAGTCCAGCTCGGCGGCGGCGTTCGCGCGGAAGCGCTCGCGCGAGGCCTCGAGTTCGCGGAGGCACACGGTGGCCTCCTTACTTGTCGGCGGCGAGCGAAGGGGGGAAGTGAGGAGGAAGCCTTCTCAGAAGGCGGCAAGACTTCTCAAACACCCTCGCGCCTTCTGAGAAGTTTTCTGTGTCTCTGGGGAAAACTTAGAACAATGCTTCAGAAGGCCAGGGGGCTTCCGAGCCTTCTGAGAAGGCCCGCCCCCTCTCACTTCGAGTGGGGGATCGATTACAACATCAATTTACCCCAATATACGTGGACGGTTCTTAGATCGACGAACATTCTACGTACTTGTTTGCAGATTCGACGAACAAATCAATTCTGGGGTAGATCGCTTATGAAGTCGATCCCCTACTCGATTACTTGAGCATCTTTCAACCGAACCCCCAGTTCAACATGGAAGAAGCGTGTCCCGAGGGAACGGGTCCTGGACCCCTGGGCATTCCCCGAAAATCAACTCTTCACAATGAGACGTTTCCTGACAGTCCTGGGGCCCGTGAAGGGCCTCGGGGAGCCAAGCACGTAGAACAAATGCAGGGCCCGTTGCCCTCAGGACCCGCTTCCCCCATGGCGACAATCCCACACCCTTTTCGCTCCCTTTTGGAGCTTCTTGGGCCCTCTGGGCCTCGTGAGGGCTGATCTGGAGGCCGTGGGGCCTCTTTGGAAATCCTGCGGGCACCTTGGGTCAGGGGGAGCGCCACGTACCCTCAACGCGCGCCTGCAGCCCGCGCACCCGCGCGCCTGCAAATACGCTGCCCGTACTATCCGTGTTGTTTCCCTCGGGTTTCGCGGGGCCCATCGGTCTGAGATGGCATGGCCCGGTGGGGACGAGGATACGTTGGACGACAAACTCTCAGATGTCCGCGCGGATCTCTTGAATCGGCGCTGAACCCCCCTTCCATTGCTGGGTGCGCAGGGCGCGTCTGGGGGCGACGCCAGAAGCGCCGCTAGAGGGGGCTCAGCGACCTCCACACATGTATGAATGGTCACGCAGATTTCTCTTGTCCGAATCCTGGCGGAGTTGGTCGAACCGTCTTTCGCACGCGAGCCGCCCCTGGTCGAGCCGCACTACGGCCTGCCGCTCCGCTTCGGCCAGCGCCGCGGAGAGTAGCGCCTCGCGGTCCCTGCGCTGGGACGCCTCCCTGTCGAAGGCCTGCTGGTGGAGGGAAAAATCACTGGGACCATGACTAAGACTGAATGCGGAAACGTCGGCATCCGATCTTGGCCATCCTCAATTTTGGTCATCGTCGATTCGTGGACCATCCTCGCGACTCGGTGACGGTCGGCATTGATCCTGACCAAGATCGACGTCGACAACGAGATCCCTCGACATCTTGGCCATGACCCTCGTGATTTTTCCATCGAGCTGGAGGCTCTGCAGGCTGCCGAAGTTACGTGCGCAGTGGCCCTGCCGCTCCTGCAGGTAGGCCTCTCTGCACCGGCCGAAGTCCTGCTCCACGGCCCGCATCCGTTCGTCCAGCTCGAGCAGCGAGGACTGCGCGCCGTCGAACTGGCCCAGGAAGACGGCGTCCAGCCTGCCCTGGGCGGCCGCCAGCTTCTCCTCTCGGCGGCTCCTTCGCCATCGCTCGGGCGCCCCTTCCCCGTGCATGTTTCGGTTTCGCGCGTGTGAAACACACGCACAACACACACACACACGCATACGCACACAAGCACGCGCACGCGCACGCGCACGCGCACGCGCACGCGCACGCGCACGCGCACGCGCACGCGCACGCGCACGCGCACGCGCACACGCACGCGCACGCGCACACGCACACGCACACACACACACACACACGCACACACACACACACGCACACACACACACCAGCACACACCAGCACACACCAGCACACACCAGCACACACCAGCACACACCAGCACACACCAGCACACACCAACACACACCAACACACACACCAACACACACCAACACCCACCAACACCCACCAACACACACCACACACACACCAACACACACACCAACACACACACACCAACACACACACCAACACACACACACACCAACACACACACCAACACACACCAACACACACCAACACACACCAACACACACCAACACACACCAACACACACCAACACACACCAACACACACCAACACACACCAACACACACCAACACACACCAACACACACCAACACACACCAACACACACCAACACACACACAACACACACACACCAACACACACCAACACACACCACCACACACCAACACACACCAACACACAACAACACACACCAACACACACCAACACACACACAACACACACCAACACACACCAACACACCAACACACACCAACACACACCAACACACACCAACACACACCAACACACACCAACACACACCAACACACACCAACACACACCAACACACACCAACACACACCAACACACACCAACACACACCAACACACACACCAACACACACCAACACACCAACACACACCAACACACACCAACACACACCAACACACACCAACACACACCAACACACACCAACACACACCAACACACACCAACACACACCAACACACACCAACACACACCAACACACACCAACACACACCAACACACACCAACACACACCAACACACACCAACACACACCAACACACAACACACACCAACACACACCAACACACACCAACACACACCAACACACACCAACACACACCAACACACACCAACACACACCAACACACACCAACACACACCAACACACACCAACACACACACACACGCACACGCACACGCACACGCACGCACGCACGCACGCACGCACGCACGCACGCACGCACGCACACACACACACACATACACACACCGACATACGTACATACATACATACATACATACGCGCACACGCGTCGGCTTATTCTGCGCCTCCGTGCCCAGAGTGCGCGCATGAAGTTTATTCGATGTTGGTCGGGATCTCGTGGGAGGCCTCGCGGGGGCAGTCTTGCGGCCTCTTCGGGGCCGTTTTGGGGCCACTTGGGGTTTCTTTTGGGCTTCTTGCGGGCTTCCTGGGGCCTCTTGGGCGCCTTTTGAAGTTCGGTTCGTGTTCCCTTTCTCGTGCTCCTTTTGGGGCCGTTTGGGGCGCTCGTGGGCCGTCTTGGGCGCCTTTTGGGCGGTCCCGGGGTGCTCTCAGGCCGTCTCGGGGCCCTCTTGGAGGCCTCTTAGGCCGTCTTGGGTGCCCCTTGGGGCCTCTTGGGCGCCTCTTGGGGTTTCTGGAGCTTCTCGGCGCGGAAGGCTTGGATTTTCGGTTTGTGTTCCCTCTCTTGGGCCCCTTTTGGGGCCGTTTTGAGGCGCTCTCGGGCCGTCTTGGGCGCCTCTTGGGCCGTCTTGGGCGCCTCTTGGGCCGTCTTGCCGTCTTGGGGCCCTCTTGAAGGCCTCCCGGGCCGTCTTGGCGGCCTCTTGGGCCGTTTTGAGCGTCGGGAGGCAGAACGGACGGAAACGCCCAAATGAATCAACGACCCAAAGACAATCAATGAGTTTCTTCCGTAGCCATTTGGCTCAAGCTATTTTGGCTGGAGCCATTTCGGCTCAAGTTTGGCCCGGGACACTTTTGCAAGTCTTCGGGTATTTGGAACGTTGGGTTTTGCCTGTTGCCGCCAATCCACTGTTGCTCCGCCGTTGCCGCAATGAACGTCGCGGTGCTTGCAGCAGCGTTAGCCATCCTGCTCGTCAGCCGCGGCTGCGTCGCCGCCGGCGACCTGACCAAGACCGTGGAGGAGCGCCGCCTGATGGAGGATGACCTTCACAACTGCGACGCCACGAACGAGGCCGACGGCGTGGGGCTGCTCCAGTCACGGGCGTCGGGCCCCAGCGAGCCGCAAATCGGGAACATCATTCGCAAGGACGAGACGCAGGACCACAAGCAATACGAGGAGGCGAGAGTGGAGGATGCGCCGATCGATGTCCAGAAACTCAACTCTACAATTCATCGCCAGCATGAACATCCTGGCGACGTGCGTCTCCTTTCCTCCAATGAAATCCCTTGCGAGCATAATTGTCCTCCAAACACTGTCTGCGTCGAGCTTAATCATCACCGTCTTACTTGCCGTGTGAATAGTGATGACGGGTACATTGCTCCAAATTTCGAATGCACATGGGGGCTTACCAACCAGTGCACTAGAGGGTATTGTTGTGAAGGCACTACATTTACCGGATGCTATTGCAGGGCGTGCTAGCCGAGTTGCCCTCCTCTGCCCGGCTCTGCTCCTCTCTCTCTTTCTCTCCCTCTCTCTCTTTCTCTTTCTCTCTCTCTCTCTCTCTCTCTCTTTCTCTCTCGGCTCTGCTACAGTCCTTGGAGTCAGATTCGCCTGTCGATCCGCGAACTTGAACAAACATATTCCAGTGCCTGATCCTCCAGTCAGTTCTCATTCAGGTATTTTGGAACACGCGTTCCACGCGGTCATCGCTGACTGCCGAAAGGCAGAGGCATGCACGAGAGTCCGGCGTTTGATCTTGCGGTCACGCTCCGTTCAGGCATTTCGGAACATGCGTTCCGCGCGGTCATCGCCGTCTGCCAAAAGGCAGATGCGTGCGCGAGAATCTGGCGTCTATTCTTGTCGGTCAGGCCACTTTCAGGCATTTCGCAACACGCGTTCTGCGCTGTTGTCGCTGACCGCCAAACCAGCAGAGGCGTGGGACATCGCAGAGGGCAAAATTTGGCCTGGTCGACAACGCCCACGGTAATCCGTCAGTGCTTGCGGCACAGTGGCCCACTTCATTAGGAAACTGCGTCGAAGCGTGCCCGCGAAGCACGAGCCGCTTGCGAACGCATCCTTTCTTTTTCGCCATGAGTCGACGGGCAGTCAGGCTACCGTGTTGCCCAGGGTCTGCGGGCGACGCCGTGCACCGACGCCGCTCCGTGCACCGACCTGCGGGCTCCTGCTTTCAAGACCCTCAGGGAGCCCCCAAGTGCGAACTCGAGTTAAAGAAAGAGGCTCCAAGTAGTGGCCCAGAAGCCCCAAGAAGCCCCCACGCGAGCCGACAAACACCCAAATCGTCGATTGCTTTATTATTATAACAAGAACCCCATCTTAGGATATGAGCTCTGAGTATGAGTAAGTTTGTGTCTGAGTAAGTCTGGGTATGAGTAGATCTGCGAAAGCCTTGGAAGTGCGCTCACGCGCCCGCGACCGCCGCTAAACAGGTAGACAAGATGTTCGCGCTCGCGGGCCAGGCGCTAAACGGTAGGTGATGTCGCATGCGAGGTAACCTCTTTTCTCTCCTCTCCACATCCTCCCAGCAGCTTGGCAGCGTGCAGCTAAACATCTGTTCAACTTTTGTGTTTAAACCAGCTGGAGGCGCAAAGTCCGGCCTCACTGAGAGGATCAGCTGGGATAAACATTGAGCAGTTGTTTGCATGGCTAATTTAACCTGCATATTCAGTCGGATCCGCAAAGGACGGCCTCACTGAGAGGATCGACTGTTTAAACGCAGATTTTAAACAGTTGAATTCATTTCGCTTTTAACCCTTCGCTGTACGCTGCGCACTGGCCCCCCCCCCCCCCAAAAAAAAAAAACAATCAATGAGTTCTGCCTCTTGGGGCCCTCTTGGGACGCCCATTGGGGTGTCTTGGAGGCCGCTTGGGCCATCTTGAGGCCATCTTGGGCGCCATGAGCAGATCTTTCGGCGACTCGGGGCCCTCTTGGCCAGTCATGGGGCCCTCATCAGGCCCTCTTAGAGCTCTCTTTGCCCATCTTGGGGTCGTCTTGGGCTCGATAAAGTCGCGCGAGACGACGCGTCAAACCCCCGACAGGACGCGCCAAGCCCCGCCAAATTTGGCAAATGGGTCTCCAGGCCCTTCGGAGACGCCTCAGGAGTGAGGATGGATGTTTAGAGGATTAATAAAAGGACCTGCGGACACGCCCGCTCCGTGCCCAGAGGCACGGTGGTGGGTACGGAACATATATATTTATATGTGTATATATATGTATATATATACACATACGTACATTCACATATATAGGTGTGTGTCTATACTATAACATTCCATATGTACGCATATACACATATGTATACATATACGTATGCATATACACATGATCATAATACTGCATTGTTTTTTTCGCGCCGTGCACTTTGGCCTTCGAAGTTTGGCATGTAGGTGGAAGGGCAATCAAGTAACGCATAGCATTTAACGATGGCCCTGTGCTGCACTTTCCGACATCATCGTTGCCATCATTTTTCTCTGTATCATCCTTCTTTAAGTTTGTTTATCCATCTTCTTTCTTATCGCCTTACCCTGCGAGTTATATTTCCCATCCTCTTCGTCTCTGCTTGCGTAGTCTCCCTCTTGGAAAGCCTCTTGGGGGCCTCACGAAAGTTATGAAAAGGCTTTTGGGGGCCTTCTGGCATCCTCCTGGGCGCCTTCTTGGGGGCCCATGGGGGTTCCCCCGGGCCGCCCTGCTTCCAACCGCGGCCTCCCTAACGATTGGGCCACGATTTGAAGTGCTTCAGGGGGCGCTTGGGGCCATCTTGGGCCGTGATGGGGCCTGTTTCGGGCTATTGCGTGGCGTCCTGGTGCTCTCTTCGCCAGCTTGGGAGCTTCTTCTGGTAGTTTTTGGTCTCTCTTGGGTTGTCGTGGGTTTTTCTTCGGGCTATTCTGTGGCGTCTTGGTGCTCTCTTCGACAACCTGGAGGCCCTTTCGGGTAGTCTTGGGTCGACGTTCTGGCCTTCCAGGCGGCATCGGACGCCCGGAAGACCGACGAACAGAGCGTCTTCAAAATCACACGAAGTTCACGCACACATACATACATACATGCATACATGCATGCATGCATGCATGCATGCAGACAGACAGACAGACAGACAGACAGACAGACAGAGAGACATGTGTATGTATGTATGCATGCATGTATGTATGTCTGCCTGTCTGTCTGTCTGTATGTATGTATGTAAGTATGTATGTATGTATGTACGTGTGTGTGCATGTATGTATGTATGGATGTATGTATATAATGTATATGTGTATGCATGTAGGTATGCATGCATGCATGCATGCATGCATGCACGCACGCATGCATGTATGTATGTTTGTATGCATGCGTACACGTACGTATGCATGTACTTATGTATGTATGGATGTATGTACGTATGTATATATGTATGTACGCATGTATGTATGCATATACGCATGTATGCATGTATACATATGAATGTATGGATGTATGCATGCATGTATGCATGCATGTGTGTATGTACATTTATAGGTATACGTACATGTATATGTGTGTGTATGTGCAGATGTAAAGGTATACGTATACGTATACGTATATGTATATCTATATGTATAGTTATATGGTTATGCACATGTATTTGTACATGTATACGTATAATCATATACATATGCATACACATGTATGTGGATATGTGTGTATATGTTATGTGTATGTGTATGTGTATATGTATATGTATATGCATATGCATGTGTGGAACTATACACATATATACACATACATATGTATGTATGTATGCATGCATGTATGCATGCATGTGTGTATGTACATGTATAGGCATACGTACATATATATATATACACATATATGTGTGTATATGCAGATGTACAGGTATACGTATACGTATACGTATACGCATACGTATACGTATACGTATACGTATATGTATATGTATATGTACACGTAAATGTATATTTTTATGCATATGTATTTGTATATGTATACGTATATGCATATACATATGCATACACACATGTATGTGGATGTGTGTGTATATGTTATGTGTATGTGTTTATGTATATGCATCTGCATATGCATGTGTGGAAACATATTTATATTTATATGTGTGTGTGTGTGTGTGCTCGGCGTTTCTGAAACCTTCTGGGGGTCTTTTTGAGATCGATTTCGGGTGCCTGGTGGGTGTCTGGGACCTCCTGGGGGCCTCGGGGAGCCGTTCGGCCGCCATCCTGACTGACTTGGGCCTGCTGCTGCCAGCAGGAGTTTCCAGGAGCTCAGGAAAACCCAGGGGGCCTTCTGCAAGGGCGTCCAGGAGCCCCAGGGTACAGCTTTTGAGGGGGGCGATTCCCCCCTCCCCCCCTCAGTTGGTAAAAGTAAAGAAAAGGACTACATACACATCTATTCACATATGTGTTTATCGGAGACGCCTACGGCGAATCACCGCCGCCCCCTGCCTTTGTGGAAGCGCATATGTGGCCGAACGTTGAGGCCAGACCTGCCAAGCTATCGGACCATGTGTTCCCCGAATCGGTTTGGAAAGCCTTCGGGGAACACGTGGGCATCTTGAAGGTCATCTTGGCCGCCTGGAGGCCATTTTGACCCTTTCGGGCCTTCTTTGAGGACGTCTTGGAGGCCATCTTGAGCGTCTTGGAGGCCTCTTGGGCCGTCTTGGGGGCCTCTTGGGGCCGTCTTGGGCGCCTCTGGGGCCGTTCTGGGGCCATCTTGGAGGCCCCTTAGGCGATCTTTGGGCGATCTTTGGCAGCTCTTGGGCCGTATCGGGCCGTCGGAAGGCCGAAACGAAGCAAATGTCAAAATCCAAAAATCGTTTGAAAATCACTCTTTTTGGCCTTTTCTGGCCTTCCTGGAGGCCCTCTTGGAGGCCTCTTGGGCCGTCTTGGGCCAGCTGTGAGCCACCTTCGGCCATCTTGGTGGGCTCCTTCCTGGCCCGTCTGACGCCGTCGGAAGCCGTTTCGGGGGCCTTTCTGGGCCGACTTGGGGCCCTCTTGGGGTGCTCCAGGGCCGTCTTAGATGCCATCTTGGGCGTCTTCGAGGCCTCTTGGGCCGTCTTGGCGCCCTCTTCGGGCCGTCTTGGGAGCCTCTTGGGCCGTCATGGGGCCATCTTGGAGGCCTATTGGGCGATCTTGGGGCGACCTTGGGGGCCTCTGGGGCCGTCACGGGCCGTCGGAAAGCCGAAAAGGCGCAATTGCCAAAATCCTTCAAAAACCCAAGGAAAATCAAGGATTTTGGCCTCGTCGGGCCTTCCTGGAGGAACTCTTGGAGGCCTCTTGGGCCGTCTTGGAGGCCTCTTGCGGGCCTTTTGGGCCGTCTTAGACCATATTGAGGCCATCTTGGGCCGTCTTGGATGCATCTTGGGGCCATCTTAGCCGTCTTGGAGGCCATCTTGGCTGTCTTGAAGGCATCTTGCAGGCCATCTTGGGCCATCTTCGCTATTTTTGACGATGTCCCGAGCGGAACGGCCGTTTTTGGCGACGACGGAGCGATTTTCCGGGTGGCCGGCGGGACGTGCCGGAGCCCCAGGGGGAGTTTTTTTGGAAAAAGAACCAAAACCAAAACCGAGAAGGTTCAGCACGCCAGGCACCCCTGCGATGAATCGACAGGGGGCGGCGGATCTGGTGCCTTCGGATCATCCCCCCACCGTGACTGGTTTGTGGGTGCAGGGCTCCGTGTGACCACGCCGAAATTCTGCATGGATCTTAGGATGTAGGCCCCCTAAGGGGGCCTCCCGGCGCCCTCTTGGGGGTCTCCTGGGGGCCTTGCGGAGGTTTCGTGGGGTCTTGCTGCTGGGGTGGGGGCCGGTTGGGGGTCTCTTGGGGGCGCAATCCCAACGACGGCCGCGAGTGTCAGTCCGCGCACTCCCCCTGCTAGGGCCGTCGAGGAGGCCTCTTGGGCCCCTCTTTGCGTCCTCGGGGGCTGTCTCGGGGCGATCTTGTTGGGCTCTTGGGCTTTGTTTGAAGTTCTTCATACTGAAACGCGACAGTGCTAAACCTCGACGTATGTTGCAGGTCTGGGTTCGCCGTATTCCGAGGCCCCGTGAAAAGCCATGCAACCTCCTATTGGTAGCGCGCATGGTAACGGATTCTGGCCACGTCGTATCATACACCAACGTATACCGAGGACCTGGGGACAGCCCACTCGATGCATGTAGGCGCGACCTACTGGGGGATATTGATGCTGCCATCGCATGTTTTGAGAGTCCTATGTCTGGTGGCGGAGCAGGTTGTCGCTGCTTGTCTGATCCAAACGTCGTCTCCTCGTTTTGGCTGTTTCACGCTGTGAACTGTTTCGACTGGCGTGTTCGAGTGCGACGGGACAGCAAGATCTGTCAGGTTTCCATCGGATACCGGGTTGGCGTCTTATGGTCGGACCGAGGTATAAGATCGAGGTCAGTTCGGGGAGGAAGCCCTTGTGTTTCGAGTGTTTGTTGGATGTTCTTGTGCATCCTTAGGGACGGCACCCTCGAGTGTTCCTGGGTCCGGCCGTACCGTTGGTCAGAGCTTGCCGCTTCCTTTCGAGCATCCCGATCCCCCTTCCGTCGGCGTCACCCCAACATACTTTTTCTATATGTGCGTCGCCCCCCCTAGGGGCGACGCGCGCACCGAGAAATCTTGTAATATATGCGTCGTGGCGGGCGCTTTCTGGCCACACCGCTCGGGAAACGATCACCACAAGCTGGGTGTATACTATATGTTCGGGTCGGACGCCCGCCTCCACTGAGGACACATCGTGCGAGTGTGTCCCTCTGCGTCCCCTGCCGCGGGCTGCCCGGGTGCGCGCCGGCTGCCTCCGCCAGGGCGCGGACTCGGACGCCTACAGGCGCGGCGCAGGGAGGGGAGCGGGGCTCGAGAGAAGCAGTGTCTGGGCGATGGCGTGGGCCGCCGTCGTCTTGATCTCGTCCCGCAGCAGAGGCATGGCGAAGACAGAACGAAGACAGAAGGAAGGAAGACGAGAGCAGCACGAAAACGAAAAGCGCGCTGTTCATCGGCGGCGAGCCCCGGGGGGGAAGTGAGAGGGGCGGGCCTTCTCAGAAAGCTCGGAAGCCCCCTGGCCTTCTGAGAAGTTTTCCGGGCCTTTCCCGAAGATCAGCGAAAACCTCTCAGAAGGCGCGAGGGCCTCTGAGAAGTCCCTCCGCCTTCTGAGAAGGCCTCCTCCTTCTCGTTTCCCCCCCTCGCTCGCCGCCGAGTTTAGCCCGAGCCCTGGGGGGGAGCATGCCCGTGGAGGGCAGCGTCGCCACGGAGAGGCCAGAAGGAGGGGCCAGCGCATGCCGTTTCTGCTCTGCGGAGGGGGCGGGGGCGCGTCGCCACACCGCGGTGTCTCCGACGCGAGCGGGCGCAGTCGGAGGGGTGCCCCTCGAGGTGCTTCCGAGCTTGTCTGGAGCGGAGCTCTGCGGGGAGGAGTCCTTTCCTCGGCGGCCTAGAAATTGACACCAACACCAATATCGGCGGTTTGCCTCCACCGAGGGAGGATGATCCCGATCTCGGCAATGGTGGCAGTATGTTGGCCTCCTAGGTGACCGAAACAGGTCCACCAACACCAACATCTAGGATCATCTTGCTTCGGTGGAGGCAACCCCGAATTGTGGTGTTGGTGCTCATTTCCAAGCTTCCAACTTTCAGCAGTGCCGCCGGGATACCACATCAGTACGATCGAAATGGGTATGGAAAGAATGGGCACGAGGGCTGACAGCATCTCTGGTTCATTTTGGACAGGACTCGCTGTCCGTGCCGCCGCAGACGTCGTCCCTTTGAGGCAGAAGGCCGCCTGCCCAACAGCGGCCGCTTGTGGCTTTGGATGACATTTGTTGTTGGGCGCACGGTGCCCAGTTTTCCGAACCCACGTCGGGCGCCCAAACAGGTTCATCGGAGGTTGATAGACCTCCTACCCTGACACGTCGATTGGCGAATTGGCCGTTTTCGGTTCGCGAGAGGGCGTCGCGGCCGTCATTTCCGCGGGCCGGGGTCCGTGGTCTCGGTCCCAGGCCGTTCTCCCTGGAGGGTGGTTTACTAAAGGGAGGCCTGTGCACCGCCGAGTTGAAGACGAGTCCCTCCAGGTTCCCAGGGCGCTCCAGAGCGTGCCAGGGCGGCCGCGGCCCCCGACACGCTCTCTGGTCTGGGCCCGGCGGCTCCCAGGTGTTTCCGACGCGCCCCCCGTCCGAGGTCGTCCTCGCCCTGCCTTCGCCTCTCTCTCTTGCCTCGGGGAAGACCGCAGGACGCGAGCACGCCGGAACTCGGGCCTGCCCGCGCCTGTTCTGGCGAGCCCGCCCTGGATTTCTGGACGGCCCGGCGCTCGTGGGGTGTCTGCAGTTTGGGCGCCGCGTAATGGGGGGGTCATACATGGGGGGGTGGCGTGGGTGGTTCGAAAAGGTACCCAAACGGTACCTAAACGAGCCCCCTGGGGCTCTGGAGGGGCCCGAAAGGGGCACGAAAGGGGACCTTTTCTGACCCCCCCATTTGTGACCCCCCCGTCCGCGAGCGCGACCAGCGCCCTCCCGTCGCTGGGCGACAGGACGCCTGCGCCCCGACCCGAGGAGGAGGAGGAGGAGGAGGAGGAGGAGGAGGAGGAGGAGGAGGAGGAGGAGGAGGAGGAGGACGGAGGAGGAGGAGGAGGAGGAGGAGAGGAGGAGGAGGAGGAGGAGGAGGAGGAGGAGGAGGAGGAGGAGGAGGAGGAGGAGGAGGAGGAGGAGGAGGAGGAGGAGGGAAGCCACGTCCCAGCAGTCGGAGCTCGCGTCTCGGCTCTCGTGTCTCGGGTCGCGCCTCGCCGGTGGGCGGGCGGCCTCGCCGGGCCAGGCCCGAGTCCCCCGGGCCCGATGGCTCGCGTCTTCCGCGGTTCCCTGTCCTCGCGGGCGAGAGCGGGGGAGAGGAGAGCGGGGGCACGCGGGGCAGCTGCGGGGAGGAGCGCCCCGGGAGGCGAGAGGGGAGGCGTGGCGCACTGGGGCGGAGCATGGAGGGGGGGATCGAGGAGGAGGAGGAGGAGGAGGGAGGAGGAGGAGGAGGAGGAGGAGGAGGAGGGGGAGGAGGAGGAGGAGGAGGCGGAGGAGGAGGAGGAGGAGACATTATGGAAGAGTGGAACAGTTACACGTGGGGGAGCTGTACTTTCCAGCGCTCGGCCACCGTGTGGGATTGGTTTTCCGGGCTGGTCTCTCGTTCTGGTCTCCCGTGCGGTCACGGGTGCTCTCCCATGTGGTCGCCCGTATGGTCTCTTGCATGATCTCGCGCATGTTCTCCTCCTCCTCCTTCCCTCCTCCTTGCTCCTTCCTCGTACCCACTACCTCCTCCTCCTCCTCCTCCTCCTCCTCCTCCTCCTCCTCCTCCTCCATTCCTTTTCCATGCGAATAACTTCTTCCTGCCGCACCCCGAGGCCAGTTTTTAGGGCGGGCTGGGCGTTTCGCCTGAGTTTTCCTCGCACTTGATGGCCCTGAGCAACAGTTTCACATATGGAGGGCGGGTGGTTTTTACCTAACAGCGAAGACTGATAGGTTTCTAATGGTGTAAAAAGAGAGCAGCACATTACTCCACAGGGGGGTCTGGGCAGCCGTTGGGGAGCCGTTTGGGGGCCGTTGGGGGGCCGTTGGGGATTGCCGGGGAACCTCGTTTTTCGCAAACAGTCACACACTTCGTGCTCTTCGACCTCCCAGAACTCCATCGACCTCCCAGAACTCCATTCCCGGGCCACATTCTGAATGCCCAGAGCCAACTGTAGGCCACTTCGTGGTCTTCGAGTTCCCAGAACTCCATTCCCGGCGTACATTTTGGATGCCCGGAGCCAACTGTAGGCCACTTCGTGGTCTTCGAGTTCCCAGAACTCCATTCCCGGGCCTCATTTTGGATGCCCGGAGCCAACTGTAGGCCACTTCGTGGTCTTCGAGTTCCCAGAACTCCATTCCCGGGCCACATTTTGGATGCCCGGAGCCAACTGTAGGCCACTTCGTGGTCTTCGAGTTCCCAGAACTCCATTCCCGGGCCACATTTTGGATGCCCGGAGCCAACTGTAGGCCACTTCGTGCTCTTGGACTTCCCAGAACTCCATTCCTGGGTATGATTTTGAATGCCCGGAGCAAACTGTAGGCCACTTCGTGTTCTTCGAGTTCCCAGAATTCCACTCCCTGGCCACATTTTGAATGCTGAGGCAGGCTGATGCTGAGGCTGAGGCAGGCTGAGGCAGGCTGAGGCTGAGGCCGAAGCTGAAGGCAGACTCAGGCTGAGGCTGATGCAGGCTGAGGCTGAGGCTGAGGCTGAGCAGGCTGAGGCTGATGCAGGCTGAGGCTGAGGCAGGCTGAGGCTGAGGCTGAGGCTGATGCAGGCTGAGGCTGAGGCAGTCTGAGACTGAAGCCGAGGCTGAAGGCAGATTGAGGCTGAGGCTGAAGCAGGCCGAGGCTGAGGCTGAGGCTGAGGCTGAGGCTGAGGCAGGCTGATGCTGAGGCAGGCTGAGGCTGAGGCTGAGGCTGATGCAGGCTGAGGCTGAGGCAGGCTGAGGCTGAGGCCGAGGCTGAAGGCAGACTGAGGCTGAGGCTGAAGCAGGCTGAGGCTGAGGCTGGGGCAGGCTGAGGCTGAGGCAGGCTGAGGCTGAGGCTGAGGCAGGCTGAGGCTGAGGCAGGCTGAGGCTGAGGCTGATGCAGGCTGAGGCAGAGGCAGGCTGAGACTGAAGCCGAGGCTGAAGGCAGATTGAGGCTGAGGCTGAGGCAGAGGCAGGCTGAGGCTGAGGCTGAGGCAGGCTGATGCTGAGGCAGGCTGAGGCTGAGGCTGAGGCTGATGCGGGCTGAGGCTGAGGCAGGCTGAGGCTGAGGCCGAGGCTGAAGGCAGACTGAGGCTGAGGCTGAAGCAGGCTGAGGCTGAGGCTGAGGCAGGCTGAGGCTGAGGCAGGCTGAGGCTGAGGCTGAGGCAGGCTGATGCTGAGGCAGGCTGAGGCTGAGGCTGATGCAGGCTGAGGCTGAGGCAGGCCGAGGCCGAGGCCGAGGCTGAAGGCAGACTGAGGCTGAGGCTGAAGCAGGCTGAGGCTGAGGCTGAGGCAGGCTGAGGCTGAGGCTGAGGCTGATGCAGGCTGAGGCTGAGGCAGGCTGAGGCTGAGGCCGAGGCTGAAGGCAGACTGAGGCTGAGGCTGAAGCAGGCTGAGGCTGAGGCTGAGGCAGGCTGAGGCTGAGGCTGAGGCAGGCTGATGCTGAGGCAGGCTGAGGCTGAGGCTGAGGCTGATGCAGGCTGAGGCTGAGGCTGAGGCCGAGCCGAAGGCAGACTGAGGCTGAGGCTGAAGCAGGCTGAGGCTGAGGCTGAGGCAGGCTGAGGCTGAGGCTGAGGCAGGCTGATGCTGAGCCAGGCTGAGGCTGAGGCTGAGGCTCATGCAGGCTGAGGCTGAGGCCGAGGCCGAGGCCGGGGCTGAAGGCAGACTGATGCTGAGGCTGAAGCAGGCTGAGGCTGAGGCTGAGGCAGGCTGAGGCTGAGGCTGAGGCAGGCTGAGCTGAGGCAGGCTGAGGCTGAGGCGGAGGCTGATGCAGGCTGAGGCTGAGGCAGGCTGAGGCTGAGGCCGAGGCTGAAGGCAGACTGAGGCGGAGGCTGAAGCAGGCTGAGGCTGAGGCTAAGGCTGAGGCTGAGGCTGAGGCAGGCTGAGGCTGAGGCTGAGGCTGAGGCAGGCTGAGGCTGAGGCTGAGGCTGAGGCAGGCTCAGGCTGAGGCAGGCTGAGGCTGAGGCCGAGGCTGCAGGCAGACTGAGGCTGATGCAGGAGCAGGCTGAGGCTGAGGCTGAGGCAGGCTGAAGCTGAGGCTGAGGCTGATGCTGAGGCAGGCTGAGGCTGAGGCTGAGGCTAATGCAGGCCACTGCGACTGTCATCGCGAATGCGATTACGACTGCGAGAACAGCAGAACTCTACAACTGGATTATCATCTGAATCTTAAGGGGGATGCTTCCAGATATGCTCCTACACATCGCTGTTAGGTTGCTTTGCCGGGATAATCCAAATGTTGCTCTCGCCTTAGCGCCGCGCACATTCGTTTTAAACCGTTCCATGAGCTTCACGGATTGAGGGCGTGTGGTTTTCCAAATGTGGCTCTCGCCTTGGCGCTGGGCACATTCGTTTCAAATCATTGCAAGAGTTTCACATATTGAGGGCGGGCCGCTTTCAGGATGTGAGCGCCGCGCATATTCGTGTTTTTGTTTACAAGAAAAACTTCACGGATTGAGGGCGGGTGGTTTTCCCGAATGTGGTTCTCGCCTCGGCGCCATGTACATTCGTTTCAAACAAATGCGGGCCGTTTTCAACATGAGGCTCTCGCCTTAGCGCCGCGTGCATTTGAAACATTGATTCTATAAAACATTCGAAGACTGATAGGTTTCTAATGGTGTAAAAAGAGAGCAGCACATTACTCCACAGGGGGGTCTGGGCAGCCGTTGGGGAGCCGTTGGGGGCCGTTGGGGGGCCGTTGGGGTTTGCCGGGGGGGATCGTTTTTCGCATACAGTCACACACTTCGTGCTTTTCGATTTCCCAGAACTCCATTCCCGGGCCACATTCTGAATGCCCGGAGCCAACTGTACGCCACTTCGTGCTCTTCGACTTCCCAGAACTCCATTCCCGGGCCACATTTTGGATGCCCGGAGCCAACTGTAGGCCACTTCGTGCTCTTCTACTTCCCAGAACTCCATTCCCGGGCCACATTTTGGATGCCCGGAGCCAACAGTAGGCCACTTCGTGTTCTTCGACTTCCCAGAACTCCATTCCCGGGCCACATTTTGGATGCCCGGAGCCAACTGTAGGCCACTTCGTGATCTTCGAGTTCCCAGAATTCCATTCCTGGGCATGATTTTGAATGCCCGGAGCCAACTGTAGGCCACTTCGTGTTCTTCGAGTTCCCAGAACTCCATTCCCGGGCCACATTTTGAATGCTGAGGCAGGCTGAGCTGAGGCTGAGGCAGGCTGAGGCTGAGGCAGGCTGAGGCTGAGGCCGAGGCTGAAGGCAGACTGAGGCTGAGGCTGAAGCAGACTGAGGCTGAGGCTGAGGCAGGCTGAGGCTGAGGCTGAGCAGGCTGAGGCAGGCTGAGGCTGAGGCTGAGGCTGATGCAGGCTGAGGCTGAGGCAGGCTGAGGCTGAGGCCGAGGCTGAAGGCAGACTGAGGCTGAGGCTGAAGCAGGCTGAGGCTGAGGCTGAGGCAGGCTGAGGCTGAGGCAGGCTGAGGCTGAGGCTGAGGCAGGCTGAGGCTGAGGCAGGCTGAGGCTGAGGCAGGCTGAGGCTGAGGCTGAGGCTGATGCAGGCTGAGGCTGAGGCAGGCTGAGGCGGAGGCCGAGGCTGAAGGCAGACTGAGGCTGAGGCTGAAGCAGGCTGAGGCTGAGGCTGAGGCAGGCTGAGGCTGAGGCTGAGGCAGGCTGATGCTGATGCAGGCTGAGGCTGAGGCTGAGGCTGATGCAGGCTGAGGCTGAGGCAGGCTGAGGCTGAGGCCGAGGCTGAAGGCAGATTGAGGCTGAGGCTGAAGCAGGCTGAGGCTGAGGCAGAGGCAGGCTGAGGCTGAGGCTGAGGCAGGCTGATGCTGAGGCTGGCTGATGCTGAGGCAGGCTGAGGCTGAGGCTGAGGCTGATGCAGGCTGAGGCTGAGGCAGGCTGAGGCGGAGGCCGAGGCTGAAGGCAGACTGAGGCTGAGGCTGAAGCAGGCTGAGGCTGAGGCTGAGGCAGGCTGAGGCTGAGGCTGAGGCAGGCTGAGGCTGAGGCGGCTGAGGCTGAGGCTGAGGCTCATGCAGGCTGAGGCTGAGGCAGGCGGAGGCTGAGGCCGAGGCTGAAGGCAGACTGAGGCTGAGGCTGAAGCAGGCTGAGGCTGAGGCTGAGGCAGGCTGAGGCTGAGGCTGATGCAGGCTGAGGCTGAGGCAGGCTGAGGCTAAGGCTGAGGCTGATGCAGGCTGAGGCTGCGGCAGGCTGAGGCTGAGGCGGAGGCTGAAGGCAGACTGAGGCTGAGGCTGAAGCAGGCTGAGGCTGAGGCTGAGGCAGGCTGAGGCTGAGGCTGAGGCAGGCTGAGGCTGAGGCAGGCTGAGGCCGAGGCCGAGGCTGAGGCAGACTGAGGCTGAGGCTGAAGCAGGCTGAGGCTGAGGCTGAGGCAGGCTGAGGCTGAGGCTGAGGCAGGCTGAGGCTGAGGCTGAGGCTGATGCAGGCTGAGGCTGAGGCAGGCTGAGGCTGAGGCCGAGGCTGAAGGCAGACTGAGGCTGAGGCTGAAGCAGGCTGAGGCTGAGGCTGAGGCAGGCTGAGGCTGAGGCTGAGGCAGGCTGATGCTGAGGCAGGCTGAGGCTGAGGCTGAGGCTGCAGGCTGAGGCTGAGGCAGGCTGAGGCTGAGGCCGAGGCTGAAGGCAGACTGATGCTGAGGCTGAAGCAGGCTGAGGCTGAGGCTGAGGCAGGCTGAGGCTGAGGCAGGCTGAGGCTGAGGCTGAGGCAGGCTGAGGCTGAGGCTGTGACTGCGACTGCCGTTGCCACTGCGACTGTCATCGCGAATGCGACTACGACTGCGAGAACAGCAGAATTCTATAACTGGATTCTCATCCGAATCTTAAGGGGAATGCTTCCAGATGTGCTCCTACACATCGATGTTAGGTTGCTTTGCCGGGATAATTCAACATGTGGCTCTAGCTTTAGCGCCGCGCACATTATGTTTTCAGCTTTGCAGGAGTGTCACGGATTCCCATGATCAGCGTACTAGAACTGTTGCTTTGAAAGGACCCAGGGTTATTAGGGTGCAACAGTTAAGTTAATTCGCGGTGTCGAAGTCCCAGGAACAGCGTTCTGGCACGTTTCAGGATCGTCAAGACGCAACGGTCAAGTTGATCCGTGGCGTTGGAATCCCGACAACCATGTTTTGGCATGCTTCAGGGTCTTCAAACGGTTGTCTTCCAACGAGGCAGTTCTTTCAGTGGAAGTGAACCGTCGTATGGGGCCTATGAAGAGGGATGGTTTGTTGCCTCTTTTGCCAAGTCCGATGGGCAATAGGCTCTGAGAGTTCTGTCTGCAATGCCCATGAGCTTGGATCGTGAAGGGCAAAATCGGCAGCCGTCGCCAGCAGTTGTCACGACAGCGCTTCTCCAGGGGAGGCTTGACCAAAGCAGGTACCAATCTAATCCTGGGCAGTGGAGGGCGAAGGTCAATAGTTCGGGAGCGCGACGAGCTCAAGGAGAGCATCGTCGACAAGGAGGACGTCGGCTGCCATGTGCTCTGCTCCACCCTCCCCGTTCCTCGTGCTTCTTCCAGCCCCTCCGTCCACACCTTTCTCCTTTGCGCCCTGTCGGCGGGTCCGACCTCACCACGCCCACCACTCGTAGCAGGGAGAAAGCGAAGGGTGAGAAGGTCAGGGGTGGTATGGGTGTGGAGGGCAATGAGGAGGGGAAGGAACGAGTGGTAGGGGAGACGAAAGAGGAGCAGACGAGCGAAGAGCGGCGAGTGAAGTGGACAGGGGAGGAGAATTCTTTACGCTTCGCGTATCCCCACCAGCCCATCTCACAGCAGCAACTCTCGCGAAGCATGCCGACAGTCGTGTTTTTCAGGCGTGTGTCCGCTTGGCCCCGCATATCTCCCCTGTTCCTCCTTCCTCCCGCCTCCTTGTACATCCTCCTTGTGGGGGGAGCGGGAGAAGGACGAGGCGAAGGAGGAGGGAGAGAAAGCGCTCCTCGTGGTTTGAGTCGTTTGGGGTTTCTCGTCCTGGTGTGAGTCGTTCGGGCCCTTCTTCCTGGTGTGAGTCGTTCGGGCTCTTCGTGGTGTGAGTCGTTCGGGCTCTTCGTCCTGGTGTGAGTCGTTCGGGCTTCTCGTGGTGTGAGTTGTTCGGGCCCCTCATCCTGGTGTGAGTCGTTCGGGCCCCTCCTCCTGGTGTGACTCGTTCGGGCTCCTCGTGGTGTGAGTCGTTCGGGGCCCGCGTCGTGGTGTGAGTCGTTCGGGCTCCTCGTGGTGTGAGTCGTTCGGGCGCCTCGTCCTGGTGTGAGTCGTTCGGGCCCCTCCTTGTGGTGTGAGTCGTTCGGGCTCTTCGTGGTGTGAGTCGTTCGGGCCCCTCGTCCTGATGTGAGTCGTTCGGGCTCCTCGTGGGGCCTCTTGGGGGCCTCTTGGAGCCTCGTGGGGCCTCTTGGGGGCCTCTTGGGGGCCTCTTGGGGGCCTCTTGGGGGCCTCTTGGGGCGTCGTGGGCCTCTTGGGGGCCTCTTGGGGGCCTCTTGGGGGCCTCTTGGGGCCTCGTGGGGCCTCTTGGGGGCCTCTTGGGGGCCTCTTGGGGCCGCTTGGGGGCCTCTGGGGGGCCTCTTGGAGGCCTCTTGGGAGCCTCCTGGGGGCCTCTTGGGGCCATCTTGGGGCCTCTTGCGACCTCCGCAGAAGCGCAAAGGAGAGCTGCCCCCTGAGAAGGCCAAAATGGGGCCAAAACCCTAGTAAAATCAATGATTTTGGCTTCAAAGAAGAGCAGAGGGGCCAAACTCGCCCCCCCCGTCGGGGCCAGAATCCTCGTGAGGGTCGTCGTTTTCTGCCCCTCCCAGGAGTCGAAAAAGACCCCCTTGAGAACACCCGGGGCTCCCTGTCCAGGCCCAGGGGGAGGGGGTAGGGGGAGGGGTAAACCCCTCCCCGAAGGGGAAGAAGGGGGGTTGAGGACAGAGCGGGCTCTCTAAACCACTCACGCCCAAAGGGCTGGTGGGATTGGCAATTGGGGTCGCTACTTGTGATTTTTTTTTTTGTGTGTGTGTGTGTGTGTGTGTGTGTGTGTGTGTCTTTCTCCGCCGCACCGCTGCGCGCGTGGCCGCGACGCCAAAAAATGCATGTGTGTGTGTGTGTGTGTGCGTGTTTGCGTGTGTTTGTGCGCGTGTGTGTGTGTGTGTGTGTGTGTGTGTGTGTGTGTGTGTGTGTGTAGTGCGTGTGTGTGTGTGTGTGTGTGTGTGTGTGTGTGTGTGTAGTACGTGCGTGTGTGTATTGTGTGTAGTGCGCGTGTGTGTGTGTGTGTGTGTGTGCGCGTGTGTGTGTGTGTGTGTGTGTATGTGTGTAGTGCGTGTGTGTGTGTGTGTAGTGCGTGCGTGTGTGTATTGTGTGTGTGAGAGAGAGAATGTAGTGTATGTATAGTGTGTACGTGTGTTTGCGTGTTTGTGTTGCCTATGTGTATGTCTGCAGCGTGTCCGTAGCTTCTGCATCAAGCCACCTGGCCCAAGCCGCTCTGGCTCGGAGGGGGGGCCGCAGCGGCCGCCGCCGCCGACCTCCGGCGTGACCTGCGGGGGGGGGGGGGCTGGGAAGAGGCCCCGTCCCGGATCTCCCCTGCCTATGGCGTGGAGGCCGGGCGCCCCTGCCTGCGGCGTGGAGGCCGGGGCGAGGTGCGGGCTGGGGGACCCGAGGGGCCTGCGCACGCGCAAGCTCGGCCTGGACCCGGGCGAGGACGAGGGCCTCGGCGAGGGCGGGCTGGGGGACCCGAAGGGCCTTGACAAGTGCAAGCTCGGCCTGGACCTGGGCGAGGACGAGAGCCTCAGCGAGGGCGGGCTGGAGAACCAGACCTGGGCGACGACGACTGACGACGACCGGCGACGACGACCGACAGACCGACCGAACAAGACGACGACCGACGACGACGGATGGGCCGACCGGTTGGCTGACCGACGCCAGACGACCAGACCGACCGACCGCTCTCGCACGAGCGCGCGCGGACTGCCCCCATGTGGGAGCGAGGCGTGAGTACTGGGTACAGCGCCAGGAACCCCGCCCCCAGGCCCGTGCCCTCCCCATCTGTGAACTCATGTCTTCGAGGCTCCGAGCGGGGCGTGGCTCCCGCCCGCAGGCTCTCCGCGGGAAAGCGCTCCAGCCGCTCGTGCCGACAAGACGAGCTCGCTCTCCAGCCCTCGACCCTTACCCAGGCTGGCGCTCCGGCTCCGGCAGCTCGTGCCGACGCGGCGAGTGCGCTCCAGTCCTCCCTTTCCCGTGGGAGGCCGCATCCCAGCCGCGTGCGCTCGCGTGTGCCCCCCGCGGCCCTTGCGCGGACTGGACGGCTGTCGTGTGCGGAGGGCGCTCCGCGAGGCCCGGGTTGCGCCTTCCCCGGTGTCGCAGGTCCAGAGGTTGACACCAACACCAAGATCGGCGGTGTGCCTCCACCGAGGGAAGGCGATCCCGAGCTCGGTGATGGTGGCGATATTCTGGCTTCCAAGGCGACCTAAATGTTACCAGCACCGAAGTCTAGGATCATGTTCCCCCTGTGGAGGCAACCCCCTGTGCTGGTGTTGGTGCCAATTCCCAGGCCTCCAGTGGTGGCAGCGAGCTTGCAGTCGTGCGCGGCTGCGCTGCGCCCGCGCGGGGCCGCGCCTCGCCACGCGGAGTGAAAGCGCTCGGAGCGCCGATGTGCGCCCATGCCACTCCGCCCTTGTCTCTTGGCCTGTTTTTTCCCGTGGGCGGCTCCCTTTCGGGTCGCGCTTCCTCATGGGCTGTCGCCTCCTCGTTGAGTTTGGTCGGAGGTCTCCGTCTGAGTTGCTCTCCCGATGTGGGCGTCTCGCTTTATGCGTCTACTCACCACTGTCTGGCGGCATCTTACCTTTTACGTGTTTAAGCACACGGTGCGTTGATGCATAGCTGGGGTTGCTTTTCTATTTCCTGCCTGTCGCTTAATGCGCCCGTCACCTGGGACTTCGCAGCCGGGTTCGAACATGTCCACCGCATGTGCGGATGCAGCTGATGCAGGGTGTCCCGCTTCATTCGACTTGGTCGTGCTTCACATAGGTGGAAACGCAACACGTGTTTGTGCATGTGTATGGGTATGCGTTGGTGTACATCTCTCTGTTTCTGTTTCGGGTTCCCATCCACACCTCTGTGACCCCGTGCCCGCACCGTCGCCCTATATCTCTCTCTCGCTCAGTGCAGATGGCTCTCTCAGTCTCTCTCTCTCTCTGTTGTTCTCTCTGTCTCTCTCTCTCTCTCTCTCTCTGTACACACACACACATAGAGGTGTCCCTTCTGCACAGCCCTCGCCTCTGTGCAGAAGTGACCATCGCCGTGCGCTGCCGCGCGAAGCCGCCACTGCGTTTTGGGGGGCGCGGCCCGTGGGAGGTATTGGGGGACGGGGCGCCAGGCAGGGCGCATGGGGAGGTTCGGTCTTCGCACGCCCAGCACGGATCGTTCCCGCCAGCAAGTGCATCGAGTTAGCTTCGAGGATATATTCAAGTGAGCTTCGAGGATATATTCAAGTCAGCTTCGAGGATATATTCAAGTTAGCTTCGAGGATATATCAAGTGTATCAAGTTAGCTTCGAGGATATGTTCAAGTTGGCTCGGAACTTCTGGCCTGCAATGGAGCGTGGCGCGTTGCAGCCAGGAACGGTCGCATCCCGATCAAGACTGGCGTTGTGCAGCTGCCCGAGGCTCTGCCAACCTGGACCAGCGTTTTAACATTCAAGGCCGGGTGGGGTGGATGCCGAGCATCCCCCCCGCCTGGAGATTTGATTTTGGCACAATTTGGTGTGCGTGGGAGGAAGAACGCAGAAATCTTGATTGGAAAAGGAAAGCACGTTGGATTCGATGCTTCGGAGGGCCCTACGTGATGCTTCAGAGGAAACGCAACTGAGAAAGAACATGATGGTCCCTCTAATCCGCAAACGCGCACACTCATGCACAATGCGTACAGTTTTTCCTCCGTCGTGCCGGTGGGTTGCAATGGAGGGTCAAGTCCTACAACGGCGGGCCTGCCC